>SKCR01000165.1:0-441102 GCA_019454045.1 Zanthoxylum bungeanum
CAGTAGCCATGCTAAAATCCATTAGGATTCTTTTAGCCTTTGTTGTATATCATAACTGTGAACTATGACAGATGGATGTGAAAACCGCTTTCCTAAATGGATTCCTCTAGGAGGATATCTATATGGAACAACCAGAAGGTTTTCGTATCCAGTGAGACTTCAAACTAAGTTTGTAAGCTCCAGAAGTCTATGGACTTATACAGGCATCCCGAAGCTGGAATCGTCGTTTTGATGAGATAATTGGATTATCATGATTCATCAAGAATGATGAAGAACCATATGTTTATAAGAAACTGAGTGGGATTATGATAGTTTTCATAGTTTTGTATGTAGACCACATCCTTATCATTGGAAATGATACATGATTGATGCAAAGTGTAAAAGACTACATTTGCAAGAACTTCTTCATGAAAGATGTGGTGAAGCTTCCTATATACTAGGTATAAGGTTCTACTGGGATAGAGTTAGAAAGCTTATAGGGTTATCGTAATCGACGTACGTGGATAAAATGTTAGAAATGTCTGCTAGGAAGTAAATGTATCTTTTCGATACGACATACATCTTTCAAAAGAAAATGTTAGAGAGAGTTAGAACTTCTAACTTGCCATATGCTTCTAGGAAGCATTATGTATGTTATGTTATATACTAGACCTAACATCAGTTTCGGTGTCATTGTGATTGGCTGATATCAATCTGATCCAGGTAATGATCATTGGACAGTCATGAAACATATCCTGAAATATCTTAAGTGTACTAGGGATAAGTTTCTGTTATATAGAGAAGATGAGCTGCAATTTAAGGGTTATATAGTCACTAACTTCCAAGGAGATTTATATGATAGATAGTCTACATCCAGATATATATATTTACCTTTAATAATTTTGCAATTAGTTGGCGATGTTCATAGCAAGACTCAACAACTGATTCCACCACTGAGGCAGAATTTATAGCGGTTTTAGAAGCTGTTTGAATTAGAAATTGTTATCATAAAATTTGACATTGTGCCTAGTTTTGAGGATTCGATCAATTATATTGTGATAATAATGGAGCCTTCGTGCAAGCTAAGGAGCCGAGGGCGCATTCCAAGTCTAAACATGTGGATAGGAAATATCGCGTGATTAGAGAGATTATTGAACGAAAAGACATAGTGGTCTTGAAGGTTCAAGGACTAGACAACATAGTATACCCGCTTACTAAGGCCTTACCCCTTAATTTATTCGATAAACATGAGGAGACTGTGGTATCATCCTGATTGGCACTAAGCAAGTGTGAGTTTGTTGGAGTTTGTGCTTGTATGGGCCAATGACATTTTCATCTTTCCACCTTTAGCCCAATACTTGAGGCTGCCCCATATCTCCAGCAGTTTACGTGATTATATAAGAGTAAGGCCCAAACTCCACAATACCAGTGTTGAGTTTGGGCCGATGACCAGGCAGGCCCAGTTCCAAATTGAAGCTCGTCTACCCCACTGAGAGAAGAGGTCTGATCGTGCAATTGATTACCTCCGAACAATCAGCTACCATTACATTAAAAACTCCACAATACCAGCTACCATTACATTGAAGGAGGAGAACTCATCCATGCAAAGCTCCAACACGAACCTCCAGAAGTAGTTGGAACAGATTTCCTCTACTTCTCTACGAAAAGGAGCTCCGGACCTCCTGAATCACCATACTTTTCGATCCAACTTAATGGAGGCATTCAATAATGAAGCAGACGGTAATCCCCCGTCAGGCAATCATCCACCCAATCAGGAAAGGAATCAACACATCCCACCAGTCGATCAGATACAACATACCACTTCATCCATGCGCAAGGAGATTAAGAATTCAAGGAATCAATTCTATCCAGCCTACCAGGCGTCAGGCTACCTCTGAAGAAAAGCAGAGCAGGTACAATCTCATACACTCATTTCCTATGAGCCATCAATTCAGTCGAACTTCCATGAAAGTTCAGTCCACCCGATATGAAGTTGTACGATGGATCAACTGACCCATACGGCCATATAATTCACTATAAGTACAAGATGATGTCCACAGACCTGGCTCCATATCAATGGGAGGCTGGCATGTGTAGAGGGTTCGGTGAGACATTGGCAGGCCTAGCCTTCACATGGTTTATCAATCTACCATATCGGTCGATTGGGTCCTACCAAAAATTGGCTGACAAGTTTGTGGAACACTTTGCTAGCTCTTGCAAACTCGAGAAGACCACAGACGACCTCAATGCCATATAACAACGGAAGGGAGAATCTCTTTGAAACTACGTGGCGCGCTTCAATAAGGAAAGAATCCATATCTCAGACCTCCATCAGCCGACAGTAGTGGAAGCCTTTAGGAATGGGTTGATGGTAGACAGCGGGCTCTACAAAAGTTGACCAAAAATCGGTGCTACACCATGGATCAAGCAATGGCCAGGGCTCAAATTGAGATTAGATGGGAAGAAGATAAAAAGAATAAAAAGAGAGAGAATTATGCCAGTCTACAAGGGGAGAAGACGACATACCCATCCAAACGACCGAAAGAATTCTGTAGGAAAGGCCAACAGTCAGTCGACCAAAGAGCTCATCGAAGAAGAGATCTTCGTCCTTTCGCAGGGTTTCCAATCGCAGACCATCCTCATTCAACAGTAGAGAGAAAGCTCCTTATGATACCCCCAGACTCCTAGACTATAACTTCACTGTATCTCCAGGTGAACTGGTCTCAGTCCTCAGGAAGATGGGAAGCGAAGTAAGATGGCCTCCACACTCCAAAGAAGGCTCTATGAGGAAGGACACTAGTAGGTGGTGAGAATTCCACCGAGACTACGGCCATACGACAGCCGATTGTGTAGCACTGAGATTGGAAGTTTTGGAGTTGCTAAAAAAATGGCATTTGAAAGACCTGCTCACGGAGAAAGGGAAAGCAGTCGTAGCAAGGAGAGACGACAAATGAGAGCAAAAAGACGGACCACCGCCACCCCCACCGATAAATAACACTGTTAACTTTATCTCATAGGGATCAGAAGTCAGTGCGATCTCCTACTCCGTGGTGAAGCGACACACCAGGATGGCAACTACTGTCGCGTCACATTCTAGGGTGATGATAGAGGGAAACTACAGCAACTTGGCAATGGAATTCAATGACGACAGAAACTCCAGTCATACAAATCCCCATCATGACGCGTTGGTGATTTTCTTGCAAGTGGCCAATTTCATGATCAAAAGAGTGTTGGTCGACACAGGATCATCAACCAACATCATCTTCATAACCGCCCTCACTGACATATGAGGAGAATTGGAGAAAATAAATCTCCGGTCGACAGCCTTGATTGGCTTCAGCGGGGAACAAAAATTCACATTGGGGGAAATTTCTCTCTTAGTATACGCTGGTGGAGTCAACAAAATAACCACATTTCTAGTCCTGGATTTCCCTTCAGCCTACAACCTGATAATGGGGCGACCTTGGATTCACGACATGAGGGTAGTATCGTCTACCTATCACCAGGTGTTGAAGTTCCCCACCAAATGGGGTGTCCAAGAAATCAAAGGAGATCAACTTGCTTCCAGAAGTTGCTACCAAACGACCATGAAAGTAAAATCCCAGTCATCATAGCAATTATATGAGGGATCTTGTCGAATCAGCCTTGACTCTCCCAAAGTCGAAGAGCTCGATGAGGTCCAAATCCATCTACTCTACCCAGATCATAAAGCCCAAGTAAGGGCCCACCTCGATCCCGCGCTACGCGCCGAGTTGATTGATTTCCTGAAGGAATGACACGACTGTTTCGCTTGGTCCCATGAAGATATGACAGGAATAGACCCAGAGATGATTACCCACGAGCTAAATGTGGATCCAGACTACCTACCTGTCAGAAAAAAGAGGAGGAAGTTTGCTCTAGAAAGAAACTAAGTCATCGACGAGGAAGTTCAAAAATTATTGGAGAATGGAGCCATCAAAGAGGTCCAATACCCGGAGTGGCTCGCTAACGTTGCGGTAGTCCAAAAGAAGAATGGAAAATGGCGAGTCTGCATTGATTTCACAGACCGAAAAAGGCTTGTCCAAAAGATTCTTTCCTACTCCCCAATATCGATTGAATGGTTGATGCTACAGCTAGGCATGAATTGCTGAGTTTCATGGACGCGTATTCGGGCTACAACCAAATTCTCATGCACCTAAATGACCAGGAGAAAATTCCTTTTATCACCAATAGGGGAATCTACTATTATAAGGTGATGCCATTAGGACTTAAGAATGCTGGGACCACCTACCAATGTCTTGTCAACAAAATATTCTCCCACCAAATTGGAAAAACTATGGAAGTCTACATTGATGACATGTTGGTGAAATTATTGTGAGCCGGACAACACATAGAACACTTGGGGGAGGCATTCGACGTGATGAGGAAGTATGGAATGAAGCTGAACCCCACCAAGTGTGCCTTCGGAGTAGCCTCCGAGAAATATTTTTGATACCTAGTAACTCGACGTGGTATAGAAGCTAACCCGTAGCAGATAAAGTCCATCCTCAATAATCTTTCCCCTTCAAACCCAAAAGACGTCATGCGACTTGCAGGAAGGGTCGCCGTATTAAACAAGTTCATCTCCAAGTCTACCGATAAGAGTTTCCTATTTTTCTCCGCCCTCAAGAAGGCAAAGAATTTTGAATGAACCCCAACCTGCGAAGAAGCCTTAAAAAAAATCAAAGAATACTTGACCACGCCACCTCTCCTGTCCAAGCCAGTCGACACTGAAAGGATATTCCTCTACCTGAGTGTCTCGGGACAAGCAGTCAGCGCTGTACTAATTAGAGAAGAATGAGAGGAACATCTCCCACTCTACTACATAAGTAAAGCTCTGCTCAATCCGGAGACACGGTACACTCAAATGGAAAAGCTGGTTCTTGCTCTAGTAACTGCGGCACAGAGGCTACGTCCCTACTGTCAGGGGGCATACAATCACAGTTTATACCATCTACCCACTGAGGAGCATACTTCACAAGCCCGAACTCTTGGGTAGACTGACCAAATGGGCTGTTGAACTTGGAGAATATGACATCACGTATCAGCCGCGAACCGCCATCAAATCTCAAGCTCTTGCAGATTTCTTGGCAGACTTCAGTCCCAACCTACAAGCCAAGGCCGAAAAAAAGTGCACTGTGTCCGGACTATTGATACATGGAAACTTACAGTCGACGGATCATCCAGCAGACGTGGTTCCGATTTAGGTGTTGTAATCACTACTCCAACATGTGACATCATACATCAAGCAATTAAATGTGACTTCAAAACCACCAACAATGAGGCCGAGTATGAAGTCTTGATAGCCGGATTAACTCTGGCTAAGGAATTAGGAGCGAAAAGGGTCGAGGAGACATCAGATTCTCAATTATTTGTTAACCAACTCCAAGGGTCTTACCAAGCTCGCGGGTCCCAAATGGAAGCCTACTTATCGAAGGTAAAAGAGATCCAGTCAACACTATAATCTTTTGCAATCTCACAAATTTTGAGAATAGAGAACACTCACGTGGATGCCTTGGCTACTCTCGGGTCTACCATACAAGGAGATAATATTCATGCCATCCCGGTTGTGTATCTACAATAGCCCGCCATTGCCAGATAAGAAGCTGAAGTCATTGCTTCCATCGACCAAGTCAACTCATGGATGTCTCCATTGATCAATTACTTAACAGAAGACACACTACCGACAGATAAGGTGGACGCTCGAAATATCCAACGACAAGCTGCATGGTTCACTCTCTACAATAACCAACTTTTGAGAAGATCATTTTACGGACCCTACCTCAAGTGCCTCACTCCAGAAGAAGCGCGTTATGTATTAGCCGAACTACACGAGGGGGAATGTGGAAATCACTCATGAGGAAGAAGTCTTGCATGTCGAGCCCACACTGTCGGGTACTATTGGCCAATAATGCGAGCCGACGCTATTGATTTTGCTCGTAAGTGTGAGAAATGTCAAAGGTTCATCCCAGTCTCCCATCTCCCTCCAGAGAAACGCAGTCCTACATTATCCCATTGGCCATTCATGAAATGGGAAATGGATATTGTTGGGAAACTTCATGTCGCCTCGGGTCAACGAGTTTACTTGCTCGCATTGACGAATTATTACTCTAAATGGATCGAAGCAGAAGCCTTCACGAGGATAAGGGATAAGGAAGTACATAGATTTATATGGAAGAACATAATTTGTCATTTCGGCCTACCCCGGGAGATCGTTTCTGATAATGGTTCCTAATTCATCAGTCATTGCTTCCAAATTTTTTATAAAAGTTGGGGAATCAAAATAAGCTTCTCTACCCCACGCTACCCACAAGCCAACGGTCAAGCCATGTCTTCTAATAAAACCATAACGAACACTATGAAGTAAAGATTGGAGAAAGTAAAAGGAGCGTGCACAGATGAACTCACTGGAGTCTTATGGTCGTACCGAACGAGTGTGAGATCTTCTACTGGTGAAACCTTGTTCTCCATGGCCTTTGGCACCGAAGCGGTCATTCCAACCGACTGTAATGTTCCTTCGCCTCGATACCAGTGGATTGATGAGAGTATCAATAGGAAACTTTTGACCAATAGTCTCGACACCGATGACAAACTTAGGGAGAACGCATCTATACGACTTGCAGCGCATCGACAGAGGATGTCCAAATACTTCAACAAAAATGTGAGGTGTAGAACATTCAAATAAGGAGATTGGGTCATACAGAAAGTCTTTCAAAATATGAAGGAAGTTAGAGATGGGAAACTCGGTCTTACATGGGATGGTCCATACATCATCATGAAAGTTGTAGGTCATGGAGCCTACAAACTGAAAACAGAAGATGGTCGACATATCCAAAATAGTTGGAATGTCATTCACCTCAGGATATTCTACATATAACAATCATATTTGGTGACTAATGGATTACTCGACAAATCACAGTCATACGACTAAGGGGTGTGCATATCTTTTTTTTTTGTAATTCCGCTAAGTTTGATTTTGAATTGAACGCATTTTATTTTAACAATCCGATTTCATCTAGATGACAGATATAATATGCATTTCCACCCAGACGATAACTAAAATTTGCATTGAAAAGAAGAAAATTATTTATACGTCAAGCCAAGGTTACAAAAATATAGAAGCCAAAAAGAAAAAAATACATCAAGTTTCTTGGCCTTCGACAGGTACGACTGGATCAATCTGCTAAATAATGGGATCAGTCTCTATAGGATGCTCTGGTCTAGACTCTTCCGTGGAAACCTTAGAAACTTTCTCGATAAGAGCATCAACCATTGGAGCCGATGTTGCCTCTTCGATCGACTCGACAACATCGGCTCCATCAATTTCTCCTACAACAACCTCATTTGAACTGACTTCATGCCCCAATTCAGCCTCCGTATCCTCAACCGACAAGGAGAGACCAGCTTCCAACCTCTCACCCAACTTAATCCATTTATTTAGGTCACAAGTACTGTGCTCTCCAGATAAGTAATGTTTCATGAGGACGCATCTATCTTTCACGATGGCTTCCATGGCCACTCCTTCTAATATGTCCAACAGCTCAGCCTTCTGACCCTCTAGCACATTAATGCTTTCCTTATGGCTTCCAATTCAGTCGATCTCATCTTCAATATGGCTTTCACGACCTTAGCTTCACTCTCAGCCTCCCTCGCCTTCTTCTTGGAATCATCTAAATAAGCTTTAGCTTCGCCCAGTTCCTTTCGCAATGCCAAGAGTCGACATTCTTCTTCCTCCAGCAATAACCCCTCAACAAACTCGGACATGCTGGATGGATCCGACATCACAGTCGCACCCCTTGGGATCTTGATAACTACATTATTCAAATCTTCTTCATGGTCAATTAGCTGCTTCCTCTTCTTAGAAGAGTGCCCTACCCCAGCCGACGCCTTATGGGTAGCCTGTAATGGAAGAATGGACGAAGCATCCCCCTTTGGCTGAGGAGGCTCAGAGACTACTTCGACTTCCTTCCCCTTGGCCCTTTTCTTTCTTCCCCTTTCGACATTTCTTCAACCGACGAGATTTTGAACTGACTCGACATCCTCTCTATTGCGCACAAATTTTCTTTAGGGGTTAAAGTCCACAAAAAAACAAGTTTCTCGAAGAGGAGCCGACACGCCCAAGTAATGAGAAGGACAACCAATATATGTTTGGTCAGGGGCAAGGGGATACCTTCCAGAAAGAAAACCTCATTCCACAACGGACTCAACCTCAACATTTTCTCCTCTAAAACCACCATCCAATTCCTCTCTAGCGAAGGAATGCTCAACAAATAATACATATTTACAACGACTCCAAATGACGTGAAGGCTCTACTTGGTGCCTATTCGGGACCGATCGAGTGGATGATCTTATGGCCTTCATCTGGTCCAGTAGAAAGGAGCATTCCCTAATTGTCTCATATCGAATCAAGTTAAAACCTGGACCTCCATCTAGTTCAGACGATGTGAAGGCTCTACTTGGTTCCTATTCGGGACCGGATAAGTGGATGATCTCCCGGCCTTCATCTGGTCCAATCGACGGGAGCATTCCCCAATTGGCTCATATTGAGTCAAGTCGAAACCTGGACCTCCGTCTGGTCGAGACTACGTGAAGACTCTACTTGGTCCCAATTCAAGACCGGTAGAGTGGATGATCTTCTGGCCTTCATCTGATCCAATCGACGGGAGCATTCCCCAATTGGCTCATGTCGAGTCAAGTCAAAACCTGGACCTCCATCCGGTCCAGACTACTTGAAGGCTCTACTTGGTTCCTATTTGGGACCGGACGAGTGGATGATCTCCTGGCCTTCATCTGGTCTAGTCGTCGGGAGCATTCCCCAATTGTCTCATGTCGAGTCATGTCGAAACCTGGACCTCCATCCAGTCCAGACGATGTGAAGACTCTACTTGGTCCCAATTCAAGACCGGTCGAGTGGATGATCTCATGGCCTTCATCTGGTCCAGTCAACGGGAGCATTCCCTGATTGGCTCATGTCAAGTCAAGTCAAAACCTGGACCTCCATCCGGTCCAGATGACGTGAAGACTCTACTTGGTCCCAATTCAGGACCGGTCGAGTGGATGATCTTCTGGCCTTCATCTATTCCAGTCAACGGGAGCATTCCCCAATTGGCTCATGTCGAGTCAAGTCAAAACCTGGACCTCTATCCGATCCATACGACATGAAGGCTCTACTTGGTTCCTATTCGAGACCGAATGAGTGGATGATCTCCTGGCCTTCATCTGGTCCAGTCGATTAGAGCATTCCCCAATTGGCACATGTCGAGTCAAGTCGAAACTTGGACCTTTGTCCGGTCCAGACGACGTGAAGACTCTACTTGGTCCCAATTCAGGACCGATCGAGTAGATGATCTCCCGGCCTTCATCTGGTCTAGTTGACAGGAGCATTCCCCAATTGGCTCATGTCGAGTCAAGTCAAAACCTAGACCTCCATCCGATCCAGACGACGTGAAGACTCTACTTGGTCCCAGTTTAAGACCGGTCGAGTGGATGATCTCCTGCCCTTCATCTGGTCCATTCGACGGGAGCATTCCCCAATTGGCTCATATCGAGTCAAGTCAAAACCTGGATCTCCATCTGGTCCAGACGACGTGAAGAATCTACTTGGTCCTAATTCAGTACCGGTCGAGTGGATGATCTCTTGGCCTTCATCTGGTCTAGTCGACGGGAACATTCCCCAATTAGGTCATGTCGAGTCAGGTCAAGAACTGAACATCTATCTGGTCCAGACGACATGAAGACTCTGCCTTACATGTTTTCAAGATCAATTGACTGAAGTACATCATGGTCTTCAATTGGCCCTTTCGAGTCGGATGAGTATCAGTCATGGACCCAACAACAATACCAATGTCGAGCCGACTCAACAGTTCACATCCAGGTCCCTAAAGAATCACTTCAAAGCCTAGACCTTCAGCAACATAGAATGTCGTCTGAATAAGATCCTTCATTATCCTCATAGCCTAGTTGACATGGTGGATTCACAAGACTTACCAATGCCTAGAATTATTTAAATGTCGCTTGGTCAGAGCAATATCATCTTGGTTTATTTATTCGGTTCGTCTATATGGAATTGAGTAAGTCTATCAACAGATACAATCCATTTTTAGTCGACTCAGAATTATCTTGTTTACAAGTGCATAGCTCCATCAAACACGGCGTGGCCATTGATGGACCCCCTCAACGACTGAATAAGGAAACGTTTATATGTTTTGTCTCAGACGACATGTTCAACAGGTACTCTCCAAGCCAATGACTCCTCGACTTAGAGAGTATGGGACAAACTGAATGGGCCAAATTTGGGCCAAAGACATTTTTCGTCTTTCCACCTTTAGCCCAACACTTGAGGCTGCCCCACATCTCCAGCAGTTTACATGATTATGTAAGAGTAAGGCCCAAACTCCACAATACTAGTGTTAGGTTTGGGCCGATGACCAGGTAGGCCCAGTTCCAAATTGAAGCTCGTCTACCCCACTGAGAGAAGAGGTCTGATCGTGAAATTGATTGCCTCTGAAAAATCAGCTACCATTACATCAAAAATAGGAGGTAACATGTTAGTGGGAGCCATCTACGTTAAACGCATATGTTATTATTAAATGCATGCGTTAAAGCTCCCCTTTGGAAGCCTATAAAAGAAAGTATAATTCATAAATCAAAGGGGAACATAAGCATTAAAACCCTAAGCTTAATCACTCTCACCAAAACCCTTTGAACCTCCGACCCACCGCCCTCACGGCAGTCCACGGGGATCAAGGTAGTCTCTGACCTTGCTTCCCATTCTACTGTATTTATAACTCATTTCCATTATTGACATGAGCGTCGGAGTGCCTACGGCACCCACCACACCAATGGGAAGACTCTTCATGCTCACTATACCTTTTGTTTTGCAAGATCGCTAGTGCCCCATTCTATGAAATCTCCATTACGGACCTCGGTTGAAAAACCAGCGTCTACAGTGTTTGGAGTGTCAATCCAGATAATGTATAGTACATTACATTTTAATATTTATTAATAAAAAAACTATATTTTCATTTCAAACCTTATTAATGGTATTGTCATTATGCATATTAAATTGATGTATAAATATGCTAAGAATGACATCGACCTTATAATAGTCATGTAGTAATATTGGAAACTAGGTGGTCCGATATTGAGATAAGTATTACTATTATAAACTATTCTTAAAGTGTATAAATATTCCTAGTCGTTGGTTTTGGAATACGGTCGAATTCCTATAACCTAGAAGACTAGCACATGTCGTATATTGGAATTGGAGTTCCAATGGTTTAACCCGATGTACCATGAGTCTTAGAAAATCGTATAGACATGTGGGTATTGGTTGGACCGAACACTGAATGACTCATAGGTGATTCCTAATAGTTGGAAGTACACACCACTGTCAATAGGAATCTCCTTAAGTCGAGTAGCATATGTAATCCTTTCACTATATGATAGCATTGATTTTGTGTGAGATTTTCCATACTTTGATGCCTATGTCGGAAACCTTTCATGGTCTAGCCTCTAGATGTTCGTTGGGTGTGGACCGATGCACTTAGTAATCAAGTGTGAAGCAAGATAGGATTTGTCGGCCTGTATGTGTACCATAAGGGGTTTAAGTATCCATTTGAGTAAGTCACGATTCTCAAAACTTTGGCCAAAGCCGATCACCTAGGGTGGATCACATCAGTTGTAAGGAATCATAGACATATCGATATGAGATATTCGTCTTGGAAACTTGACGGTGTATTCTATGTTTCCTATGCACAACTCGGATGGCCTACGACGGTGGGATTGTTAAACATATGTGATGACCTCAGCTTGTAAAGTTCAGAAAGGTCGTTCGTGTTCTTCATGAATTCGGAGGTGGTCGAATTGCGTACATATTAGATAGGCTTATATGACGAACAAGTCTGGACTTAGAGAGTCTCACAATATGAAGTGTACTTATTGAGCACTTGGGTAGCCGATTAATTTTGATAAAAAATAATATTCAATATTATAATTATCAACCAAGATAATCAAGTGTTATTGGATAACATTGATTATTTACTTTGACCTAATTGGATTAATTCAATAATTACACAAGAGTTTAATTGTAAAATCATAATTATCTCTACCATTTGAGGATATTATGGTAATTGTAAGTATGTAATAATAGGTGGTTTTGGCTTATTTAATTGGATTAAATCAAAGTGGCAAACATTGAACTAATCTATTTCTTAATCCTTATCTTTGATTTAATTTGATTAAATCAAAGTGGTGGACAATGGATATTAGTCACACCTAATTATACATATTTGGAAAAATTAGATTAAGCCAACATAAAAGTTAATTACAAATTTTATTAATTAAAAATTACCTAAGTTTTGCTATAAATAGCAAGCTTTAGGAAGATTTTAATTAAGCAAAGCAAAAGCTTGAGAAAGCTAAATACAAGCAAGATTTAGAGAAATTATCCTAAGTTAGAGAAGTGTTTAGAGAATCTTTGTGAGATCTCTACAACATTTCAATTAGGAGAAATTAAGATTGGATCCTGGAGTGAAGCTTGCTAGCATTGGAATCAAGATTAGATCTTGGATTCAAGCTTGATAACTTTGGATTTTCTCCACAATATTTCAACAAGCATAAGTAGATTGGATATTTGAATCAACCTTGCTAGGTAAGTTTGATATTCTCCAAAAGCTATATTTTTCATTAGTGAGACATATAATGATGAATTATGTATTAGATACATAATATTGAAATTAGGCTAATTAATTATGTTAGGATGCTTTGGAAGTATAAACAAAATATGCTTGTAATTGGGTCAAAATGTTTATGTTAGACATAGACATAAAATTAGAGTTTGGAACTATAGATTAAAGCTTAGAGGTATGACTAACATTCTAGAATCACTTGGCCACCTTTGGGTGACCTAGAATTGTTCATGAGTCACTTCATTGTGAGATTCTAATTTGTTTTGTATTTTGAATTCAAAATTTACGCAAGTGCGTATTTAGAATAAATTTATATTTTTGTAAAAATATTTGAAATTTTGAAAAACTTGATATTTGTTCTATAATATGTGTTGATGTTGGTTTTAAAATTAAATTTAATTTTGGGTGTTTTGGAAGTATTTAGGGAAGATCGGAAAAAATTAGGGTAAAATACCCTAATTCCTTCAGCTCTCTGGATAGAGAGCTGAAGGGTTGTTGAAAACTGTAATATCCCGAGTTTTTCGGAACACTGTTGGAATATTTTTGAATTAAAGATAAGGATTTGGAACGGAATGGTAATCGAAAATCAGAGTTTATGTGTTGGGAAATAGTTCGAAATATTTTAAAGTGAAGCTTGGTCACGTTGGAAAACACGTCGTTTCGAGAACCAGTTACGCGAATTCTGATTTTAACATTCTACACGTAAATGATTCTTTTTTCAGCTATAAAACTTTCAAACGAACTCCGATTGAGCTGATTGTTGAACCATCAGACTTTTTTTTCCGAGACGAATAACTTTCATGTTGAATACTTTTCGAAATTCTCACATGAAGGGCCTCAATTTTGAGAATTACCAAAATGATCCATGAAGAATGACAAAAGTGCAAATTCGTGGGGGGCCTAGTGGTAATTTTTGAAACTTTTCTATATAAACCTAGAAGTTTCTAGAAATTGCAAGATACTTATAATTTCCCTAAATCCTCAAATACCATCCCACCTCCAAAAAATCGAAGCCATTGTCCTCTCCTTGCTTCGGCCACACTCCGGCCACCGTCGGCCGGTGCACCACCACAGAAAGGACCGACGGCTCACTCCCACCATCCAACTGTCGGCGGCCGGCCAAGGGACGCCGGAATCTGATGAAACCAAGGTGATTTATGCACGCACATGGGTCTCTCGATCCCGATTCGTCGCTCTATTTCACGGCTCGAGCCACCCGCCAAATCGAAGCTCTCGGAGAGTACTACAAGATGGCACTGACGATTTTTCCGATCCGTGCTCGGTTGCTCCATGATGAACAGTAGCTCTGATCAGAATTCCATCGATTCCAACGCGTTCGTGGGATCGTTTGGAGTCTGTATATGGCCTCGAAATCTCGGTAATGATAGAACTCATGATATGTATGGACTATATATGCTGATGCGAAATGAATGGTTGATTTGAAACCGGTGTGAATGTCAGAGATTATAAAGCATGTTTGCTAAATTGTATAAGAATACGTATGTAAGTATATGTGTAAGAATTATGAAATTGTATTTGTATGTATATAAGGGAAGTGTGCTACGACATGTGTGAATGCAAATAGACCCCAAATGTTAAGCTATTATAAAGTTATCGTGAATAAAGAAGGTTAAAGAAAGATTTTTTTGGTATTGAAGAAAGAAGTTTTGGTATTAGAGTTAGTTGTAACCGAATAGAAAGAAGTTTGTTAGAGTTATTGATTTGATGATATTTACTTGTGACAAGTATTAATATGTGACCTCATGTTTCAGCATTGAAATAGTTCCGATGTTATGTGACGTACTTTGTGAATTTTGAATGTCTGGCCATTGTATTGACAACATGTAATATGAAAATTTAAGATAGGTAAGATATTATAGATAATAGAAAGCCAATGATTCTAAAACTCGTATTAACTTGATAATTCTGAAACGCTACTAATATGATTGATTTGTATATTTGTTCGTAGTACTAGCATGGTTACTTACTGAGTTTTTATAACTCACACCAAACTAGTTTGCTAATTTTGCAGGTTGCCTTTCAGATGGGTCAACCATTTCAACTTTGGAAGTCATGTTCGAGACAAGGATCACCCAAGCGACAGTCACCCTCGCAAGTGTCCTGGGAGAAATTATAGAAGTTTAAAAAAAATTCAGGATATTTTGGTTATTGTTTTATTTTATCGTGCTGAGCACGCTGTTTGTATATATATTAGTAAATGTTTTGATGGTTTATGATGTGGTGGGCACAGAGCCCTTGAGTGTTGATAGATGATGTGGGCGGAGCCTTTAGGATATGATTTTGATGAGATTTGTGTGGACTTGAGGTCCTTTTATTTATTTTAAGTCTTCTTAGATTTCCTTTGATGCTGGACTATGATCCAGGTAGTCCAATTTTAGGATACATCATGCCGAATTTTCGGTAAATTCAGAGGCTTATGGAGATGGATCAATCATGTCTCCTGCCGGTAGCATCCTGCCTATGGCCGGGTGTTACAAAAATAAATAAAAAAATTATTGCCCAATGCGCGCACAGTGCGCGCGCTCACTGTAGCGCGTACTGTGCGTGCGCGCACTATAGTGCGCACGGTAGCCGAATTTTATTTTCTCCCATTTTTGAGTTATCGGACTCCGATTCAGCCCCGTTTTTTCCTATACACTTGTAATGGAATATAGTATTTCATTAAATAATTTAAAATTACACTCATGTTTGATATCCATGGGTTAGACCCATTTCCGCTACGCGGGGCACCGATCCGACCCTAGGGGTTCCACATCTGCCCCAACAAAAGGCGATGATAATATTTATCTATAACAAGTCAAGTTAGATACTCAATTATTCCAAATAAATAAAACCAGTCATATAGGCGATAACAAAGTTTGTCAATAATTAATCCAGATTTAAATTAAATATTAATCTTTAGATTACAATTCATATATTATAATATAAGTGAAATTAATTTATATTATCATGTTAACAGCTTCATCCTTTACCCCAGCAGGACGAAATTAGCTACTCATGATTTAAATAAAAACATGCTTAATTTTATTATTAAAAGAAAAAAAGTACAACAAAGTTTGAAAAAAATTAAAACACGCAAGACACTTTCTCCCAAATACTACAAGAGAAATTTTGAAAGAAAGCATGAAGATTGAGAGCTGAGCATCCTCTTATTTATAGAGGACGCTCAGCCTCTTCAACAATTGTAAATTACAATTGTTGAAGACAATTACAAATTACAATTGTTGATAATTACATATGTGGACGGAGCCATCCACTGAAAGGTGGATGACAACCCTCCACCATATTTGTTTTTATAATTACATATAACACACTTTGGATTTTTTTATCAATTTCGATCTTGAAACCTCGGAACTAGAAAATCTTGTAAATAACAAAGATGTAGATATTTTGAGTCTTCTTTCATCTAGAACTGAAATCACCTCCATCCGATATCGGAGTAAAAAATTATAACCAAAATACTAAAATTGCACAAAATTGGAATTTCTGAAATTATACACTGTTCAAACGTCATTTTAAGTTTTTGGCCTCCAAAATCCAAATATCACGTCTATTTTTCTAGTTATGCTTCCAAAGTATTATTTCACCTATATAAAAATCACAATAAAAATATATAAAATATAAATTTAATTATTATTTTACAAATGTGCTAAATTAAGAGGATTAATAAATTATAAGTGTGAAATGATTAGTTTCTTTTTTATTAAGTGTACACTTTTTAATGTTTTGGTATATAAATATATTTCTATTAATTATATTTTGGTATATAAAGAAATTTAGAAATGAACATAAGATTAATGTGAAAAATATATTTGTATTTATTGTTATTATTGATATTATAAAAATAATATCCAGGATCTGGAAAGTAAAAATGTGAATAATTATCGAATTATATAATTGGTCAAAATTATAAGATAAATGAATATGTAGTTCATATGCATGAAGACGTAAGCAAAATTTAAAATATTTCGGACCTATAGTCTATATGTCTGAAGTTATAAAATTCATTAACTAAATTTGAAGTGGATTTATTGTCCATAAATCAGAAAAGTTAAAATTATTGTGTTAAGATAAATGCCAGAAGCATGTATTTGAAGTACAAAATTAAAATCGTACATGTTAAAACTATAG
Organism: Zanthoxylum bungeanum; assembly: GCA_019454045.1. NCBI lineage: Eukaryota > Viridiplantae > Streptophyta > Magnoliopsida > Sapindales > Rutaceae > Zanthoxylum > Zanthoxylum bungeanum. The sequence continues at coordinate 16,840 of SKCR01000165.1, forward strand.
TGATCCTAGTAATACATTTGTTTGTTGCATAATTATTATATAAAATAATTATAATAAATAAGATATGCTAATATCCACTTTCTCATATGATTTTATAAAAATTATTAATTGATTTTGTAATTTTTTAAAAATATATTGATGATTTCGATATAAAATAACTCTTGAAAAGTTGAAAAGATTATAATTTAAAAATTATCAAGTTGGTACATTTACTAATATTATAGAAATACTTGAAGTATTTCATGTAGAAAAATTTTTATGAAGAATTTTTATTTTCTTATTTTAGAACATGAAATATTATTATTATTTTTTGGAATCTTTGGAAACCTCGCCGCCAAACCACCCATTCCAAGCTTAAGCGGAGCAAGTAAAACCCCCAATTGTCTCAGGCTCTTACAAGAAACGCATTCCCTGGATTCGAACCCAGGACCTCAAGATGAGATCCTGAACCCTACACCACCAAGCCACGCCCCTTGGGAACCATGAAATATTATTTACGGACCTTGAAGTATCATATTTTATTACAAAATATCTTATGCAAAATTGCACATTATAGAGTACTAGCAGATAACCTGCGCGATTCATGGCTCACCTTATTAGAGACAAATATGATATATATCAAATGTAAAAAAATAAAATTAATTAATATCATACATTTAATTATAATTGTCAAGGTAAAATAACGTTTTCTGAAATTAACAAATATGACTTTTAACTTATTCCATTTTATAATTTTTTTTATTGATGGAGAATAAATCTCTTAGTTCAAGTATATATTTATCCAGCTTAGAAACATTTTTATAGTTAACTGAATATAATTTATGACAATTAAACTGTCACAACCCTCTTCCTAAAGCGGACCCAACCCTAGAAAGGGGTCCGTGAGCTACTTATGCTCGAGCATTCTACATGTCATGCAATATAACTAAATTTGTAAAGAAAATAATGTTCAACGAAATACAATTCAATAAACCTCAAATAATTGTTTTCAACAAAAGTTTGCAACATTATGAAAATGTATTAAATCTCATATCTCAAAAACCAAAAGAAATATATGGACCAACCCGACTGGGGGCTATGGTAAACGAGTCAAATTTGGAACTGATAATGCTACTGTTGCGCTGGCGAACTACCTGGGATGTTTGGGAAAATGGGGGGTGAGCTTAAAAAGCTCAGTAAGTAAAACACTCATACTATCAACACGACCTCATCAACAAAATATGTATATATAATAATTAATATTTGAAAACAACAATTGTTATATAAGGGCTATCTCAGACAAAACATACTCACAAAAAACACCTCAATCAAACAAGGTTTTCTAGCTGGATTCGGTATAATAATGGATTGAAACCATTAGGAAAAGTATCAACATCTCACCTCCCAAGGTTTCCCACCATATAACCTCGCATAAATGTGCAAGAGGGGGGGCTGAACCACACGCCTCTGCTAACCTCGCATAACATCGCATCTTCGACCACAATTATACTAAATCCAGTAGCATAACAATAATAACACACAACATCCAATACAACACACATCATGTCACTCCATTTATTATTCTCATCTCAAAGTCACAGAATACAATTCAGTGGGATCTTTCATTCACATTTTTTTCCACCAATAACGTTTTATAAAACTCTTGGACCCACGAAATGGAATGTCGGTCTATACATGCACCATAATATTCGATTGGGGAGCGAAGAGGAAAATGTAAAGACCCCTTAATTATTAAAGGGATTAATTGAACGAATCACACTTTTACCACTAAACTTACTCAAATATTTCGATTCATAGTACAACATACAGTTATACCCAAAATTTATATTCACAATTTATGTGCTCATGCTATCAATTACTCAATATAATTTTCAAACATATATGTATAAATATATTTATACTATATTATGTAAACTCATATATCAAACATTAACAAACAAATATTTATGTTAAGGGAATCATTGTTCATTGTACTTATCTCAATCCACACAAAAACTATCTATATTTATACGTCATCGCTAAAATCGAGCTCCAATGATTTCAAAATTCTACAACGAGATGATTACCAGAAAGTACACGTCACCAGGATCACAACAATGGTGGTGGTGATGGCGGATGCTCGGTGGTCACCGATGAATAGTCGAATGATGTTAACTCTCATTTTTGCTCGTTTCACGACAACCAAAAGTCTAATTTGGGCAACCGAAGTGTCTAACCTGTGTATCTCGATGATGGAAAGATTTTGATTCGGGAGGTGTTGTGCACGCACGGCGACGCGTGGAGCAGCGACGCGGCGGCACGTGGGTGGCACATGAGGGTGCGTGCATAGGAGTTTGGTCGTCGAACCGGCGGCGCTGGCTTTGTCTCACCGAGAGAATTCTTTTGGAGTGGTCACTCATTGTAAATGGTGGCCGGAAGATGATGAACGAGACTCTTTTTCTCCCTACTCAATTTCTCTCTCTACTGCATTTGCATTTTCTCTCTCTACTGGTTCATTTCTCTCTCTAACTGCTCACTAGTCTTTGGAAATAAATCCAACACACTACTCACTTTCTATTTAATTCACACTAAGCACACACCAAATGAAAACTAGAGTTTGGTTGTTCTTAAATAAGAAGTAGTGGTTGAGTTTTATTAGAAATGTGTGTGTGTGGTTGCTGGTTTTTGAGGGGGGGACATGGATAATGAATCACTTAAAATTTAAAAGTGAGATATCACAATCTACCTACCTTATAAAAATTTCATCCTCAAAATTTCTCAATCTTCGAATAGCTCTGGTTATTTCTTTCTCATGTCTTGTTCTACTTCCCAAGTTGCCTTATGTATGAGATGATTAGTCCACATGACCTTTACAATAGGGATATGTCTGGATCTCAACTCTTGGACCTTCCGCTCTATAATCTTCACGGGTCTTTCTTCATAAGTCATATTCTCACTCAATTCTACTGGTTAGCTCTCTAGGATGTGAGTAAGATCTGGTACATACTTCTTCAGCACTAGTACATGAAATACGTTATGAATCCTTTCTAATTCCAGTGGTAATGCCAGACGATATGCCACTTTGCCCACTCTCTCTAAAATCTCATAAAGACCAATATAGCGCTGTGCCAACTTTCCCTTCCAGTCAAATCTCAATACTCCCTTCCAATGGGATACTTTCAAGAAGACTTTATCCCTCTCTTGGAACTCAATGTTATTTTTTCTTTTGTCAGCATAATTCTTCTGTCGACTCTACACCTCTAACAGTCTAGCTCGGATCAGTTTGATCATCTCAGATGTCATATCTACCAAGTCTGAACCATGAATCTGTCTATCTCCAACCTCGCTCTAACAAAAATGAGTCCTACACCTCCTCTCATTCAAGGCTTCAAACGGAGCCATACTGATACTAGCCTAGAAGTTGTTGTTGCAGGCAAACTCTATCATATGTAGATGATTATCCCATCCCCCAGTAAAACTCAATACAAACGATCTCAGCAGATCTTCCAATGTCTGAATAGTCCATTCTAACGGCCCGTCAGTTTGAGGGTGAAATGATGTGCTCATAGTAACCTTCGATCCCATAGACTTCTGGAAACCCTACAAAAAATGTCAAGTAAATCTGGCATCTCTATCAGATACAATCGACGCTGGTATTCCATGTAACCAGATAATCTGCTCCATTGCTAGCCTCTTTAGTCCTCACGTAACTCAAATCGGTAGAAAATGGGCAGATTTAGACAATCGATCCACTATCACCCAAATTGCATCATAGCCTTTCAGTGTCCTCGGTAGCCCTACTATAAAATCCATCGTAATGTTTTCCCATGGCCACTCAGGTTTAGGTAGAGGCTGGAGTAATCCAGTTGGGTGTTGATGCTCTACCTTGACCTATTGACAAATGATAAGTGCATGAAAGTGTACTTTGAACATCACTAATTCGGCTTGATTATCATGCATTTAATCTTAATTATAGTTTATTTTGTGTCTTATTATTAGGGAGAAACGGAACATGAAGATTGGACCAATTACATATGTTTCGGGACCTTACGGATGCATCGGAAATGTGCGGGATGAGCAGAAACCCAGGAGTCATCATCCTGCAAAGTCGGCCACGCGTCACGAGGCACATGCGTATTCCAGGATTTTTTGTTTAGTTCATTTTTACGCAAATAAGGCCTTCGGGATTTCTCTATTTAAACCCAACATCGTCCAAACCCTAGAAAAAGAGAGAAAAGATGAGAGAAAGAGATAAGAAACACACAACAAAGAGCCACAAACACAATTTTGGGATTGAAGAACGAAGAAAATTTATAACAGACAGGATGCTGCTGCAATCTCTTCAGGTTGTGTCTCTCTTCTGCATGGAGAACTAATCTCCCAGGCAAAGCTAAGGATGAACTCTTGTATTTGATTTTTATATTCATGTTGTTGATTCCTAAATACTCTTAAACGTTTAATACAATTGATGTTTGTTATTCTTTATTATCTTTTGATTTTATGAATCCAAAATTTTTTTATCAAACTTGCATCAATGCTATCAATGGCATTAGGTCCAGTCCAGGTGTGAGATTTCTCAGCTAGGTCATTCAAGTACTCTAATGCCTGCTTTTCGGATGAAATCACCATTGCACATTGTCTCAACAAATGGCGCTCTCTGGGGGTTAAACCATCATAAAATAACTTACTAAGCGCCAACTCTCTACCCATGGTGAGGACAACTAGCAACATCTCTTTAAAACCTCTCCCAGTTTGATAAAGAGTTTCACTGTCTTTCTGGGAGAAGGTAGAGATTTTGTATTTTTAGGACATTAGTCTTATGGTGTGGGAAGTATTTATTGAAAAATGCATGTTTCATCTCACCCCATGATCCTATCGAACGAGGTCTTAAATTGTACAACCAGCTTTTAGCTCTATCCTTAAGGGAAAATGGGAAGAACTTAAGTCTAATTGTGTCTGTAGTCCCGAATCGATAATGAAAGGTTGCTACAACCTCTTCAAACTCTCTAATGTGCACATAAGGGTTCCCATTCTCCAAACCATGAAAGGTTGAGAGATACTGTATCATTTCAGGTTTAAAATCTATATGTGGTGCATTAAGAGGAAACATGATGCATGATGGTTAGTTGTGTGAGTAGGATGGAGGTACTCTTCAAGAGTCCTCATGGGTGGTCTCTCGTACTCACTCACACTGTGTGCGCTAGATTGGATGGTGTGGCAAAAAGATTATCAAACAGACTTTTTGAGTCTGAGTTTTCTACTTCAATCCTAAAAATCTACCAAACCTATCACTACGTCTAGGCATGCAATTAAACACAAATAAAACTAGAAATAAAAATAAAAGAATAAACTAAAAATAAATAAATTAATTAATTAAAATTCTAAATTAAAATTAAAACTGAAATAAAATTAATGAAATAAAAAAATAATAAAAAAATAAACAAATCATAAAACTAAACTAACTAAAACTGATATTGAAATAAAATAAAATAAAAAAGTAAATAATAATAAAAATAAGATGGAACGAAGTTACCGCTTTTGTTATTGACCAAGCAAACTTGCTCATTTTGCTTGTAAACCGTCTCCCCGGCAACGACGTCAAATTTTGATTACGCCCAAAGAGTACTTGCGGTTATCGCAGTATAGTTGGGGTATCGATTCCTCAGAGAGATGGTTTCAAAGAACTAATTTACTTAAACAAAACGTTAGCAACAACTTAATTAAATAGAAAGGTTGAATTGATAATATAAGATAAAAACTATGGAAAATACTTTAAGAATATCAGCAGAGAAAAGCAGCAAAGCATCAGGAATCCCTCTTGTATCAATTCCTATATCCAGTTACTGATTCCTGTTATTACTCAATTGAAGGTTTCACATCCCAAACCAACAATCAGAAAATATTCAATTCTAAGCATATTAAATTCTAAGGTAATTGATGATTTATTTTCTCTATGTTAACAGCACATAAAGTCATCGTTACGACTTATCTAACGTCAATAATATACCCTCAGAAAATACTACAGCAGAAGACCAAATCATAAAATAACTTTACCAGTCACAACTGGGTTCAAAAATCACACATAGAAGAAGCATGACTGGATCTATATGACACACCCCTACTTCTTCTGGCAGAGGCATACACCACTTTAGGGAAAATGATAGTATTAAGGCACAAGTTGATCTATTAACTAGACAGATAAGAGCCTTAATAGCCAAAGTTAGCAAGAATATGCATGCAGTAGCCTAATTAGAATCCCAAGGGGTATGTTTTGAATGTAAAAGAATTGACCATCTAGCCCAAGAGTGCCTTTTATATGGTGAGATGAGGGAGACATATGAGGAAAAATGTAATACCTTATGGATGTACAAGAAGACATACACACCTTATTCAGATAATTACAATCCCAGTTGGTGGAACCATCCCAATTTTAGTTGGAAATAGAAGTCCCAACAGCCTACTCAAGCACCATAAACTAGAGGTTACAGTGCTCCCCAGTATCACACACCTGCCATTCCTAGGAATTCTTTAGAGGATGCTATGAAAGCATTTATAGAGGCCCAGAGAAAACTAATCAGAGGTTTAAGTCGTTGATAGCTCAGGTAGTTGAAGATAATAAGGAGATTAAGAGTCAAGTCCTAAATTGACTAATGTCCTAAGTGTTCAAAAACAAGGAAAATTCTCATCTCAGGCTCAACCGAATCCACAAGGGAAACACATAACATAGGCTGATCATAAAGTAGCTAATATAAAAGGTGTTAATGTCATATTCACAAGGAGTGGTAAAGAGGTAGGGATGCCGGACACCTCCAACACTGTAGGTGCCACTAAGGATAGTAGTACAGATTCCCCTCAGGAAGAACAAGTGCCACATACCCCAGTTAGAGTACCCTTTCCTTAAGCTCTTAGGCCCAAGGCGAGAGCTCCAGACCCTAATGGTGAGATCCTAGAACATCTTAAGCAAGTAAAAATCAGCATTCCTTTGTTACATGTGATAAAACAAGTTCTTACATATGCAAATGTTTTGAAGGATCTCTGTGTTGGGTTTCTAGGTTTAGTCCCAAGATCAAAATAAGCATAGAAATGTGAATGAATAATCAAAGAAGAGTGGCAGAAACACACTTACATTGATCGGCTTTGGATGCGTCAAACAACAAAATTTTCTCCAAGAACTCTTTGTGAAATTCGGCCAATGGGTCCTCCAAGAAATGATGTCAAGCTCCAAGCTTTGTGTGGATTCCAAGCTCTTGAGTTGGTTTCCCTAACACCTTGATATAATTCCTTTGATGTGTGTGCTAGCACTCAAAAATTGCCACAATTTTTGATCTTGTTCTTGAGTAGTTTCGGTAATGGAAGAACAAGGGGGAGAGGAAAATTGCTTCCAATTTTCGGTAATGAGAGAGAGTGATAAGCTTGTGTAAATTGTTTTCAAAAAACAATTAAATGATATACCAAAAGTTTGTTTGGTAAAAGTCAATCAAAGCTTGACTTTGGAGTGTATTAGAAGCCACCACCACTCCACCAAAACCCATCAACCAAAAGAAACTTAAGGTGACATGTGATGTGACATATTATGTGACATGTGGGCCCCACTCGATTCCAATACGAGTGGGCCCGCAAACACTCCCGTGCTTGGGTTCGCTAATTCCAAATTAACGAACTTCGGTCGCGACGTAATTAAATCGAATTTAATTAAATAATTATGCCTAGTAAAATTACTATTCACGTCGCTAACGAATTAATTCTAAATTAACTCGTTTGCCCGAATTAAAATCTAATTTTAATTCCGCGTCGAAATCTAATTTCGTTTAATATATCAAATATTATTTTATCGATTAATTCCAAATTAATCTTTCTCTCTCTTCAAATAGTACTTTATCCAAGATAAAGTCTCTCCGCAATTAATCCCAGATTAATTATGCTCGAATCATACGTCATCGGTGAATCTTCGGGAAGCGACCCAAGAGATCCCTGATATGTTGGCAGTAAATCCGGTCATCGGACTATCCGAACACGTAAGTACAAAGTACTACGTTTTTACCGATTTACGAGACAAGGTTGGCTTCTAGCAAAGCGCCATACCTACCCAATTCTCCAAAAATATTCTTAATGAAATATATGATCTATATTAGGCGTAGTATACGTAGTATTGCGTATTGCGATCCAATATCGGATGTCACATGCAAGGCATGGGGCTTGAATAGTGTCTGCCCCGTACGAAGCATATATCGGATCACTAGCAACTAGTTCTTTATTATCGGATAATCATGACCTAGCATATTATCCCGATGGTTGCAACCCATTAGAGAACCAAGTCTGTATCCCTGCGTGACCATCATCTCCATATGACTGAAGTGATACTTCCGTCTTGACATCACATCCAATACACTACGATTCTCAATAAACCTAGAAGAGGCGTACACAGAACATGTTAAAGTCCTGGACGACCAAAACCAAAGTGTATTGATTGTCGCAAGTACTAGCGATGCAAGTCTCAGGTTAAGACCAAATATACCTACCCTGATGCGGATTCACATAGACACATAGTCATACTACCAATGGGATTCCACGGGGTCTATCCAGAGCGAAGCTGTTTTCCGTACTAACGGTAAAACACAACCTCCTATCACACTTGCATAAGTATCCAATACTTAAATACATGAGAATTATGATGTTACGCTTCCATAACACGCACAAGTGCAATACTAGTCTATTCCGCATTATCGATGTCCAGTCTCGATAATACTACGACTAGGGATATTTAATGATTAAACCTTTATGGATTGATATTGTCTCATATGTTATCAATCTGGAACTAATCATAAGGACTTTCATCATTCACACATTTAAGTAATCTAATTACGAAATGATAAAAGGCAATTTCCATTGCTACATAATTAATTGTACAAAAACACAATGTCTTTTACAAATAGTGACTCTATGGGTCATAATTGTCTAACAATATCCCACTTGGCCTATAGCAGTCACTCAAGCATCTAACACTTGAACTATGTACATGTCGCTCAAACTTTTGCTGAGGAATGGCTTTCGTCAACGAATCTGCAATGTTGTCCTCTGATGCGACCGTCTCGATCTTCACATCGCCACGATGTATGATCTCACGAATCGGATGGAAACGTCGAAGAACATGCTTGGATCGTTGATGAGACAGCGGTTCCATAGCCTGCGCTATAGCCCCGTTATTGTCACAATACAATAGAATGGGCCCAGCTGCTAACAGAACTACTCCTAATCCAATTAGGAATTTTCGGATCCAAACTACCTCATTGGCTGCTTCAGCTGCAGCGATATACTCCGCTTCTGTTGTTGAATCGGCAACAGTCTCTTGCTTGGAAGATTTCCAGCTCACTGCTCCGTTATTCAAACAAAATATGTACCCGGATTGCGACTTACAGTCGTCTTTGTCGTTTGGAAACTTGCATCGGTATACCTAGTTACCTCAAGTTCTCCATCTCCATAGATTAAGAAAGCATCTTTATTTCGTCTAATACTTAAGGATATTCTTAACCACCATCCAGTGACCTTCACCTGGATCAGCCTGATAGCGACTACACATGCTCAAAGTATAGGAGACATCAGGTCTCGTACATATCATGGCATACATGATCGATCCGAATGCTGAGGCGAACGGTATCTGACTCATGCTGTCTCTCTCATTTTGAGTTTTAGGACACATGTCCTTATATAGAGTGACGCCATGTGACACTGGCAACAGTCCCCTCTTGGACTGATCCATGTTGAATCTCTTCAATAATTTGTCAATGTACGTACTCTAGGAGAGTCCAAACAGCTTTCTAGATCTATCCCGTAGATCTTTATTCCTAGAATAAAGGTTGCTTCTCCCAGATCTTTCATGGAGAATTTCAATGAAAGTCAGGCTTTCACCGACGTTAACATGGGAATGTCATTGCCAATAAGCAATACATCATCAACGTAAAGGAAAATGAATGTCAGTGCTCTCCCACTAACCTTCTTATATACACAAGGATCATCCTCGCTTTGAACGAAATCATATTCTTTTATGATCTCATCAAAGCGTTTGTTCCAAGAACGTGATGCTTGCTTCAATCCATAAATGGATCAATCTAACTTACAAACTTTGTTTGCAAGTCGCGGTACGACAAAACCGTCAGGCTGTTGCATATAAACATCCTCCAATAGGTTTCCGTTAAGGAAAGCGATTTTGACGTCCATCTGCCATATCTCGTAATCGAAATATGCAGCTATAGCAAGCATTATCCGAATGGATTTAATCATGGCAATGGGTGAGAAAGTTTCATCGTAATCGACACCATGTCGTTGAAGATACCCCTTCGCTACAAGCCTAGCTTTGTACGTTTGTACGTTGCCATCCATGTCGGTCTTTTTCTTGAAAACCCATTTTCATCCAATAGGCTTTACGCCTTCTGGTGCATCAACCAGTGTCCAAACTTGGTTGGTGTACATGGAATCCATTTCGGACTTCATGGCATCTTGCCATAAACCGGAGTCGATACCTTGTATCGCTTCCTCATACATAGCCGGCTCATCTTCCTCAATGAGATTGATATCTACATGAGGTGAGATCAGAAACCCATACCTCTCAGGTTGTTTCCTGACTCTCTCCGACTTACGTGGTCCTTGTGTATTCGAATATTGTGGTACAGCTTCATCCCTGATAAAATGTTCATGTTCCGTTGAGGATTTAAGCAGGCAGGAACAGTATCACTCCGATTTTCATCGAGTTCTACTTTCCTCCCACTAACCACTGCATTTAAGAATTCCTTCTCAAGGAAAACCGCATGTAGGGCAACAAATACTTTGTTCTCTTATGGGTGATAGAAGTAATATCATTTGGTTTCCCTATGATATCCTACAAATAGGCATTTATCCGATTTGGGTTCAAGTTTGGTACCTTCCAAATGTTTGACATATGCCTAGCATCCCCAAATCTTCAGGAATGAGAAACCCGGTTTCTTTCCTGTCCATATCTCATACGGAGTCTGATGAACAGACTTTGATGGAACCTTATTCAAAATAAGTATTGTACTGTTTAATGCATATCCCCAAAAGTAAATAGGTAGCTCGGTGCGACTCATCATAGACCTTACCGTGTCTAACAAAGTTTGGTTTCTCCGTTCGGACACACCGTTTAATTGCGGTGTTCCGGGAGGAGTCCACTGTGAAAGAATACCATATTCTTTCAAGTAGTCAAGAAACTCATTACTCAAGTATTCGCCACCACGGTCCGACCGTAATGTCTTAATACTTTTACCGGTCTGTTTTTCAACTTCGTGTCGAAACTCTTTGAATTTCTCAAAAGTTTTCGACTTGTGTCTCATAAGATACACATAACCATAACGCGATGCATCATCCGTAAAGGTTACGAAGTATTCGTATCCACCTCTAGCCTGGTTAGAGGTTGGCCCATAAACGTCACTATGAACAAGGGCTAACAGTTCGGTGGCGCGTACACCTTTACCGCTAAAAGGTGACTTATGCATTTTGCCTAATAAGCAAGATTCGCAGACGTCAAATGAATTTGGATCAAATCCGTCCAAGTACCCACTCTTCGAAAGTGTGGATATGCGAGTCTTGTTTATGTGTCCCAGACGACAATGCCACATATAAGTTTTATCTTTATGACTTATTTTAAGCCTTTTGTTTGTTACATTTTGAGATTGATTTTATTCAAAATATAAAGACCATTATTTACAACAGCAGTGCAAATTTCTATATCATTTTTATACATAAAACACCAGTGTTTCGAAATACAAAAGTATACCCACATTGGGTTAACATATAGATACATAAATAATATTCCTAGTCAAACTAGGTACATAATAACAGTCTGTAAGTTCAAGTACATGCCCTGAGGGCAGTTCTAAAACAAAAGTGCCAACGGCCAAAATGGCGACTGGAGTCTCATTTCCAACACGCAGGTCAATCTCTCTTGACGCCAGTTTCCTGCTAATCTGCAGATTCTACACATCAGTACAAATGTGAGTACCACAACCAGAATCAAAAATCCAATTTTTAAAACTAGAAGTAGTCATGTTTATTTCTATAACAAACATACCTGAGGCCGGTGCCTTGCCCGCCTTTATCTCCTTCTGGAGCGCCTTGTACTCGCGGCAGTCACGCTTCCAGTGACCCCGCTTCCCGCACTGGAGGCAAACATCCTGAGATTTGTCTTTAGGCTTCCCAGAAGCCTTCAACGTTTTTCCTTTGCCCTTCTTTTTCTTCTTCTTCTTGATACCTCCAGTCGCTTGGGCTCAACCTTCGGAGTCTGAGATGTAGAAGCAAGTGCGCCTCGCGCTTCTTGCCCTTAAGGAGTTCCTTCTCTGCCTCTCGCAGCGTGGACATCAGCTCTCCAAGAGTCTGCTCTTGGTTCATCATATTATAGTTCATGATGAACCCACTCGAAGTGTCGGGGAGAGACTGCAAGATCAAATCTATAGAGGCCTCTATCTCAAAGGCAATCCCCATTTGTCCAAGCTGCTCAATATCGGCAATCATTTGTGTCACGTGATATTCAACAGAAGTACCATCCGACATCCGAGCACGGAAGAGCGATCTAAGATTAGATCGGTGTAGATCATTCAATTTCGCCAACATTGTATAGAGATCAAATCCCTTGTTCTGTCGATGGAATTGTTGAGTCATAGCAGCAAGCATGATAGATTGAGCAGTTGCGTCGTCTTCACTATGTGTCTTCCAAAGATCTAGCTCGAGCAACTGATAAGATCTAGGACTAGGCCCAAGAGGTCTCTCTATAATATATAGCAGCCTCTCGGATCCAAGGACTGTCCTTAGATTCATGTCCCAATCGGAAAAGTTAGTGTCGTTGAAGACATTATCGCCCATGATGATGTCCCGGACACTGTTCTTTCCAGTCATTTTAACTGCGATAATCTAATTATCCAATTAACAATATAGGGTACAGTCCAACTGTTACAAGAAAAATAACATTATATTAGTCCAACTAATAAAATAATTTTGACGAAATATTTGAAAGCGCGTAAAGCTAAGTATTTGAACGAAATTGCAAATTCAATACTAGCCTCCCACTATTTTTCGGCGAGCCTCTAACCCTCTGTCGAGTACTCGGGAAACCCAGTTTCCTAGTGGGCTAGGATCCCGTTAAATAACACACACCTTGACTTTGGCCAACAGCTGTATGATATTTAACTAGGTAGATCTCGAATATCAATTGGATTTCATCCAATTCCTAGATCCGACACGTGGACCTCCAATTCGCGAAACATATAACAATATATAGGCCAATATATCCAATATATTTTCCTAACCTTTTCCTCTGAATCAACTAAGCCTTGGCTTTGGCACAACAAGCTTAATGATTCCAGTTAAGCGGGACCCATTGACGTGGGAAAGCTTCGTAATCAATGTCGATGGACAAGAAGTGATCTTGACTTTGGCCAACAAATCACAACTTGGACAAGACACCGATATGGAACAAAGCTTTCATGATTCAAACACATCCGCAATTGACAAAGGTCTTGACTTTGGCCAACAAACCAGTGCCAATTTTGGATCTTGATTAAGAATCACTCAATGGAAGGAAATATCGCTTAATATGTTTTGAGGGTTTTTTTTTTGCGTAAATTGGAAACCAATTTATTATCTTTGTTAGGTCTCATCATACACCCTTAAGCATGCATTTTAAAAGCATAATAAGGCGCGAAAGTAAATTAATAACGATATACGGATGGATATTTAACAACTTGTTCCTAGAATAATTCACTCCATTTCCTCTCCCCGGCTAGCACAATTCTACTTCTACCCAATTACATAATACAATAATAGAAACCTCATTACATTGAGGGGAATTAGGTGAGAAGAGAATACAAAGAAATAATGAGAGATAAGGCTGGACACGCATGTCCAATTTATAAATTCCAAATTTACAACAATTTCTAAAATTGCCTTTTCCCTTCTAATATCCATCTGATATACGCTATTCATTAAACACATCCATGTATTCATTCATAGCATGCAATTCAATCAATCTAATCCAATTAATTAATCTTGAATTATGTGATCATCCAATGTTCAAACAACGATTTGATTTTGCGCGAGTCCAACTCGTTTGAGAATAAGTACTCAAAGTACGAATTCTTGAATTATATCGAACTACTCGTTAAATCTAATTTAATTCGTATTCAATACTAATTCATTTATTTAATTCCAAATTAAATAACTACACTTTTTAATGCGCTTTAACGACTTAGATTCCAAATCTAATCTTATCGGGTATCAAAGCCAACTAACATCCAATGTTTGTTTAATTAAAGTCCGATGGGATTTCAATTGATTTCATAAGGCATGGGCTTTGGTCAATATGGGTCAAACCCAATTACCAAGCCCAATTAAGGAATCACCCTCATTTGCCAAGAAACCAATTTCGGCCCATAAGGCCCAATTAAACTTATATAGCCCATTTGTTATATTTAGACTTAATGGAATGATTTAGGGCCAATTTGGATCCAATCCAATTGGCCTAAACCAACTTGGCCCAACCAAGCCCATTATGCCCAAATACAACAATTTCAAGCCCAATTCAAAATCAAGCCCAATTAATCAAATTTTCAAATTCCAAATTTTATAATTCAATTAAATAAAGTGTAATACATCAATTAATTATCTAAATTAATATTTCCAAAATACAATTTAATTAATTGATTATGTATCCATTTGTTCAACTTATGTCCAACATTTTTGAATCAAAAAATCAAGTCATTACATGCTAGATTGGTCACGGCAATGGTTGGTTATTTTGTCCGATTACGTTTTTCAATCCGATTGAATTTTAAATCAACATTTCCCAATCGTTTCAAGTCATCCAATGATCAACGAAACAAAAAATACCATGACCCTAGGGTAATAAAGCATTCGGCCAAGCCTATCAATGGGCAAAAATTTGATCCAATCAATATTTCATGAAATTGATCATATACAACTTCATAACATCATCATTCAAGCATACTCAATCAATCAATTCTATCAAATCATGCTCAAATTGATTTTACCCTAATTCATTTCATGCTCAAATTGGCTCATAGATACCATTGTTGGGTTTCTAGGTTTAGTCCCAAGATCAAAATAAGCATAGAAATGTGAATGAATAATCAAAGAAGAGTGGCGGAAACACACTTACATTGATCGGCTTTGGATGCGTCAAACAACAAAGTTTTCTCCAAGAACTCTTTGTGAAATTCGGCCAATGGGTCCTCCAAGAAATGATGTCCAAGCTCCTAGCATTGTGTGGATTCCAAGATCTTGAGTTGGTTTCCCTAACACCTTGATATGATTCCTTTGATGTGTGTGCTAGCACTCAAAAATTGCCACAATTTTGATCTTGTTCTTGAGTAGTTTCGGTAATGGAAGAACAAGGGGGAGAGGAAAATTGCTTCCAATTTTCGGTAATGAGAGAGAGTGATAAGCTTGTGTAAATTGTTTTCAAAAAACAATTAAATGATATACCAAAAGTTTGTTTGGTAAAAGTCAATCAAAGCTTGACTTTGGAGTGTATTAGAAGCCACCACCAACTCCACCAAAACCCATCAACCAAAAGAAACTTAAGGTGACATGTGATGTGACATATGATGTGACATGTGGGCCCCACTCGATTCCAAATACGAGTGGGCCCGAAAACACTCCCGTGCTTGGGTTCGCTAATTCCAAATTAACGAACTTCGGTCGCGACGTAATTAAATCGAATTTAATTAAATAATTATGCCTAGCAAAATTACTATTCACTTGCATAAGTATCCAATACTTAAATACATGAGAATTATGCTGTTACGCTTCCATAACACGCACAAGTGCAATACTAGTCTATTCCGCATTATCGATGTCCAGTCTCGATAATACTACGACTAGGGATATTTAATGATTAAACCTTTATGGATTGATATTGTCTCATATCTTATCAATCTGGAACTAATCATAAGGACTTTCATCATTCATATATTTAAGTAATCTAATTACGAAATGATAAAAGGCAATTTCCATTGCTACATAATTAATTTGTACAAAAATACAATGTCTTTTACAAATAGTGACGCTATGGGTCATAATTGTCCAACAATCTCCCACTTGGCCTATAGCCAGTCACTCAAGCATCTAACACCTGAACTATGTACATGTCGCTCAAACTTTTGCTGAGGAATGCCTTTCCTCAGTGGATCTGCAATGTTGTCATCTGATGCGACCTTCTCGATCTTCACGAATCATATGGAAACGTCGAAGAACATGCTTGGATCGTTGATGAGACCGCGGTTTCTTAGCATGCGCTATAGCCCCATTATTGTCACAATATAATGGAACGGGCTCAGCTGCTAACGAAACTGCTCCTAATCCAATTAGGAATTTTCAGATTCAAACTGCCTCTTTTGCTGCTTCAGCTGCAGCGATATACTCTGCTTCTGTTGTTGAATCGGCAACAGTCTCTTGCTTGGAAGATTTCCAGCTCACTGCTCCGTTATTCAAACAAAATATGTACCCGTATTACGACTTACAGTCGTCTTTGTCGGTTTGGAAACTTGCATCGGTATACCCAGTTACCTCAAGTTCTCCATCTCCATATATTAAGAAAACATCCTTATTTCGTCTAAGATACTTAAGGATATTCTTAACCGCCATCCAGTGACCTTCACCTGGATCGGCCTGATAGCGACTACACATGCTCAAAGCATAGGAGACATCAGGTCTCGTACATATCATGGCATACATGATCGATCTGAATGCCGAGGCGAATGGTATCTAACTCATGCTGTCTCTCTCATCTTGAGTTTTAGGACACATGTCCTTAGATAGAGTGACACCATATGACACTGGCAACAGTCCCCTCTTGGACTTATCCATGTTGAATCTCTTCAACACTTTGTCAATGTACGTACTCTGGGAGAGTCCAAGCAGCATTTTAGATCTATCCCGGTAGATCTTTATTCCTAGAATAAAGGCTGCTTCTCCCAGATCTTTCATGGAGAATTTCAATGAAAGCATAGCTTTCACCGACGTTAACATGGGAATGTCATTGCCAATAAGCAATACATCATCAACGTAAAGGACAATGAATGTAAGTGCTCTCCCACTAACCTTCTTATATACACAAGGATCATCCTCGCTTTGAATGAAATCATATTCTTTTATAATCTCATCAAAGCGTTGGTTCCAAGAACGCGATGATTGCTTCAATCCATAAATGGATTGATTTAACTTACAAACTTTGTTTGCAAGTCACGGTACGACAAAACCGTCAGGCTGTTGCATAGAAACATCCTCCAAAAGGATTCCGTTAAGGAAAGCGGTTTTGACGTCCATCTGCCATATCTCGTAATCGAAATATGCAGCTATAGCAAGCATTATCTAAATGGATTTAATCATGGCAATGGGTGAGAAAGTTTCGTCGTAATCGACACCATGTCGTTGACGATACCCCTTCGCTAACCATGTACGTTTGTACGTTGCCATCCATGTCGGTCTTCTTCTTGAAGACCTATTTGCATCCAATAGGCTTTACGCCTTCTGGTGCATCAACTAGTGTCCAAACTTGGTTGGTGTACATGGAATCCATTTCGGACTTCATGGCATCTTGCCATAAACCGGAGTCGATACCTTGTATTGCTTCCTCATACGTAGCCGGCTCGTCTTCCTCAATGAGATTGATATCTACATGAGGTGAGATCAGAAACCCATACCTCTCAGGTTGTTTCCTGACTTTCTCCGACCTATATTGTCCTTGTGTATTCAAAGATTGTGGTACAGCTTCATCCCTGATGAACTGTTCATGTTTCGTTGAGGATTCTATGCCAAGAACAGTATCACTCTGATTTTCATCGAGTTCTACTTTCCTCCCACTAACCACTGCATTTAGGAATTCATTCTCAAGGAAAACCGCATGTAGAGCAACAAATACTTTGTTCTCTTGTGGGTGATAGAAGTAATATCCTTTGGTTTCCCTAGGATATCCTACAAATAGGAATTTATCCAATTTGGGTTCAAGTTTGTTATCTTCCAAACGTTTGACGTATGCCCAACATCCCCAAATCTTCAGGAATGAGAAACCCAGTTTCTTTCCTGTCCATATCTCATACGGAGTCTGATGAACAGACTTTGACGGAACCTTATTCAAAATAAGTATTGCACTGTTTAATGCATATCTCCAGAAGGAAATAGGTAGCTCAGTGCGACTCATCATAGACCTTACCATGTCTAATAAAGTTCGGTTTCTCCGTTTGGACACACCGTTTAATTGCGGTGTTCCGGGAGGAGTCCACTGTGAAAGAATACCATATTCTTTCAAGTAGTCAAGAAACTCATTACTCAAGTATTCGCCACCGCGGTCCGATCGTAATGTCTTAATAATTTTACTGGTCTGTTTTTCAACTTCGTGTCGAAACTCTTTGAATTTCTCAAAAGTTTTCGACTTGTGTCTCATAAGATACACATAACCATAACGCGATGCATCATCCATAAGGGTTACGAAGTATTCGTATCCACCTCTAGCCTGGCTAGACATGGGCCTACAAACGTCACTATGTACATGGGCTAACAGTTCGGTGGCACGTACACCTCTACCGCTAAAAGGTGACTTAGGCATTTTGCCTAATAAGCAAGATTCGCAGACGTCATATGAATTTGGATCAAATCCGTCCAAGTACCCACTCTTCGAAAGTGTGGATATGCGAGTCTTGTTTATGTGTCCCAGACGACAGTGCCACATATAAGTTTCATATTTATGACTTACTTTAAGCCTTTTGTTTGTTACATTTTGAGATTGATTTATATTCAAAATATAAAGACCATTATTTACAACAGTAGTGCAAATTTCTATATCATTTTTATACATAAAACACCCAGTGTTTCGAAATACAAAAGTATACCCACATTGAGTTAACATAGATACAGAAATAATATTCCTAGTCAAACTAGGTATATAATAACAGTTTCTAAGTTCAAGTACATGCCTCGAGGGCAGTTCTAAAACAAAAGTGCCAATGGCCAAAACGGCGACTGGAGTCTCATTTCCAACACGCAGGTCAATCTCTCTTGACGCCAGTTTCGTGCTAATCCGCAGATCCTACACATCACTACAAATGTGAGTACCACAACCAGAATCAAAAATCCAATTTTTAAAACTAGAAATAGTCATGTTTATTTCTATAACAAACATACCTGAGGCCGGTGCCTTGCCCGCCTTTATCTCCTTCTGGAGCGCCTTGTACTCGCGGCAGTAACGCTTCTAGTGACCCCGCTTCCCGCACTGGAGGCAAACATCCTGAGATTGTCCTTAGGCTTTTTAGAAGCCTTCGACGTTTTTCCTTTGCCCTTCTTTTTCTTCTTCTTCTTGATACCTCCAGTCGCCTTGGGCCCAACCTTCGGAGTCCGAGATGTAGAAGCGAAGTGCGCCTAATGCTTCTTGCCCTTAAGAAGTTCCTTCTCTGCCTCTCGCAGTGTGGACATCAGCTCTCCAAGAGTCTGCTATTGGTTCATCATTTTGTAGTTCATGATGAACCCACTCCAAGTGTCGGGGAGAGACTGCAATATCAAATCTATAGAGGTCTCTATCTCAAAGTCAATCCCCATTTGTCCAAGCTGCTCAATATCGGCAATCATCTGTGTCACGTGATGTTCAACAGACGTACCCTCCGACATCCGAGCACGGAAGAGCGATCTAAGATTAGATCGGTGTAGATCATTCAATTTCGCCAACATTGTATAGAGATCCAATCCCTTGTTCTATCGACGGAATTGTTGAGTCATAGCAGCAAGCATGATAGATTGAGCAATTGCATTGTCAACACTATGTGTCTTCCAAAGATCTAGCTCGAGCAACTGATCAGATCTAGCAAGCATGATAGAATGATGTTTGTGGGTGTCGTCGCTGTAAGCCCTCACGAGACTATAACTCATCCACTAGGGCCACCTAGGGGTTTAAAGGCTTGTTGCATACGCTAAATGCAATTGTGATCCCTACGAAAGTGGCTTAGATAGTTTTATTTATTTAGTTCTTATTTTATTTTACGCTTGAATTGCTAGGGACTAGCAATAAGCTGGTTGGGGGTTGTGATAAGTGGATGAAAGTGTACTTTGAAAATCGTTAATTCGGCTTGATTATCATGTATATATTCTTAATTATAGTTTATTTTGTGTCTTATTATTAGGGAGCAATGGAACATGAATATTGGATTAATTACACATGTTTTGGGACCTTACGGATGCATCAGAAGTGCGTGGGATGAGCATAAATGCAAGAGTCATCATCCTGCAAAGCCGGCCACGCATCATGACGCGCAAAGGCCACGCGTTGCGACACACATGTATATTGCAGGGTTTTTTGTTTAGTTTGTTTTTACACAAATAAGGTCTCCGAGACTTCTCTATTTAAACCCAACTTCATCCAAATCCTATAAAAAGAGAGAAAAGAATAGAGAATGAGAGAAAAAACACACAACAAAGAGCCACGAACACAATTTTAGAATTGAAGAATGAAGAAACTTCATAATAGACAGAATGATGTTGCAATCTCTTAATGTTGTGTCTCTCTTCTGCATAGAGAACTAATCGCCTATGCAAAGCTAATGATGAACTCTTGAATTTGATTTCTTATATTCATGTTGTTGATTCCTAAATACTCTTAAATATTTAATACAATTGATATTTGTTATTCTTTATTATCTTTTGATTATATGAATCCAGAAACTGTTTTTATCAAACTTGCATATAGATCCAGCCATGTTTCTTCTATGTGTGATTTGTGAACCCAGTTGTGACTGGTAAAGATGTTTTATGATTTGGTCTTCTGCTGCAGTATTGCCTGAGGATATATTGTCGACGTTAGATAAGTCGTAACGATGACTTTGTATGCTGTTAACATAGAGAAAATAAATCATTAATTACCTTAAAATTTAATATGCTTAGAATTGAATATTTTCCGATTATTGGTTTGGGATGTGAAACCTTCAATTGAGTAATAACATGAATCAATAACTGGATATAGGAATTTGATACAAGAGGGATTCCCGACGCTTTGCTGCTTTTCTCTGCTCATATTCTTAAAGTATTTTCCATAGTTTTATCTTCTATTATCAATTCAACCTGTATATTTAATTAAGTTGTTACTAACGTTTTGTTTAAGTAAATCAGTTCTTTGTAACCATCTCTCTGAGGAATCGATACCCCAGTTATACTGCGATAACCGCAAGTACTCTTTGGGCATAATCAAAATTAGGCGTTGTTGCCGATGAGACGGTTTACAAGCAAAAGGAGCAAGTTTGCTTGGTCAATAACAAAAGCGGTAACTTCGTTCCATCTTATATTTTATTATTATTTACTTTTTTATTTTATTTTATTTTCAATTTCAGTTTTAGTTTAGTTTTGATTATTAGTTTATTTTTTTATTATTTATTTATTTCATTAATTTTATTTCAGTTTTAATTTTAATTTAGAATTTTAATTAATTAATTAATTAATTTTTAGTTTATTCTTTTATTTTTATTTCTAGTTTTATTTGTGTTTAATTGCATGCCTAGACGTAGGGATAGGTTTGGTAGATTTGTTAGGATTGAAGAAGAAAACTCAGACTGAAAAAGTCTGTTTGATAATCTTTTTGCCACACCATCCACATCTAGCGCACATAGTGTGAGTAAGTACGAGAGACCACCCATGAGGACTCTTGAAGAGTACCCTCATCCCACTCGCACAGCTACACCATCATGCATCATGTTTGTCTTCGTTTTGTGCTATTTTGAGTCCATCTAGCAATGTAGGTCGAACTTTTATATGATCAAGAAGCCCTCATCTATCAGATACCTCAAAGGTCAAACGTAACGTTGCCATCTCCTCAAATATATTATGTCTAGCTCTCAAAACATTACAATTTACCCATGTTATTCCTACTTAGTGCTTTAGCAATTACATTGGCCTTTCTCGGATGGTAATTAATAGTACATCATAGTCACTTAGGAACTCCATCCAATGCCTCTACCTCAAATTTTACTCTCTCTGAGTGGGAAGATATTTCAGGCTCTTATGGTCGGTATAAATCTCACATTTGGCACCATATAGATAATGCCTCTAAATTTTTAAAGTATGTACAATCACTGCCAACTCTAGGTCATGTTGGGGGTTTGGACAAAGGGCGCGGCGGAAGCGCTGTTTGAGCAAAATCGTAATTTTAAAACTTTTAAAATTACCGAATAAATTATTCAATATCTAATATGAATAATTTATTCATATTTCACCTAAACACATTTATTCGATATTAAAAAATGACATAAATAACCGAGAAACATCGCGAAATTTTTACGAAAATATTTTTCCGTAAAATGGCATAAAACACGTTTTTGACCGAACCGACTACCCAATACATATGAGGGCTGCCCAGGACAGCCCCAACTGTATTATGGCAGTTCATGGGGTGCCCGAACAGTAACAAATTCACTGTTTGGGTAGCCGTCACCCGGATGGCTCAAAAGTCACCCGGAAACGTCTTTTTTCACCGTTTTCGCTTATTTCAACTCCGAAACAATTTTCGGCAATTGTTCCAACACCCAAACACATCCAATATATTCAAATGAAATCATTTTTCATCACAAACAACCCAGTTGTGGAGTTGTATCCCAAGTACAGACCGCACTACCGTCCATTCGGATTCGGCTACGGAATTTACGTCTGGGTTTCCATCCGATATACCGCAAGGGATAATAACACACACAACCATCAATGCAATGTAAAACAGATATAAAGAAAAAAAGTGAAATAATAAAATAAAAATAAAAGTAAATAGACAAAAAGCTAAATAGCAAAAATAAATGTGGAATGATGAAATAACGATGGAAGTAAATAAATGAATAAAAAATGATAAATAACAAAATGTCAAAGAGAGAAAAATGTGACCAGAAATTTGGCCGTCTTTAATATAGGACTTTGTAAACCCGGCTGGACGTATTTCACGTCCAGCCAGGCTTGCAGCGTCCAGAACTATAAAAATAAATAAGGTGCCCTTAGGTCTTACCTTTTAAGTTGCTTTCTTGGAAGTGCGTTAGGTCGTCGCCGGAAGGATTGAAGCTGGTTTGCTGTTTCTGCTCGCTGTTTTGCTGTTTTTGCTCGTTGTTTTACTATTTTTTGGTTGCTATTTTGCTGTTTTCTGGTTTCTATTTTTAGTTATTTTTGGGCTGTTGTTTTGCTGTTTTCTGGTTGCTTTTGGGCTATTGTTTTGGTTCACTATTTTTGGTTCACTGGTTCACGTTTTTTGGTGCAATTTTTAGGTGCTGTTTCGGTGATTTGTTGGTTCACTGGTTCACATTTTTGGTACAGTTTTTGGGGGCTATTTTGCTTTGTGTCTCACGGTTTCTAGTTGTTTGGGCTGGTTGTATTATTCACGACTTCTTGTGTTGTTGTTTGTTCGGTGGAGATGTATTTATTTTTGGCTTCTTGTGTTTTTTTGTTGTTCGGTGGATGGGTATTTGTTTTTGGCTTCTTGTGTTGTTTTGTTCGTTGGATGGGTATTTGTTTTGGCTTATTGTGTTTTGTTGTTGTTTGTTCGGTTGGTTTTGGGGACTTGGTGCTTGTGTTTCAGTGATTGAGGGCTTTTTTTATGATGAGTTACCGAGAAGAAGAGAAAGATGTTTCAAGGGTTTCTTTTTTTCAAATTTCCGTGTGTAGCCTCCTCCCAAGTTTCGGTAATGGCCTCTTTTTATAATGCCAATGGATCTCCAAATCATGTAAATAAATCATGATAATTTGGGGAATAATTATTTTGGAAAGAATCTCATGAATTTTGGTGAGGATGAGATTTCAAATCTTGTTAAATTGGAATGTGATTTAGGGGGATTTAGCATGGGTTTTTAAATCTTTGTTAAATTGGAAAGTGATTTAAGGGGATTTTAGCATGTGTTTTGCATGGGATTTTAGCTATTTGGGAAGGCTTGGGCATGTAGATTGTGTCTTGGGCGTGTGGATGGTGGATTGTATGGGCTTTGGGCATGTGTATGGATTGTATGGGCTTTCATGGGTTACAGGGGTTTTTGGGCCGAGGCTAAGGTTTGAAACAGAAACTGACTGAGCAAATCCGAGGCTGACTAGTGAGTCTGAATCCAATGAGGTGCTAATTTTGGAGTTTTTTCCTTCCGGCATTCGTTTCCCGTGACTTCCATAACTTTCAGGTAGTGCCTCCATACGAGGCTCATCATTGGGCTTATGCAAAAATGCAGTGTCTACAGTCACCCCCACTTTGATGTGGCTTGTACAGTGTGTGAC
This sequence comes from Zanthoxylum bungeanum, assembly GCA_019454045.1. Taxonomy (NCBI): domain Eukaryota; kingdom Viridiplantae; phylum Streptophyta; class Magnoliopsida; order Sapindales; family Rutaceae; genus Zanthoxylum; species Zanthoxylum bungeanum. Next base: position 41,104 of record SKCR01000165.1, read on the forward strand.
AGTGACAACCCTATCAAAGTCATGCATGCATTTTTACTTACCTGTTATTTCACTGCTTTTGTCAGATGCTTCGACTTCTGGGATTTGTTCCCAAACTGAGTTGAGTTAATGGCGAGGTTCTTTGACCCCTGGGTTTTGTTCCTGAACCACCGAGTGTGAGATGCTTCAATCTCTGGGATTTTTTCCAGAACTCAGTTGAGTTGATGGCGAGGTGCTTTGACCCCTGGGTTTTATTCCCAAACCACCGAGTGTGAGATGCTTCGATCTCTGGGATTTGTTCCCGAACTGAGTTGAGTTGATGGCGAGGTGCTTTGACCCCTGGGTGTTGTTCCCGAACCACCGAGTGTGAGATGTTTTGATCTCTGGGATTTTTTTTCCAGAACTGAGTTAAGTTGATGGTGAGGTGTTCCGACCTCTGGGTTTTGTTCCCGAACCACCGAGTGTGAGATGCTTCGATCTCTGGGATTTGTTCCCGAACTGAATTGAATTGATGGCGAGGTGCTTCGACCTCTGGGGTTTTATTCTCGAACCACCGAGTGTAAGATGCTTCGATCTCTGGGATGTTTTCCCGAACTGAATGGGTGATAGTGTTTTGGTCCTCTTGACTCTTCGATCCACTGGGGAGTTTTTTTCTATAATGATGAAGTTCTTCAACCTCTGGGATTCATTCCCAAATTGTTGATGACGTGGGCCTCGACACTGGGATTCATTCCCAAAACTGTTGATAATGTAGGCCTCGACCCTGGGATTTATTCCCAAAATTGTTGATAATGTTGGCCTCGACCCTGGGATTCATTCCCAAAACTGTTGATAATTTGGACCTCAACCCTGGGATTCATTCCCAAAACTGTTTATAATGTGGGCCTCGACCCTAGGATTCCTTCCTGAACTGTTGAACTGATGGTGGTGAGGCACTTCGCCCCCTGATCCATCCTAATTCTCGAGGCTGTTCTCCATTCCTGGAGTGCCATTCCCAGCTTGCTCGTCCTCATTCCCGAGGAGTTGTGCGTCCTCATTCCCGAGGTTATTCTCCATTCCCGGAGTTCTTCGTCCTCACTGTTTTTCTTCAAAGCCTGCGAATACAAATCAAAAATTGTGTGTATGCGACATGTATGCATGGATGCATTCCATATTCCGATGGGTTTTCTTTGTCCTATTGGCTTGATGTCATCTTTGGTCAGGCATTCCCTGTGTTAGAGGGTTTTCTTCACCCCTTTAGGAATCCTTTGGGCGCCCCTTTGGCCTGCTGACAGTTTCCTTCTGCCAATTCTCCTCCGGTGATTGCTCAGTTCTCTTTGGTCTCATGGCTCAAGGTCCCATTGTGTCCCTTATTCGCAAGGTGGTAGACTGGTCACCCCCAGACCTGGCTCAGCTTTCTGCTCTTCGCTACCTGCACTGGGTCAAGGTGGATTACGCCTTTGTGAAAGCGGCCTCATCTTTTGGGATCATGTCTTCCGATTCTCAGATTTTGAAATATGCCCTCTCCCTGAGGAGTCTGCTGCCATTCTCGGCTTGTATTTTTCACTTACTACCCTTCTCGGATACTGAAAATCATGTCTTCCGATTCCAGAAGCTTTCCTTTGCTGTCTTGAGGATGCGAAAAAGGTATTGCCTTGCGCTTCATTCTTTGAGTCACAAGTCCTTTCTATCTTTTGCCTAAGCTGTCCTTTCGGATTTTCAACTTAGCGGACTGCTCTACCTTGCTCTAGTTGCCTTTTCAGGTTTTCAACTAAGTGAGCTAAACATTTTTTCTTTTTCTTTTTTTTTTCTTTTCTCTCTTTTTTTTTCTCTTTTTCTTTTTTTTTCAGCTATGTCCTCATTCTCGAGGCTCTTCGCTCGTCCTCATTCCCGAGGTTCCTCTCCATTCTTGGAGTTCTTCTCCTATATCTTCTGACCTTTTTCCAACATCTAAGAATACGAAAGACGTGATTTGTAATCACTTGACTCTAATCTTTCCTGGTTAGCTGGAATTTATGCAATCTATGAACATCTTGAACATTTGTTTCAATAAAGACATTTGTATTATTTCTTAGTACATATGTAGGAAATAAACTGCATTGCAAGGGTACCTCTGTCGCTAACTGTTCCTCACAGATTTTACAATTAGCCATTTTTCTTGCTCACTCATGCTCCTTTTTTACTTGGGCTGTCCTTTGAGGATTTTCAACCCAACGAGCCTTTCTTTTTCTTTTCTTCTTTCTTTTTTTTCTTTTTCTTTTTTTTTTTTTTTTTATGCAAAGTATTGTTTCATCTTGTCCACATTCATAGGCTTGGTGAACTCGTTCCCTTCCAAATTTGACAGTCTCACAGCCCCATTCCCCATCACATTTTTTACTAGGTAAAGCCCTTCCCAATTGGGCCTGAACTTTCCCCTTGGGTCCATTATCAGTGACTTCGACTGCTTGAGCACTACATCACCTTCTCTGATCTAGGTGGAACGCACCTTCTTGTTGAACGCCTTGGCCAACCTTTTCTGGTATAGCTGCATGTGGTGCAACACTTTTATCATTTTCTCTTCCAGTAATGCTAGCTATTCGAACCTCTGCAAGGCCCATTCCTGCTCAGGCAATCCTGCCTCTGCTAGTACCCGTATTGACTGTATCTCTATTTCCCCCTGTTAATACTACATGTACCATCATCACCCTCATCGCTTCGGGTTCTATGGCTAGATACAACACCAAGAGTTTGCCCGGCATTGGGGGTTTCAAGATGGGCGGTTTATTCAAGTATTCTTTTATTTTGTCAAAAGCTTCTTGACATTGACTATTCCACTCCACATACTGGCACTTCCTCAATAGCTTTGTTTGGCAATAAATCGACTGATATACTGGATTTTCCCGAGAAAAGCTCTAACTTCCTTTTTTTTTTCTTTTTTTTTCATTTTTTTCAATTTTTTTCACCTCTTGATAGCGGGCTTCATACAGGACTGCATGTTCCACCCCTGTCTCATCTGCATGTACCCTCATCGCCCCCAGCGCTTCAGGTTCTATGGTCAAGTACAATACCAAGGGTTTGCCCGGCCTTAGGGGTTTCAAGACGGGTGGTTTAACCAAGTACTCTTTGATTTTGTCAAAAGATTCTTAAAAATGCCTATTCCACTCCGTATGCTGGTCCTTCCTCAATAGCTTGAAGATGGGCTCACATACTAATGTTAGCTTGGTAATTGCCTTGATCTTTTTAGGGTCCCTAATATGCTGGATTTTCCCAAGAAGAGCTCTGACTTCCTTCTGTCTTCGGTGCGGGCATCTCGGTAATGGCCTTTATCTTTTCAGGGTCTACTTCTATATGCTTCTTGAATTCTTCCCTAACCATTTCGGCCCATTCTGCCTCATTCTTCGGAGCTTCTGTTTCATGTTCGGATAAGTTGGTATCATGTGCTGGGCAATACTCTTGTCCACTCCTGGCATGTCTTCATAAAACCAGGCGAATACTTTTTCATATTTCATTAATATTCTCTCTAATTCTTACCACTCATCAGAGGTAACCTTACTTGCAATTGAAATTTCCTCGGGGTTTTCACAAGTACCAAGATTAAATGCATTTGTCTTTGTTGAGTTAATATCAAACATGCTCATGTCATGCGTGTTATGATGCAGACTAACAGGAAAAGACTCGAACAAGTAAGCAAAATCAATGTATTTATAATTATTAAATGCATGATTACAATTAAATAAGTCAGGAAAATAAACATCTTCCTAATTTCCAGTCTCGTAATCTTCCGTCTTCTTGCTTTCTTCGAGCGTCAGATTCTCCAACTGTAGTAGTTCTTCTTCCCATTTATTTTCCTCTTTTGCAACCTTCTATTTGTCACTGCTCGAGAAGTTTTCCCAGAAATTTCTCCCATGCTCTATTTCATCTTCACTACTGCTGTCCCATATCCCCATGCATGAAGCTTGGTGGTTGAGAGTTTGGAGGACAAAGCTTTCGGGTAGGCCGGAGTTGATAATGTAGGTGGGTGGTGGTGTTGGAGTTCTACGGTCCCGAGGCTCGAATACAAAGCAAGAAATAAGTGCGAATACAATCGAGGAAGTTGCGGAATACTTACATCGATTGGTTGAGCGACGCGGTGGGCAACAAAAATTCTGTTTTCTGCCATTTGTATGTCACGGCAGTGAGCTGCTGTGGTTCCCCTCCATTTGCGGCTTTGGATCAATCTTCAAGCTCCAAGCTTCGTCATGGTGATTCCAAGCTCATGGGTGGACTTCCCTATCACCTTCGCATGTCTCTCAGAGTGCTAGCTCTAGATGATTTTGCCACAAAATCACCACACTTTTGCTTCCCTTTGCTCTCGGCAGTAAGCCAAAACCAGAAGAAAAAAATTCAGCCCTAGGCGTGAATGAGAGGGAGAGAAAAGAGAGAGAGTGAGTTGTGTAATGGTTGGAAAAAAAGTGTGTATCTAATACCACTTTTGATTTTTCAAAAAATCAATTAATTGATTTCCAAAATCAAAAAACAAATACCAAACATTTAAATATATTAAATGTCTATCATGCCATCACACTTTAGTGTATTACACTCCACCATCAACTTCCATCAAGTAACATCACTCAATCAATCAAGTGACTAATGATTTGACGCTTGATGCGACTAGTGATTTGATGCTTGATTTGACTTACGTCCGCACTCGAATTCAAAATACGAATGCGCTCGCAAACAATCCCGGGCTCGGGTTTGCTAATTCCAAATTAACGAATTTTCCGTTGCGATGTAATTAAATGATTATGCCTAGCGAAATCACTATTCACGTTGGTAATGAATTAATTCTAAATTAACTCGTTCGCCCGAATTAAAATCTAATTTCAATTCCGCGTCGAAATCCAATTTCGTTTAATATATCGAATATATTAATTTATCGATTAATCCAAATTAATCGTTATCTCTCTTTAATTGATATTTTATCCCATATAAAATATCTCCGTAATTAATCCCAGATTAATTTTCTCTCTCATCATTAATTAATCACAGATTAATAAAAGTGCGAGTCATACGTCATCGGTGAATCTTCGGGAAGCGACCCATGAGATCTCCGGATATGTTGGCAGTAAATTTGGTCATCGGACTATCCGAACACGTAAGTACCTAGTACTACGTTTATACCGATTTACAAGACAAGGTTGGCTTCTAGCAAAGCGCCATGCCTACCCAATTCTCCAGAAATATCCTGACAGGAATATAAGGATCTATATCAGGCATAGTATACATAGTATTGCGTATTTCGATCCAGTATCGGATGTCATGTGCTAGGCTAGGGGCTGGAATTGTGTCTACCCCGTACGAAGCACATGTCGGATGTCTGGTAACTAGTCTCTATAATCGAATATACATGACCTAGTCATAATATCCCGATAGCTGCAATATTTAAGAGAACAAGTCCCGTATCCTACGTGACCATCATCTCCATATGACTGGAGTGATACTTTCGTCTTGACATCACACCCAACATACTACGATTCTCGATATACCCAGAAGAGGCGTACACAGAAACTGGTTAAAGCCCTGGACGACCAAAACCAAAGTATATTGATTGTCGCAAGTATTAGCGGTGCAAGTCTCAGGTTAAGACCAAATACACCTACCCTGATTTCGGACTTCCATAGACACATAGTCATACTACCAATGGAATTCCTTGGGGGTATATCCAGAGCGAAGCTGTTTCCCGTACCATCGGTAAAACACAACCTTCTATTACACTTGCATGAGTATCCTATACCCAAATATATGAGAACTATGCCGTCATGCCCTCACAACTTGCACAAGTGTAATACTAGTCTTTTACGCATTTATCGATGTCCTATCATTTATACATCTTGGTGATCTAATCACAAATGATAAGAGAGCAATCTCTTTTGTCACATAGTTAATTTGTACAACAACACCATGATCTGTATAAATAGTGACGCTATGGGTCATAATTGTCCAACAATCTACCACTTGGCCTATAGCCAGTCACTCGAGTTTCTTACACCCAAACTATGTACGGTTCACTCAAACTGCTGAGAAAAGGCTTTCGTCAGCGGATTTGCTTGATTATCATCTGATGCGATTTATACGATCATCACATCGCCATGATGTATGATCCAAATGAATCAGATGAATATCGAAGTATATATCTGGATCGTTGATGAGACCATTAATCTTTTAGCCTGTGCTGAAGCCTAGCTCAGCTGCTAAAAGAACTATATCTAATCTAATTAGATTTGTATCGACCCAAATGGCTTCTATTGCTGCCTTAGCTGCAGCAATAACCCGCATTTGTTGTTTATTCGGTAACAGTATCTTGCTTGGAAGATTTCCAGCTCACTGTACCGTTATTCAAACTATATAGTACCGTTTGCGACTTATAGTCCTTTTATCGGTTTAGGAAACTTACAGTAGTGATCCCAGTCACTTCAAGTTCTCCTTCTCCATTGTTTAAGATTGCATCCTTAGTTTTCTAAGATACTAATGGATGTTCTTAACATTAATCCAGTGACTATCACTTGGATTGGCCTGATTGTGAATCCATATGCTCAAAGCATATGAGACACCAGGTCGCGTACATTTTTCAATGTACGAGTTCTTGGAGAGTTTTCATGAAAGCCAAGCTTTCACCGATTGTATTATGGGAATATCATTTCCAAGAAATGACATATTATCATTATTTATAGGACATTTATTGTCAGTGCTCTCCCACTAACCTCCTTATATACAAAAGAATCATTTTCGTTTTGAATTAAATCATAAACTATTATGATTACATCAAAACGATAATTCCAAGAATCTAATGCTTGCCTCAATCCAAACATGGATCGAATAACTTGCAAACCTTGTTTGCTAGTTTTTTGGTACAACAAAACCGGCAGGATGTTGCAAACATCCTCCAAAAGGTTTCCTTTTCAGGAAAGCGATTTTCCCGTTAAGCTGTCATATTTCATAAATGAAACATGCAGCATCAGTAAATATTATCCAAATGGATTTACCGTGGCAACAGGTAAAAGGTTTCGTCATAATCAACACAATGTTGATAACGATACCTTTCCGCTACAAGCCTAGCTTATAACGTTGGTATGTTGCCATCCATGTATGTCTTCCTTGAAGACTTATATTGTACCAATAGGCACAATGCCTTGCGGTATAACAACTAGTGTCTAAACATAGTTGGTATACATGGAATCCATTTCGGACTCATGGCACTTTGCCATGATTAGGGAGTTGATACCTTGTATCACTTCCTCATACGTAGTCAGTTGGTGTTCCTCAATAAGATTGACATCTTTATGAGGTGAGATCAGAAACCCATACCCCAGGTTGTTTTCTGACTCTCTCCGACCTACGCGGTTCTTGTGTATTCGGAGATTACTGGTACAGTTTCATCCTTGATAAACTGTTTGTGTTCCATGAAGGACTTGGTGCCTGGAATAGTATTACTCTGATTTTCATCGAGTTTTACTATCGTCCCACTTACCACTGCATATCGGTATTCCTCTGAGGAAAACCGCATGGTGAGCAACAATTACATTGTTCTCTTGTGAGTTGTATAAGTACTATACTTTGGTATCCCTATGATAACCTACATTAGGCACTTATCCAATTTGGGTTCTAGTTTGGTATCATCCAAACGTATGCCTAGCATCCCAAATCATCAGGAGTGAGAAACCCGGTTTCTTTCCTGTTCATATCTAATATGAAGTCTGTCAAACATATTTTTATGGAACCTTATTCTAAATAAATTTTGCATTGTTTATGCTTATCCGTTGAAGGAAATGGTAGCTTAGAGCGACTCATGATTAACCTTATCATGTCCAACAAGATTCGGTTACTCTGGTTCGGACACACCATCAAATTGACGTGTTCCGGGAGGAGTCTTCATTGAAAGAATACTACACTCTTTCAAGTATATTAGAAACTTAGTATTTTCCATTACGGTCTTACCGTGACGGTTTAATACTTTAGCCGATCTGTTTGTCTATTTCATGTCGAAACTTTAAAAGTTTCCGATTTGTGTTCTTCAAAAGAAACACATAACCATAACGCGATGCCACATCCGTAAAGGTCACGAAATATTCATATCCACCTCTAGTCTAGCTAGACATGGGCTCACTTGCTTCACTATGAACTAGGGCTAACAGATTGGTGGCATTTTCACTTTTACCAAGTAAAGGTGTTTTAGGCACTTTGCCCAATAAACTAGATTCGTAGACTTTATTTGAATAGGATCAAATATGTCCTAGTACCCACTCTTCAAAAGTGTGGATATACGATTCTTGTTAGATTGTGTCTCACACAACAATGCCACTTGTCAGTTTCTTCTGATTAAATCAGTTTGAGCTGTTTGTTTGTCATGTTATATATTTGAGATTTTATTTATATTCAAAATATAAATACTATTATTCACATCTAATGTGTTTATCTCAATATCACCTTTATATAATAAAACACTTTAGTGTTCTAGAATATAAAGGTACACCCGCAGCGGGTTATACACTGATATAGAGATAATATATCTAGTCAAACTAGTTACATTATAACAGTTTACAAATTCAAGTACACACCCAAAGGGTAGTTCCTAAATTTAGGTATCTACGGTCAAAACAGCGACTTTCGTCCCATTTCCAATTCGCAGATAAATCTTAATCTGAAGTCAGTATCCTGCTCATAGCAGATTCTGAATATCAGTATATTTATGTACCACACTAGGTATTTAAAATCCAATTTTAATACTAGTTGTGAACATATTTATGACAAACATATTTGAAGTCAGAACCTTGCCCCATCCTCAATTCCTTCATGTCTGCTTTGTCCAAACGGCAGTCACGCTTCCGCGATCCCGTTTACCACATTTTAAGCAGACATTTTGGGATATGTCATTTATCTTCCCAGAAGATTATAATGATTTTGCCTTTGCCTTTTCAACATTTCAGAAGCCTTTGGCCAAGACTCGGGTTTCTAGAATATCGAAGTAAGGTGCGACTAGCGTTACTTGCTTTATTGCAAAGTTTGACTTTGCCTCCTTGAGAATAGTCATTAACTCTCCAAGAGTTATTTATTGCAATTCAGTACTTCTAAAATCTAAATATAGATTTATGAAGATCCTTCAATTTCATTATCATACTTTAAGAATCTAATCCTTAGTTCTGATTAAGAAATTAAGGAGTCTACTGCGAGAAGCTTAATGGATTAAGCACTTAAGTTATCATTACATGAATCTTCCAAAGATCATGCTCTACTTTTTGCCTAACTCGGGGGCTTAGGACTAATATGTTATTTTATCAAATAAAGTAACTTATTAGTTTCCAGGACCATCCTGAAATTTTTTTTCCAATTTGAAAAATTAAACCATTTAAATACAATTTCCCTAGGATTATGTTTTAAATGTCAATCTTTCAATTATATCTTGATTCTAATAGTCCAACTATTTAATCAATGATTTTGGTAGTATTTATTATAATGATTACTATAGTCCAACTATTTAATCAATTATAATTGAATTGTTTGAATACAGTCCAACTGTTTTATTAAAACAACGATTAAATATTAGTCCAACTAACATTTAATTTATTTGACGAATGTTATTTGTTTGAGCGCATATGGCAAGTAATTAAACGAATATTGCAAATTTAATTCTTGCCTCCCACTATTTTCGGCGAGCTCTAAACCTCTGTCGAGTACGAGTACTCGGGAAACCGTGTTTCCTAGTGGGCTAGGATCCCGTTAAATATCACACAATCTTGACTTTGGCCAACAAATTGTATGATAATTAACTAGGTAGATCTCTAAGATCAATTGGATCCAATCCAATTCCTAGATCCGGTAGGGAGACATCCAAGTCCGAAACATATCTTATATATGCCAATACATCCAATGTATTACCTAACCTTTTTTCCTCTGAATCAACTAAGCTTTGGCTTTGGCACAACAAACTTAGTGATCCCAGTTAAGCGTGACCCATTGACCATGGAAAGCTTCGTAATCAATGTCGATGGACAAGAAGTGGTCTTGACTTTGGCCAACAAACCACAACTTGGACAAGACACTGACATGGAACAAAGCTCTCGTGATTCAAACACATCCTCGACAGACAAAGGCCTTGACTTTGGCCAACAAGCCAATGCCAGTCTCGGATCTTGAGTGAGAATCACTCAATGGAAGGAAAAATGCTTAATATTTTGCGAGGGTTTTTTCGAGTGCAAATTGGCAACCAATTTATTATCTTTGTTAAGGTCTCATCATCATACACCCTTAAACATGCATTCTTAACATATAATAAAGCGCGTATAATAAAATAATAATGATATGCGGATGGATACTTTACACATTGATCCTAGATCAAATCTCTCTGTTTCTCTCTCCCGCTAGCACATATATTACTTCTACCCGTTACACTACACTTCTAAAGAAACCTCATTTACATTGAGGGGAATAGGTGAGAAGATAATACAAAGAGTAAAGAGGTAATAAGGCTGGACTCGCAGGTCCAATTAATAAATTCCAAATCTATTACAAAAATTTCTAAAATTGCCCCACCCATCTAATATCCATCTGATATTCATTATTTATGCATCTCAACCATGTATTCACATAAGCATGTTATCAATCAATCTAATCAAATAATTAATCTGATAATTAGTGACCATCCAATGTTCAAACAACGATTTGATTTTGCGCGAGTCAAACTCATTTTGCGAATAAGTACTCAAAGAACGAATTCTTGAATTAAATTAAACTACAAAATTAAATCCAATTCAATTTGTATTTAATACTAATTCACTATTTAATTCCAAATTAAATACTACACTTTATTAATAAACCTTTTACGATTTAAATTCCAAATTTAATCGTTACGGGTCTCAAAGCCCGATTAATATCCAATATAATTTAATTAAAGTCCAATGGGCTTTTAATTAATTTCTTTAAGGCGTGGACTTTTGGTCAACTTGGGTCAAACCCAATAACCAAAGCCCAATCGGGAATTACCCCATAAGCCTAGAAATCAATTTAGGCCCAATTAAATTATTAAGGTCCATTAGTCGCATTTGGGCTTTATGGAAGCGGTTTTGGGCCCAATTGGATCCAACCAATTTTGTCTAATCCCATCTTGGTACAACCAAGCCTAATAACAACATTACAAGCCCAATTTCCAAAATTAGCCCAATTCAATTAAATTACAAAATCCAATTTCACAATTTAATTACCTAAAGTGTATAACACAATTAATTACCCAAATTAACATTTCTAAAACATCAATTTACACAATTAATCATGCTCATTTACAACAAAACATGTCCAACATATTTTATCAAAAATCAAACCCATTTTCATGCTCTATAGCTCTCGGCAATGGAGAGGATTTTGTGTCCGATTCGGTTTCAATCCAATTAAATCCACAATCGACATTAAATCAACATCCTCAATCATTCTAAGTCATCCAATGATCAACGAAACAAAAAATACCAAGAATTAGGGCATCTATTATTCTCGGCCAAGCAAGGAAATTTGGGGAAAAATGTTCCAAACATAATTTCTTGAAATTGATCCAATCAATATTCAATTAAACATCATTTAAACGTATTCAATCAAAAAATTTAACCAAATCATGCTCAAAATCAATTTACCCAAATTTAAGCCCTAATCAAATTTCATGCTTTTCAATCGCTCTTATACCATTGTTGGAGTTCTACGGTCCCGAGGATTGAATACAAAGAAAGAAATAAGTGCGAATACAATCGAGGAAGTTGCAGAATACTTACATCGATCGGTTGAGCGACGCGGTGGGCAACAAAAATTCTATTTTCTGCCCTCTGTATGTCACGGCAGTGAGCTGCTGTGGTTCCCCTCCATTTGCGACTTTGGATCAATCTTCAAGCTCCAAGCTTCGTCATGGTGATTCCAAGCTCATGGGTGGACTTCTCTATCACCTTCGCATGTCTCTCGGAGTGCTAGCTCTAGATGATTTTGCCACAAAATCACCACACTTTTGCTTCCCTTTGCTTTAGCAGTAAGCCAAAACCAGAAGAAAAAAATTCAGCCCTAGGCGTGAAGAGATGGAGAGAAAAGAGAGAGAGTGAGTTGTGTAATGGTTGGCAAAAAAGTGTGTATCTAATACCACTTTTGATTTTTCAAAAAATCAATTAATTGATTTCCAAAATCAAAAAACAAATACCAAACATTTAAATATATAAAGTCTATCATGCCATCACACTTGAGTGTATTACACTCCATCATCAAATTCCATCAAGTCACATCACTCAATCAATCAAGTGACAAGTTGTCACATCACTCAAAGTGACTAATGATTTGACGTTTGATGCGACTAGTGATTTGACGCTTGATTTGACTTGTGTGCCGCACTCGAATTCGAAATGCGAATGCGCTCGCAAACAATCCCGAGCTCGGGTTCGCTAATTCCAAATTAACGAATTTTCCATTGCGACGTAATTAAATGATTATGCCTAGCGAAATCACTATTCACGTCGCTAACGAATTAATTCTAAATTAACTCGTTCGCCCGAATTAAAATCTAATTTCAATTCCGCGTCGAAATCCAATTTCGTTTAATATATCGAATATATTAATTTATCGATTAATTCCAAATTAATCGTTATCTCTCTTTAATTGATATTTTATCCCAGATAAAATATCTCCGTAATTAATCCCAGATTAATTTTCTCTCTCATCATTAATTAATCCCAGATTAATAAAAGTGCGAGTCATACGTCATCGGTGAATCTTTGGAAGCGACTCATGAGATCCCCGGATATATTGGCAGTAAATTCGGTCGTCGGACTATCCGAACATGTAAGTACCTAGTACTACGTTTATACCGATTTACAAGACAATGTTGGCTTCTAGCGAAGCGCCATGCCTACCCAATTCTCCAGAAATATCCTTACAGGAATATAAGGATCTATATCAGACGTAGTATACGTAGTATTGCGTATTTTGATCCAGTATCGGATGTCACGTGCTAGGCCTGGGGCTGGAATTATGTCTGCCCCGTACGAAGCACATGTCGGATGTCTGGTAACTAGTCTCTATAATCGAATATACATGACCTAGTCATAATATCCCGATAGCTGTAGCATTTAAGAGAACAAGTCTCGTATCCTACGTGACCATCATTTTCATATGACTGGAGTGATACTTTCGTCTTGACATCACACCCAACACACTACGATTCTCGATATACCCAGAAGAGGCGTACACAGAAACCGGTTAAAGCCCTAGACGACCAAAACCAAAGTATGTTGATTGTCGCAAGTATTAGCGGTGCAAGTCTCAAGTTAAGACCAAATACACCTACCCTGATTTCGGACTTCCATAGACACATAGTCATACTACCAATGGAATTCCGAGGGGGTCTATCCAGAGCGAAGCTGTTTCTCGTACCATCGGTAAAACACAACCTCCTATTACACTTGCATGAGTATCCTATACCCAAATATATGAGAACTATGCCGTCATGCCCTTACAACGCGCGCAAGTGTAATACTATTCTTTTACGCATTTATCGATGTCCTATCTCGATAATACTCTGACTAGGGATATTTAATGATTTTTCCTTCGTGGACTGATACTGTCTCATATCATTCTCAATCCAGGAACAAATCATAAGAACCTCATATCATTTATACATCTTGGTGATCTAATCATAAATGATAACAGAGCAATCTCCTTTGTCATATAGTTAATTTTTACAACAACACCATGATCTGTACAAATAGTGACGCTATGGGTCATAATTGTCCAACAGGTGGAACGGAGTGGTAATTGGGTAGAGGGTTTTTGTGTGTGTTGGGTTGTTCTTTTTCTGAGTCGGGTATCTTATGGGTGTCAATGAGGTCTTGGATTTCATGCCTAAGGCAGGGGCAGTTGTCCGTTTCGTGTCCTTTTTGCTGATGGAATTGACAGTATAGGTTTAGGTCAAAGTAATGTGGCAGAGGGTTTGGAATTGGTTTGGTTTCTAAGGGTTTTATAAGTCCTTGCCTCTTCAGCTTTTCACACCTTTGTCAAAGGTCTACCAAGATTAGAGAATCATCTGTTTCTGATGGCGGTGACCTCAGTAGGAGCGGGCTTGGGTTCTGAACGCCCCTCAATGGTCTTTCTATTCTAGCTGTAGAATTTTCTGTTCTCGGCTTCTTCTTCCTAGATATCCATGACAGTTTCTCTTAACTGTCGAAAGTCACTAATCATGGAGGTCATCCTTATCAGCTTGTTATAAATGGAGGGCTTGGTGCCCTTAATGATTATCTTAATCTGGTCATTCTCTGAGGGCTGTGTCTGCATCTTCAAGAGCTGGCTTCTCTAGCGATCCACATAATCATTGAAAGTCTCCTCTGGCTTCTGCTTGGTGTTCTCTAGGTCATGGAGCGGCAAGTCTATCTCCAGATCCGTGACATATTGGTTCAAAAAGGCCTCTGCTAATGCCCTCCAGTCATCCCTGATATTTCTCTCCAGGCCATGATACCATACTACATGCGCCCCTTCTAGTGACATCCCAACACATCTTCTGCACCTGGTGCTTTGACAAACCCATTGAACTCATCACTGAAACATATTTTCAGAGATGGACCCGAGGATCTTCATATCTGTTGAACTTGGCCATGTCAGGCATCTTGAACTGGGGAGGCAGCTGTTCTTCGAAAGTCATTGCATCATAGTCTAACAGATCCTTATGTTTTCCCTTCATCTTGCGGGTTACTGACTCTACTTGTTCTCTAAGTTTCTATAACTCTTCCTGAGGCCCGGCTATCCTTCTTGCGGCATATTCAGCCATGTCATCATCAAAAATAAGGATTTCTTCACTCACCCTATTCGGGGGGTCCTCACACCTTCCATTATCATTATTTTATGTTCCCACTGTGCGGGGCACGGTCAGACTGGCCATAGCATTGGTCAAAGTTAGTAGTTGCTCGGTAATTTTGGCCATATTGGTCTCCAATTGATCCATGTGGGAACCTTCACTGTCTGACGCATCCATGTTTACTGACCTTTTCTTGACAAGTCTTCATTCTTCTCTAACCCAACAGATATCTATAATGGCTTTTAAGACAAATGAGGTTAGCATGATGCGTGTATGCATGAGATGCATGTGGTTATCAAAACAACATATATCCTTCCGACCTTATTCCTCCCACACTCAAGGTAAGTCCATTTATGTCCTAGGTATGGCTTATTTTATGCACCAATGTGGGTACACAAAATCGTTCTCTCTTACGCTACAAGGGTGAACATTGGCAACCTCAGTCCATTTCCATCGATAAAAGACAAAGATTGCCCATTTACAATATTGACTAAGCCTATTATGGGGATCGTGCCATTGTCTAGAAACGATGAATTGGGCCCTCAGTAATCACGGTTGTGGGGTTGGACTTGGAGATATCCAAAAGTATACAAATATGCCATAACAAGACGTACCCTTCTTGGATGAAAGCCAGTGCGGATATCGGACTCATACATCAGACATATTCGGATCATGTTTGGACCTTCTAAGCCCATCAAGGTTTTCATACAAGTTGGCCCGTTATCATTTTAAAGCGTTCAATCAGATTATCGTGAGGAGCAAACTTGTCCCAGTTGAAAAGGCCCAACATGTTTACACTTTTGCGATAAGGTGGCTAAACAGCTTCAAATGATAGAGGGCCCAAACACAAGGTGGCCCATCGTCATTTTGAAAACCTTTGGCCCAATTATCATAAGATACAAACTCGTCCTAGTTTAAATGGCCCAACAAGTTCGTATCCTATAACGGGAGGTCCAAATGGATCCAAATGATGATGGTCCCAAACACAAGCATAGGGGTAGCTTCTATAGGACATATAACTATGGTTCATATATGGGCTTATAATGGTATGGATAAAGGCTCTCGTCGGTGAAGGATTTCTCACAACTAGGCCTCCTTATGAGAATAAAGGAGTCGCCACCCAGTGTGAACTGGGAAAAGATTTAAGGTCGTACTCACCCCTCTCAAGGAAATACCTCAAACCGTTGGGTTTAGAATGGTCCCTTACTTATGCCAGTATAATGGACGGGTTCACACAATGGTATGGCCAAGTCTTATGCAGTTCATGCAAGATAATTCAAATAAACACACAAATTTGCACACCCATAAACATTAATATAAATAAAAGCAAATTAAATTAAGAAATACAAGGTATGATAACAAGAATCATAATAATCAAAAGCAAATAAAAGCGTCAATAAATAAATAGTAAAGAAAAATGAGGGTTAATCACGCATATATAAATATTTCCCGAGTGGTACGTGGAGTTGTATCCCAAGTACAGACCGCATTACCGTCCATTCGGATTCGGCTACGGAATTTACGTCTGGGTTTCCATCCGATATACCGCAAGGGATAATAACACACACAACCATCAATGCAATGTAAAACAGACATAAAGAAAAAAAATAATAAAATAACAATAAAAGTAAATAGACAAAAAGCTAAATAGCAAAAATAAATACGGAATGATAAAATAACGATGAAAGTAAATAAATGAATAAAAAGAGATAAATAACGGAATGCCAAAGAGAGAAAAATATGACCATAAATTTGGCCGTCTTTAATGTAGGACTTCGCATACCCGGCTGGACGTATTTCACGTCCAGCCAGGCTTGCAGCGTCCAGAACTATAAAAATAAATAAGGTGCCCTCAGGTCTTACTTTTTAAGTTGCTTTCTTGGAAGTACATTAGGCCGTCGCCGGAAGGATTGGAGCTGGTTTGATGTTTCACTGTTTCTGCTCGCTGTTTTGCTTTTTTCTGCTCCCTGTTTTGTTATTTTCTGGTTGTTGTTTTGCTATTTTCTGGTTGCTATTTTAGTTATTTTTGGGTTACTATTTTGCTGTTTTCTGGTTGCTGTTTTTAGTTATTTTTGGGTTGTTGTTTTGGTTGTTTTGGTTCACTATTTTTGGTTCACTGGTTCACGTTTTTGGTTCAATTTTGGTGGCTGTTTCGGTGATTTGTTGGTTCACTAGTTCACATTTTTAGTGCAATTTTTGGGAGTTGTTTTGCTTTGTGTCTCACGGTTTCTAGTTGTTTGGGCTGGTTGTATGTTTCACGGTTTCTTATGTTGTCGTTTGTTTGGTGGAGGGGTATTTGTTTTTGGCTTCTTGTGTTGTTTTGTTGTTTGGTGGAGGGGTATTTTTTTTGGCTTTTTGTGTTGTTTTGTTGTTCGGTGGATGGGTATTTATTTTTGGCTTCTTGTGTTGTTTTGTTCGGTGGAGGGGTATTTGTTTTGGCTTATTGTGTTTTGTTGTTGTTTCTTCGGTTGTTTTTGGGGACTTGGTGCTTGTGTTTCGGTGATGAAGGGATTTTTTGCTGATGAGTTGCCGAGAAGAAGAGAAAGATGTTTCAAGAGTTACTTTTTTTCATATTGCCGTGTGTAGCCTCCTCCCAAGTTTCGGTAATGGCATCTTTTTATAATGCCAAGGGATCTCCAAATCATGGAAATAAATCATGATGATTTGGGGAATATTTATTTTGGAAAGAATCTCATGAATTTTGGTGAGGATGGGATTTCAAATCTTGTTAAATTGGAAAGTGATTTAAGGGGGATTTAGCATGTGTTTTGCATGGGTTTTAAAATCATTGTTAAAGTGGAAAGTGATTTAAGGGGATTTTAGCATGTGTTTTGCATGGGATTTTAGATATTTGGGAAGGCTTGGGCGTGTAGATGGTGTCTTGGGCATGTGAATGGTGGATTGTATGGGCCTTGGGCGTGTGTATGGATTGTATGGGCTTTCATTGGTTACGGGGGTTTTGGGGCCGAGGCTAAGGTTTGAAACAGAAACTGACTGAGCAAATCCGAGGCTGGCTAGTGAGTCCGAATCCAATGAGGTGCTAATTTTGGATTTTTTTCCTTCCGGCATTCGTTTCCTGCGACTTCCACAACTTTTCAAGTAGTGCCTTCATACGAGGCTCATCATTGGGCTTATGTAAAAATGCAGTGTGTACAATTACCTTTTAATCTCATATTTCTTAAGCTTTATTCATGATTTTCTTCATTTTCTCCTTGAATCATCAAGTAAACTTTGAGAGCCTTTTTGGAAGACAAGCTTCGGCCATGGTGTTCTTAAATGAAAAAGAAAACAAATTTTTCTAATTTAAACAAGCTTGACCGACATTAAGGAGGGCATTTTGGTCATTTTCAAAATTTAATCCAATTAAATTAAATCAAACTTTATGTTAGCAAATCAAATCTGCACACCTTAAGTTTAATTAAATCATGCCACATGTAACCAATTATAATTAAACATTTATCATAACTATTATGAAAAAAGTTTATCATTTAATTATTTAAATATTTAACATTTAAATATCTACATAATTAATTAATATAATTATTATTTTATATGTATTTTTATTTACATTAAATAACAAATACATATATTAATGGCATGTGTCAAAATCTCATTTGACAATTAATTAATGTGTATCTAATCAAATTATGTATCAAATACAAATACATAATAATTACGATTGACAAAAATCCCCTAAAGCGTGTGTTTTCGTTTAACCGATTAAACGATTCGAATTAACTCATTTAATCCGATGAAGTATTATGAATAATCTATATTATTCATAACGCGTTGTCCAAGTGCTCAACAAGTACACTTCATTTTGTGGGACTCTCTAAGTTTAGGTTTATCCGTCAGGAAATCCAATTTCGTGTCCATAATTCATCCACTCATGAATTATGACGACCACGGATAATCTCGCTAAACTATGCAAGTCAAGGTCATTGCATATGTATAATCCCTCCGTCACAGGCTATCCATATTATACCTGGGATATAGATAAAAACGTCAAATCCTTTCGGTATAATATAGTCGACTTTCAATTTACGATCTCTAAATAACACTCGGAACAAGCTTCCGAAGTTGTACCACAGTCATGGATTTACTAGATCGCAAACACGTGCAGAATGCTATGCCCTGTACACAATACTGACGGATTCTATCTTGATACGCACATGATATCATGAGCATCAGTCCACACCCAACGAACAGGTGGAAGTCTGATCTAAATAGATCGGTGACGTGACTGCCATCAAAGTATGTAGGATAACTCATATATCCACAGTGGTATCTCAAGTCGAATGACCACTATGCTCGCTCAACTCGAGAAGATTTCTATTAACGTTGGTGTACCATCTATTAGGAAATCTTCAGTGAGTCGTTCAATGTTATCAAATAAACACCTACATGTCTATACGAGTCTCCCGAGACTCATGGTTCATTGGGATAAATCATTGTACCAAGTCACGATATACGACATATACTGGTCTCGGTGGATTTTACTAACCGACATGTGTTAGTAAATCTTGACCAGGAACTTTATTTAAAGATATACAACTTAAAGTGACGCTTCCCAATGTCAATTACAAACTACGTTGTAACTGCGCACTACGTTGTAAATCATAGGGTCTTTATCTAATATACACGTATCACTAAATCAGATTTAGTTTCAATCTAATCATAATTAGATATCTAATCGAAATTAGATCGAATATGTGTATAAAAGACAAGAGATGCTACCATTAAATAAGTAATATTATGGAAAATGGAATTGCTCGTATTCATGAATCAGACATAAATACGATCCGGATTGGCACTCCGAGCACCAACCCTAACAGGTCATGGGTGGGATAATTCTTCTCATGTTTCTTTAACTGTCTCGAGGCATAAGCAATCACTCTCCCATGCTGCATCAGCACACATCCAAACTCTTTCTATGATGCATCCGTATAAACCACATATCCATCAAGTCCAGACGGTAGAGTGAGTACCAGTGCATTAGTTAATTTCTCCTTAAAAATCTGGGAGCTCTTCTCACAATCGTTTGTCCATACAAACGGTACTTCCTTTCTCGTCAGTTGAGTCATTGGAGCAGCAATGATAGAGAAATCTGGATAAAGCGATGGTAGTAGCCTGCTAATCCCAAGAAGCTCCGAACCTCTGTCGCCGGTCTTGGTCTCTCCCATTTCAGAACTGCTTTGACCTTCTACGGATTTACATAAATACCCTCTTCTGAGATGATGAGTCCCAAAAATACCACTATGTTAGCCAAAACTCACATTTAGAGCACTTGGCATATAACTGCTCCCTCCTCAAAATTTCCAATATCAATCGAAGGTGTTGCTCATGATCGATCGGAAAGGGCGAATACACAAGGATGTCATCAATAAACACTACAATGAACTTGTCCAAATACGGTTGGAACACTTTTTTCATCAAACCAATGAATGTTGTAGGTGTATTAGTAAGTCCGAATGGCATCACTAAGAACTCATATTGCCCGTATCTAGTTTAGAATGTTGTCTTCAAAATATCCACATCTCAAATCCTCATCTGATGATATCTCGATCGAAGATCGATTTTTGAAAACACCGAGGCTCCCTGAAGTTGATCAAACAAATCATCGATACGAGGTAATGGGTACCGGTTCTTAACCGTTACCTTATTGAGCTAACGATAATCAATACACAATCTTAAGGTCTCATCCTTCTTTTTCACGAATAAAACTGGTGCTCCCCAAGGTGATACAATGGGTCTAATATCCAATAGTTCGTGCAACTGTTCTTTCAACTCCTTCATTTCTGCCGGGGCCATACGATACGAAGCTATTAAATAAGGGAAGTATCAGGCATCAGATCTAATGAACTCTAGATCTCTACCTAGAGATCCAATTTAGGTTGAAATACAGTAATAGAAGGAATGCTGGAGTTAGGGGATCCACTTTTAGTCTTTTAAACATTTATAATCTCGCTTTATAATAATTTATAAATTGTCTTTTTATACCCACTTAATTTATTACAAGAATTAATTATGCCAATTAAAGAACCAGCCATAAAAGCGGTAGTCTATTTCTGTCAATAATTAGTCCGACCAAGGTACAAGCATGCCAAAAATAAAAAACCAGCCATAAAGGCGGTGATACCGTTTGTCTATAACAAGTCCTACCAAGGTACTTAATTATGGCAAAATCGTATAAAACCAGCCATATAGGCGGTATAAAGATAAAACCAGCCATAAAGGCAATAGACAGATAAAACCAGCCATAAAGGCGGAATAAAGATAAAACCAGCCATAAAGGCGGTAGACAGATAAAACCAGCCATAAAGGCGGTATAAAGATAAAACCAGCCATAAAGGCGGTATAAAGATTGTCAATAATTAATCTAGATTTAAATCAAGTTTTAATCATTATATTTCAATTTATTTATTATAATAAAAGCGAGTTTAATTTATGTTCTCATTATAAAAGTTTCACCCTTACTCCAGCAGAAAAGAAATTAGCTACTCATTTTGTAATAAAACATATTCGTAATTTTATTATTGAAAGAAAAAAACATTACAAAAAGCTTTAAGTAAATAAACAAACAAGACACTCTCTCTCCAAGGATTACAGATGAATCAAGAAAGAAAGTATGAAAATTTCTAATGCCGGACGCTCCTTTTTATAGGCAAATTCGCCGCCCAGACCGGCAAATGCATGTTGTGGACACGTGTCAAAGAATAGTGAAGCCACGTTGGGGACACGTGTCGCGACGTAAAAGTTCCACGTGTCACGACGTGCTTGCAGATTTTACGACATGCTTGTCGATTTTACGACGTGCTTGCAAAATATTTTTTTTTACGTCTGATTTGTCCCGTCGAGCTTCCGAGTAGTATTTTTCCTGACAAAAACATAAAATAACACAGTAAAAGCACTCAAAGCATAACTTTTAAAATATTTACACAAATGTGTCAATTTAAGGGGATTAGTGAAACAATAAGTGTAAAATGATTAACTTATCGTCTAATAAATATGCACTTTTTAGTATTCATCACACCCCCCTAACCAGCTTATTACTAGTCCCTAGTAATTCAAGCGGAAGAAAAATTTTATCTAAGTCAACAATTGTTTTCTTTTTTTTCTGAATAATCAAATAAATGACTGCTCCTGTACTTTTTTTACCATTCTTCAATATACTCATAAAACAAGGTATTAATCAATATATAGTATGCCCACAATATCACAGGTATTTATTGAAAAGAGTGTAATATTTTGTCCTAAGATTATATTAGAGTTTACACTTTTTTTGGCAGTGAAAGTTTTATTTATAAACATATATTCAATCCATGTATCGAACTTTGGGCCAGTGACTCCCAAACCAGTTGGTTTTAGGGCATTAGGTGTTAAGACACCCCTACGGGCTTAATTGCTCGGATCTCAGATAAACATTGTCTAAAATATATCTTCAATCCATATATCGATCTTTAGGCCAGTGACTCCCAAACCAGTTGGTTTTAGGGCACTAGGTGTTAAGACACCCCTACGGGCTTAATTGTTCGGATCTCAGATAAACAGTGTCCGATTTCCTTAAGCTTTCTTTTTAACCATTGCAACGAGCTTTGGGCCAGTAATTCCCAGACCAGATGGTCTTAGGGTACTAAGTGTTAAAACACCCCTTCGGACTTAATTGCTCGAGTTAGAAAGGCTACGAAACGAACTTTATTCAAACTTCTCTTCTTTTTTTCTTTTTTTTTCTTTTTCAGTTTTGAAAAATAAGAAATTTCACTGCTTTTAGGTGTTACCTCCAACAAATTAGAGAACTGAATATTACAAAATTTTCACTTACCACCCATGGTCATATGTTACCATATTGTTGATAATATCAGTTAGACGAGCATATAAAGTTCAAATTTAATCAATGTTATGGAGAATTCACAAATTAAATAATTCAAAAAAGAAAGGAACGATAAATAACTTGTTACGAATTATATTGAGATGCGTCTCAGGAGTGAAAACTCCTTACACAGCCACCTCTGAACAACAATTCCACTTGGTTAAGAAAACAAATTTGTTGTTAGTTTGTGTGTATATATATGGATATATATTTTTACACACAAATAACAAGAGAGTAAAAACTAACATCAATGAAACATACATAAACATGAAAATTATTTATTTCCTAAACTATCATCTCCCCCCAACCAAAATGAGACATTGTCCCCAATGTTTAAAGAAAGAAAGAAAGAGTTTAGAAGATATCACCTGGTTATTGTGGAATAACTAAAGATTACAGATTAAGGTCCAGGTTTACTTTGCACTTTTTGCCACGATCGTTACCAGATCAGTTCAACTTGGAAAGAATATGGTCGATTTTCGGTTCATAAGCTAAGAGTTGGTCAATTAAATCATCAGCTGTTCGTGCAGTTAAGAAGATATCCCTTACCGGTTTTGAAATAAACCCATTTCTTTTGGCATCTTCAAGAAATACAAAAAGAAAATCGAAAAATCCATTAACATTAAACAGCCCAATAGGTTTTTGGTGAATATTCAAGTTTGCCCATGACGCAACAGTGAATATTTCTTCCAACGTTTCGAGCCCACTTGGTAAAGCAATGAAAGCATCGGCATGATTGATCATTTCAGTGAGTCTTTCAGACATACCTGGGACAATACATTCTTCTCCATTTGATTTTCCGATGATGTGGCTTTCTGTTAAAGGTTTTGGGATGATCCCCAAACCTTGACTTCCACCTTATTGTACAGCTTTTGAAATATACCCCATCAATCCAAGATTGCCACCGCCATATACTAAGTGCATATTTCTGTTTTCCATAACTCTACCCAATTCTCGTGCTCCCTCAACAAATTCTGGTTTAGTTCCGGAGCTAGTTCCACAAAACACAGATATTAGTGAATCATCGTTTTGAAGTTGTCTCCATTTGTGCTGCCTCTCTTAGCTAGATGTGTTGAGGAAATGGAATGACGAGCTGAATTTATAGATCCTGAAAAGGGTGAGTGAGAAATGCACTAATATCTGCAAAATGACAACTATCAGAAAAATAGATCGTGAACAAAAAATGTTAGATACTGTCGGCAAAAAGTAAAGGAAAACAATAATTTAAAGTAAAGAAAATCAATGCAATAATATATACTGGCAGTTGTGATTGTGGCTCACATCTTCCTCTGGTTTTACGTCCAGAAACGGCTTGAACGCCCTCTATGGGTCGGGATAGGCTTCACATCCAATTTTCTTATAAATTGGCAAACATGGTCTTTTAAAGTCAGATTCCCGAGACTGTATGGTTGTCTTTTTTATGAAATTCTGTGCGTAATCTAAGAATTTCACGATGAACATATCCACTAGGATGCGTCTCAAGAGTCAATGATATATCATCAAAAGGCTCCTTACTCAGTCCATCCCTAATGAATTGTATTTTATCCTCACGATTATCAGACACCATTCCTAAAGAATGACAACGAGTGTTGCACGTACATCGTGCACACTTATAACAAACACTCATTTGTTTAGCTCTTTGTTTTTTAGAATAAGTGCTTTTCCCTAAACCAGGCATTTAAGGAATGAATGAGTCAGGTGACTCACCTGCCAAACGAACCCTTGCTTCGATTACCCAACGAATATCATTAGGAATACTATGAATCATAAGAATTCTCAATCTTTCTGTGCGGGCTTTGTAAATTTTAATCAGAGCATTTCAGGGAAGTGCAGGAAAATATTTATGGAGGGTTGCGAGAGTTTCTTCCATACCTTAGTTTGTAGGGTATCAGTATTTTTAGGAAAGTAAAATAACCGACTTGAGTCACGGAGTACCGTTATCCGCCTGCTTTACCGGGGTGTGAGATAAAATAAAACAATAAGAACACTATAAAACTAAGAACAATGGAAATTACATAAATATTAAACAGAACATTAAAGAAACTACATCAATCAAGGTATATTGGGTCTGATAGGAAAAAAGTTTCTTGAAAATTTGATACTCCAAAAAGGATTTCAGACGCTGTCCATTTACTTTAAATACATCACCGTCCCTAGGATTCTCAATGTTAATAGCCCCGTATGGGTAAACATGTTTACAATAATGGGCCACTCCATTTGGATTTTAACTTTCCAGGAAATAAATGAAGACGAGAATTATAAAGCAAAACCTTTTGACCAACTTCAAATATTTTTAGGGAAATTCGACTATCATGAAAGGCTTTAGTTTGGCTTTAAGAATTTTCGTATTTTCATATGAATATTCCTTAACTCTTCAATTTCATTTAGTTTCAATTTAGTTCATGACCAGCATTTTCAGGTTTGAATTAAATGCTTTAATAGCCCAAAAATGCTTTATGCTCAAGTTCTACAGGCAAATGCAAGGCTTTCCATAACTAGACGATAGGGAGACATACCAAAGGATGTTGAAAGCTGTTCGATATGCCCAGAGTGAATCAGTTAGTCGAAGAGACAACTTTGGATGGGTTAACCGTTTTTGTTAGAATTTGTTTAATTTCCCTATTTGCTAATTCTACTTGTCCATTTGTCTGAGGGTGATAAGAGGTGGAAAAATTTATGTGTGACTCCATACTTTTTCATAAAGATTCAAAAGGTCTATTACAAAAGTGGTTACCTCCATCACTTATTATGGCCCGAGGAATTCCAAATCGATCAAAAGTTTTCTTTTTTAAAAATTTGATCAAAGGTGTGTGGTCATTATTCCGACAAGGGAAAATTGCCTCGACCATTTGAAAACATAATCGACTGCAACTAAAATATATAAAATCCCAAAGGATGGTGGAAATGGGCCCAGAAATCATCCCCAACAATCAAAGATTCGATGACAATGATGGGATTTAAAGGCATCATGTTTCTTTTTGAAAATAGATCCCAAACTTTTGAATTTTCGCAAGTTGCAGAAAATGTATGTATCTTTAAAAAATGGTGGGCCAATAAAATCCACACTGCAAGATTTTGCAGCGGTTGTTTTCTAGATGAGAAATGACCTCCACATGCTTCTGAATGACAGAATTGAATAACACACTTATCTCACTGTCAGGTATGCATCGTCTGAAAATCTGATCAGTGTTAGACAGTAATGACCCATAGCGTCACTATTTTGTAAATGATATTGTATTATTGTACAAAATTAACTATGTAGTAATGAAATTGCCTTTTACCGTTTTGTAATTTATTTACTTTGATATATAAATGGTAAAAGTCCCTATGATTAGTTCCGGATTGTGATGATATGAGACAGTATCAATCCATAAAGGTTTAATCATTAAATATCCTTAGTCGTAGTATTATCGAGATTGGACATCGATAATGCGGAATAGACTAGTACTGCACTTGTGCATGTTGTGAGGGCACAACGGCATAGTTCTCATATATTTAAGTATAGGATACTTATGCAAGTGCGGTAGGAGGTTGTGTTTTACCGATGGTACGGAAAACAGCTTCGCTCTGGATAGACCCCGCGGAGTCCCATTGGTAGTATGTCTGCGTGTCTATGGGAGTCCGCTTCAGGGTAGGTGCATATGATCTTAACCTGAGACTTGCATCGCTAGTACTTACGACAATCGGTAAACTTTAGTTTTGGTGGTCCAGGGCTTTAACGGGTTCTGTGTACACCTCTTCTGGGTTTATCGAGAATCGTAGTGTACTGGGTGTGATGTCAAGATGGAAGTATCACTTCAGACATATGGAGATGATGATCGCGAGGGATACAGAACTAGTACTCTATAATGGTTGCAACCATCGGGATAATATGACTAGGTCAGGATTATCCGATTCAAAGAGACTGGTTGCTTGATGTCCGATATATGTATCGTACGGGGCAGACACATCTCCAGCCCCAGGCCTTACATGTGATCATCCGATACTGGTTCGATATACACTATACTACGGTATACTACGCCTGTTATAGATCTAATATTCCAGTAAGAATATTTCTAGAGAATTGGGTAGACATGGCGTTTTGCTAGAGGCTAACCTTGTCTTGTAAATCGGTAAAAACGTAGTACTTGGTACGTACGTGTTCGGATAGTTCGACAACCGGATTTACTGCCAACATATCTAGAGGTCTCTTGGGTCGCTTCCCGAAGATTCACCAATGACGTATGATTCAAACTCGATTAATCTTGGATTAATTACGGAGAGACTTTATCTTGGATAAAGTACTAAATAAAGAGAGAGAACGATTAATTTGGAATAATCGTAAAATTATTATATTCGATATAATAATCGAAATTCGATTTCGACGCGAAATTAAAATTAGATTTTAATTCGGGCAAACGAGTTAATTTAGAATTAATTCGTTAGCGACGTAAATAATAATTCGCTAGGCGCAATTATTTATTTAAATTCGATTTAATTAACGTCGCGACGTAAGTTCGGTATTTCGGAAATATCGAACCCGAACGCGTGAGTGCATGTGGGCCCACTTTCATTTGGAAACGTGTGGGGCCCACATGACACATGTCATTACATGCATTATTTATTGTTGATGCATTGCATGGAGATAGTGTACAAGCACTCAAGGGTTTATGCATGGAAATTGAGTGTTTGACACTCTAAGCCATTGCATGGTTTGTGTCATAAGTTATTATTATTAATATATATTATGGACATAAATATAAATTGATTTTTGAAACAAAAATCAATCTCTTCTCCTCTCAAGCTTACCGAAACAGTAAGCTCTCACAGCCCTCTCCATTTCTTCATTTTTTGTTGCAAAAGCTTGAAGAAAGTGTGTGTGTTTGGAACATTAAATCATATTTGGCTAGCACCATCAAGGGATCATACAAAGGTGTTATGGGAAACTCATCTTAGAGCTTGGAAGGATCAAACATTGCTTGGAGCTTCTCTTTTCTGCTTGGCCGAATCCATCACTGCACAAAGGAGAAAGTTTTGTTTCATCAAACGCATCCACATTCCGATCTTTGTGAGTATGATTCCGCCATACTTCAATATTGTTCATTCTCTTATATATTTTGCTTGTTCTTTGATCTTGGGACATGGATTAGATTTCCAACAATGGTATCATTGAGCTTAAAGAGCATGCAAATATATTAGGATGTTATTTGGGGAAAATTGTTTGAAGCATGATTTGATGAGTTTGCTTGATTAAATATGCTTAGATGTATGTTATTTAGATTATACATCATCAATTTCATGGAAAATAAATTGGATTAATTTTTTCCAACCCAAATGAGGCTTGGCCGAATACATGCAAGCATGTGGACTAGATGATTTTTTAATTTTAAGACATTGGATGACTTGAAATAATATGGATGATGATTTGTAACTCGATTGGATTGAAAACGAAATCGGAACCATTTTAATCACCTTGGCCGAATGCTTGATGGAATATTAGGGACTTGATTTTTTGATTAAATAATGTTGGACATATATTTAAGATAAAAATATGATTAATGGATTAATTTGATATTTTGGGAATATTGATTTAAAGGATTAATCATGAAAATACACTTTAATTAATTAAGTTATAAAATTTGGAATTTTAAAATTTAGTTAATTGGGCTTAAATTGGAATTGGGCCTAAAACTATTATATTTGGTCAAATGGGCTTGGTTGGGCCAAGTAGATTTGGACCATTTGGATTGGATCCAAAATGGGCCTAAATCACACCATTTAAGTCCAAATGTAATAAATGGGCTTTTATGTTTAATTGGGCCTTATGGGCTTGATATTGATTTTATGGCAAATGAGGGTGATTCCTTATTGGGCTTGGAAATTGGGTTTGACCCACATTGACCAAGGCCCAAGCCTAATGAAATCAATAGAAAGCCCATCGGACTTTAATTAAACGGACATTAGATGTTAGTTGGGCTTTGAGACCCAATAGTACTAGATTTGGAATCTAAGTTATAAAAGCACAATAAAAGTGTAAATATTTAATTTAGAATTAAATAATAGGATTAGTATTGAATACGACTTAAATTGGATTTAACGAGTAGTTCGATATAATTCGTGAATTCATACCATAAGTATTTATTCTCAAAACGAGTTGGACTCGCGCAAATGCAAACAATTGTTTGAACATTGTATTGTCACCTAATTAAAGACTAATTAATTGGATTTGATTGGTTGTATAACATGCCTTGAATGAATGAATGAATGTGGATGTGTTGTATGAATAGTGTATATCGGATGGATATTAGAAGGGAAGGGTAATTTTAGAAATTATTGTAAATTTGGAATTTATAAATTGGACCTGCGTGTCCAGCCTTATCTCTTTATCTCTTTGTATTCTCTTCTCACCTAATTCCCCTCAATGTAAATGAGGTTTCTCTTATTGTATTATGTAATTGGGTAGAAGTAGAATAGTGCTAGCGGGGAGAGGAAATGGAGTGATTTGTTCTAGGAACAAGTTGTTTTATATATCCATCCGCATATCACTATTACTTTACTTTACGCGCTTTATGATGTTTTAGAAGCATGCTTAAGGGTGTATGATGATGAGACCTAACAAAGATAAATTAATTGGTTGCCAATTACGCGAAAAATCCCTCAAACAATATTAAGCGATTTTCCTTCCGTTGAATGATTCTTTCTCAAGATCCGAAATTGGCATTGGTTTGTTGGCCAAAGTCAAGACCTTTGTCAATTGAGGATGTGTTTGAATCATGAGAGTTTTGTTCCACATCGGTGTCCTGTCCAAGTTGTGATTTGTTGGCCAAAGTCAAGATCACTTCTTGTCCATCGACATTGATTACGAAACTTTCCTCGTCAATGGGTCCCGCTTAACTGGAATCATTAGGTTGTTGTGCCAAAGCCAAGGCTTAGTTGATTCAGAGGAAATGGTTAGGAAAATGTATTGGATACATTGACATATGTATTAGATATATATGTTTCGGACTTGGATGTCCACCTACCGGATCTAGGAATTGGATGGGATCCAATTGATCTTCGAGATCTACCTAGTTAAATATCATACAACTTGTTGGCCAAAGTCAAGGTTGTGTGTTATTTAACGGGATCCTAGCCCACTAGGAAATTGGATTTCCCGAGTACTCAACAGAGGGTTAGAGACTTGTAGAAAATAGTGGGAGGCTAGTATTGAGTTTGCAATTTCATTCAGATACTTAGCTTTACGCGCTTACAAAATTTATTTCGTCAATATTTTAACATTAGTTGGACTAATAAAATGTTATTTTTCTTGTAACAGTTTGACTGTACCCATTTTATCGTTAACTAGATAGTTGGACTATCGTAGTTAAGATGGCAAGCAAGGTAAATGTCCGAGACATCATCATGGGTGACAATGTCTTTAAGGGGACAAACTTTGCTGATTGGGAAATGAACCTAAGGATAGTCCTTGGGGCGGAGAGGATACTGTATACGATACAAAGACCTCTCGGGCCTAAGCCCACTGAGCCACTTGAGCTGGAGTTATGGAAAACTCACAGTGATGATTGTGACACGGCTCAGTCGATCATGCTTGCTTCAATGACTCAACACTTTCGTCGCCAAAATAGGGACTTGGATCCTTATAATATGATGGCAAGATTGCAAGATCTTCACCGCACTAATAAGCGGATGGCGAGGTACGAGTTAGTGAAGAAAATCTTTCGCTCCCGTATGACTGATGGTAGTTCTGTTGAGGTCCATGGGACTCAAATGATAGCCGATATTGATGAACTGGCTAATATGGGTATAGTCTTGGAGTCTGAGCTGGCTATAGATGTACTTCTACAGTCACTACCCGATACTTGGAAACAGATTGTCATCAACTACAAACTGATGAATTCGGATGACACTCTTGGAGAGTTATTGTCGATTCTCAAGGAGTCAGAGAAAGAACTTCTGAAAGGCAACAAGCGCGAGGCGCACTTTGCAACAACATCTCAAACGCCGAAAGCTGGGCTCAAGGCAACTGGGGGTGTTGAAGAAAAAAGCATAAGAACAAAGGCAAGGCCAAGTCAACAAAGGCTTCTGGGAAGCCAAGGGACAAGTCTCAAGATGTTTGCCTGAAATGCGGCAAGAAAGGTCACTGGAAGCGTGACTGCCGCATGAACAAGGACATAAGGAGGACATACAGGCGGGCAAGGCACCGGCCTCAGGTATGTTTGTTATTGAGATAAATATGACTACTTCAGTCTTAATAAAAATTGGATTTTTGATTCTGGCTGTGGTTCTCATATTTGTACTGATGTGCAGGATCTGCATGATAGCAGGAGACTGGCTTCGGGGGAGGTTGATCTACGAGTTGGAAATGGAACTTCTGTTGCTGTTTTGGCCGTAGGCACTTTTGTTTTGGAACTGCCCTCGGGGCATGTACTTAAACTTTTGACTGTTATTATGTTCCTAGTTTAACTAAGGAATATTATTTCTGTATCTTTGTTAACCCAGTATGGGTACACTTTTGTATTTAAAAACACCAGGTGTTATTTATATAAAATGATGCAGAAATTTGCAGTGCTGATGCAAATAATGGTCTTTATATTTTGAATATAAATGAATCTCCAAAATGTAAAATAACAAACAAAAGGCTCAAAATGAGTAATCAAAAAGAAGAAACTTATTTGTGGCATTGTCGTCTGGGACACATCAACAAGACTCGCATATCCACACTTTCGAAGAGTGGGTACTTGGACGGATTTGATCCAAATTCATATGACGTCTGCGAATCCTGTTTATTAGGCAAAATGCCTAAATCACCTTTTAGTGGTAAAGGTGAACGCGCCACTGAACTGTTAGCCCTCGTTCATAGTGACGTTTGTGGGCCCATGTCTAGCCAGGCTAGAGGTGGATATCGATACTTCGTAACCTTTACGGATGATGCATCACGTTATGGTTATGTGTATCTAATGATGCACAAGTCGGAAACTTTTGAGAAATTCAAAGAGTTTCGACACGAAGTTGAAAAACAAACAGGCAAAGTATTAAAACATTACGGTCGGACCGTGGTGGCGAATACTTAAGTAATGAGTTTCAAGATTACTTGAAAGAATATGGTATTCTTTCACAATGGACTCCTCCTGGAACACCACAATTAAATGGTGTGTCTGAACGGAGAAACCGTACCTTGCTTGACATGGTAAGGTCGATGATGAGTCGCACTGCTAGCCTATATCCTTCTGGGGACATGCATTAGAAAGTGCAATTCTTATTTTGAATAAGGTTCCGTCAAAGTCTGTTGAACAGACTCCGTATGAGATATGGACAGGAAAGAAACCAGGTTTCTCATTCCTGAAGATTTGGGGTTGCTGGGCATACGTCAAACGTTTGGAAGGTACCAAACTTGAACCCAAATCAGATAAATGCCTATTTGTTGGATATCCTAAGGAAACCAAAGGATATTACTTCTATTACCCACAAGAGAACAAAGTATTTGTTGCTCTACATGCGGTTTTCCTTGAGAAGGAATTCCTAAATGCAGTGTTAAGTGGGAGGAAAGTAGAACTCGATGAAAGTCGTAGTGATACTGTTCCTGGCAATGAATCAAGAACGGAACATGAACAGTCCATCCAGGATGAGACTGAACCACAATCTTCAATTACACAAGGACTACGTAGGTCGGAGAGAGTCAGGGTAATACCTGAGAGGTATGGATTCCTGATCTCACCTCATGTAGATATTAATCTTATTGAGGATACTGAACCGGCTACGTATGAGGAAGCGATACAAGGTATCGAATCCACTTTATGGCAAGAGGCCATGAAGGCCGAAATGGATTCCATGTATACCAACCAAGTTTGGACACTGGTTGATGCACCAGAAGGCGTAAAGCCTATTGGATGCAAATGGGTCTTCAAGAAGAAGACAGACATGGATGGCAACGTACAAACGTACAAAGCTAGGCTTGTAGCAAGGGGTATCGTCAACAACTTGGAGTTGATTATGACGAAACTTTCTCACCCGTTGCCATGATTAAATCCATTCGGATAATGCTTGCAATAGCTGCATATTACGATTACGAAATATGGCAGATGGACGTTAAAACCGCTTTCCTTAACGGAAACCTGTTGGAGGATGTTTATATGCAACAACCTGACGGTTTTATCGCACCAAGACTTGCAAACAAGGTTTGTAAGTTAAATCGGTCCATTTATGGACTGAAGCAAGCATCGAGGTCATGGAACCAACGTTTTGATGAGGTCATAAAAGAATATGATTTCATTCAAAACGTAGATGATCCTTGTGTATATAAGAAGGTTAGTGGGAGTGCACTGACTTTTATTGTCCTTTATGTCGACGATGTATTGCTTATAGGCAATGACATTCCCATGTTAACGTCGGTGAAAGCTTGGCTTTCATTGAAATTCTCCATGAAAGATCTGGGGAAGCAGCTTTTATTCTAGGAATAAAGATCTACCGGGATAGATCTAGAAGGCTACTTGGACTCTCCCAGAGTACATATATTGATAAAGTGTTGAAGAGATTCAACATGGATCAGTCCAAGAGGGGACTGTTGCCAACATCACATGGCGTCTTCTATCTAGGGACATGTGTCCTAAAACACAAGATGAGAGAGACAACATGAGTCGGACTCCGTTCGCCTCGGCAGTCGGATCGATCATGTATGCCATGATATGTACACGACCTGATGTGTCCTATGCTTTGAGCATGTGCAGTCGATATCAGGCCGATCCAGGACAGGATCACTGGATGGCGGTTAAGAGTATCCTTAGGTATCTTAAAAGAACTAAGGATGTTTTCTTAATCTATGGAGATGGAGAACTTGAGGTATCTGGATATACCGATGCAAGTTTCCAAACCGACAGAGACGACTTCAAGTCGCAAACCGGGTACATATTTTGCTTGAATAACGGAGCAGTGAGCTGGAAATCTTCCAAGCAAGATACTGTTGCCGATTCAACAACTGAAGCGGAGTACATTGCAGCAGCTGAAGCAGCAAAAGAGGCAGTTTGGATCCGTAAATTTCTAATTGGATTAGGAGTAGTTCCGTTAGCAGCTGAGCCCGTTCCATTGTATTGTGACAATAGCGGGGCTATAGCACAGGCTAAGGAACCAAGGTCTCATCAACGATCCAAACATGTTCTTCGACGATTCCATCTGATTCGAGAGATCATACATCGTGGCGATGTGAAGATCGAAAAGATCGCATCAGAGGATAATATTGCAGATCCGCTGACGAAGGCTATTCCTCGGGAAAAGTTTGAGCGACATGTACATAGTTCAGGTATTAGATGCTTGAGTGACTGGCTATAGGCCAAGTGGGAGATTGTTAGACAGTAATGACCCATAGCGTCACTATTTTGTAAATGATATTGTATTATTGTACAAAATTAACTATGTAGTAATGAAATTGCCTTTTACCGTTTTGTAATTTATTTACTTTGATATATAAATGGTAAAAGTCCCTATGATTAGTTCCGGATTGTGATGATATGAGACAGTATCAATCCATAAAGGTTTAATCATTAAATATCCCTAGTCGTAGTATTATCGAGATTGGACATCGATAATGCGGAATAGACTAGTACTGCACTTGTGCATGTTGTGAGGGCACAACGGCATAGTTCTCATATATTTAAGTATAGGATACTTATGCAAGTGCGGTAGGAGGTTGTGTTTTACCGATGGTACGGAAAACAGCTTCGCTCTGGATAGACCCCGCGGAGTCCCATTGGTAGTATGTCTGCGTGTCTATGGGAGTCCGCTTCAGGGTAGGTGCATATGATCTTAACCTGAGACTTGCATCGCTAGTACTTACGACAATCGGTAAACTTTAGTTTTGGTGGTCCAGGGCTTTAACGGGTTCTGTGCACCTCTTCTGGGTTTATCGAGAATCGTAGTGTACTGGGTGTGATGTCAAGATGGAAGTATCACTTCAGACATATGGAGATGATGATCGCGAGGGATACAGAACTAGTACTCTATAATGGTTGCAACCATCGGGATAATATGACTAGGTCAGGATTATCCGATTCAAAGAGACTGGTTGCTTGATGTCCGATATATGTATCGTACGGGGCAGACACATCTCCAGCCCCAGGCCTTACATGTGATCATCCGATACTGGTTCGATATACACTATACTACGGTATACTACGCCTGTTATAGATCTAATATTCCAGTAAGAATATTTCTAGAGAATTGGGTAGGCATGGCGTTTTGCTAGAGGCTAACCTTGTCTTGTAAATCGGTAAAAACGTAGTACTTGGTACGTACGTGTTCGGATAGTTCGACAACCGGATTTACTGCCAACATATCTAGAGGTCTCTTGGGTCGCTTCCCGAAGATTCACCAATGACGTATGATTCAAACTCGATTAATCTTGGATTAATTACGGAGAGACTTTATCTTGGATAAAGTACTAATAAAGAGAGAGAACGATTAATTTGGAATAATAATCGTAAAATATTATATTCGATATAATAATCGAAATTCGATTTCGACGCGAAATTAAAATTAGATTTTAATTCGGGCAAACGAGTTAATTTAGAATTAATTCGTTAGCGACGTAAATAATAATTTCGCTAGGCGCAATTATTTATTTAAATTCGATTTAATTAACGTCGCGACGTAAGTTCGGTATTTCGGAAATATCGAACCCGAACGCGTGAGTGAGTGCATGTGGGCCCACTTTCATTTGGAAACGTGTGGGGCCCACATGACACATGTCATTACATGCATTATTTATTGTGATGATGCATTGCATGGAGATAGTGTACAATGCACTCA
Organism: Zanthoxylum bungeanum; assembly: GCA_019454045.1. NCBI lineage: Eukaryota > Viridiplantae > Streptophyta > Magnoliopsida > Sapindales > Rutaceae > Zanthoxylum > Zanthoxylum bungeanum. Next base: position 76,530 of record SKCR01000165.1, read on the forward strand.
AGGTTATGCATGGAAATTGAGTGTTTGACACTCTAAGCCATTGCATGGTTTGTGTCATAAGTATATTATTATTTAATATATATTATGACATAAATATAAATTGATTTTTGAAACAAAAATCAAATCTCTTCTCCCTCTCAAGCTTACCGAAACAGTAAGCTCTCACAGCCTCTCCATTTCTTCATTTTGTTGCAAAAGCTTGAAGAAAGTGTTGGTGTTTGGAACATAAATCACATCTTTGGCTAGCACCATCAAGGGATCATACAAAGGTGTTATGGGAAACTCATCTTAGAGCTTGGAAGGATCAAACATTGCTTGGAGCTTCTCTTTTCTGCTTGGCCGAATCCATCACTGCACAAAGGAGAAAGTTTTCTTTCATCAACGCATCCACATTCCGATCTTTGTGAGTATGATTCCGCCATACTTCAATATTGTTCATTCTCTTATATATTTTGCTTGTTCTTTTGATCTTGGGACATGGATTAGATTTCCAACAATCAGGGCAACATTTAAACAGATAAGGATCACCCAGTAGAATCTTTTGACTTCGGTCTCAAAATTCCTCTTATCTTGTTGGCTCCAGTCTGGGGGGTATCTTTCAGTCGCAAGGAAATTGAAAATATTAGCATACAAGGCATTACATTACGAAAATAAAAATCATCGGGGAAATAGTCATGATAGAAGTGGTACGATTAGTATTCGTGACTTTGTGGTCTCGATAAGTGATCTGAACCCGTTCTCTACCCCATTTTTATCTTTGATTGTGATATTGAATTCTTGAAGCAATAAAATCCACCGTATTAATCTTGTCTTGGCATCCTGTTTAGACATCAAATATCTTACAGCAGCATGATCAGAGTAAAAAACAGTTGAAGAACCGATTAAATATGATCGAATTTATCCAATGCAATATTACAGCAAGTAGTTCTTTTTCTGTGGTAGTGTAATTCATTTGTGCACTGTTTAATGTTCTACTAGCGTAATATATCACATGCGGTTTACCTTCCTTTCTCTGCCCTAGAAATGCACCAATTGCATAATCACTAGCATCACACATTAGCTCAAAGGGCAATGACCAATCAGGGGATTGCATAATAGGAGCAGAAGTCAAAAGACTGATAATTTTTTGGAATGATTTTTGACATTCTTCTGTCCATTCAAATGTTGCATCTTTTAATAGGCGGTTACATAAGGGTCTGGATATGGTACTGAAGTCTTTAATGAACCTCCTATAAAATCATGCATGTCCTAAAAAAAGAACGAATTTCCCTGACTGTTTTTGGTGATGGTAATTTAGAAATGACCTCTATTTTTGTTTTGTCAACCTCAATACCTTTAGACGACACACGTGTCCTAAAACAATTCATGAATCAGTCATGAAATGGCATTTTCCCAATTTAACACAAGTCCTTTCTTTACATCTTTTCAAAACATTTTCCAGATTATTCAAGCAATTATCAAATGAATTTCCAAAGACATTTATATCATCCATAAAGACCTATAAACAGTGTTCAACCATGTCACTAAATATGCTCAACATGCATCGTTGGAATGTTGCAGGTGCATTACAAAGTCCAAAGGGCATTTTTCTAAATGCAAATGTTCCAAAGGGGCATGTGATGTGGTCTTTTTCTGATCTTCTAAAGCAATGGGAATCTGATAATAACCTGAGTAACCATCAAAGAAAACAATAATAAGGGTGTCCAGCTACTCTTTCTAAAATTTGGTCAAGAAAGACAAAGGGAAATGATCTTTTCTAGTTGCGTCATTTAATTTTCTATAATCAATGCACATACGCCAACTAGATGAAATGCGAGTTGGGATTAATTCCCCTTTATCATTTTTTACAACAGTGATTCCAGACTTTTTAGGTACAACCTGTGTAGGACTTACCCATTTACTATCAGAAATAGGATAGATAATTCCTGCATCAAGAAGTTTAAGGACCTCAGTTTTTACTACTTCTTTCATGTGAGGGTTTAATCTTCTTTGGGGTTGACGATATGTCCTAGTATTATCTTCTAGATGTATTCGATGTGTGCAAATAATGGATTAATACCTTTTATGTCTTTTAAAGTCCATCCAATTGCCAGTTTATGTTCTTTCAACACATTTAAAAGTTTACCTTCTTGATCGCTTGTGAGAGAAGAAGAAATTACCACAGGATAAGTTTGATATCTTCTAGAAATGCATATTTCAGTCCTTCTGGCAAAGCTTTTAACTCTGAATTGGGTGCTTCTTCATGTTTCCTCTTCCAGTGTTCCCAGTTCTTCATCGTCTTCCAATACCTGAATAGAGTCAAGTAGAAAATCATTAGTAATATATGAATCAGTTTTTGCACTTGACTCAACATAATTAGCAGTAAAAAATTTCATGGGATCAGATAAACTCCCATGAATATGCTCATCCACAATAGGTTCAATTGATTCTGCACTTTCATTTTCATTATCTTCATCATATGGCTGTTTTCACATGTTAAAAATATTTAACTCTAATGTCATGTTGCCAAAAGAAATATTCATGATTCCATTCCTGCAATTTATTAAAGCGTTAGCTGTTGCTAAAAATGGCCGACCAAGTATTACAGGGATTGGCTTATAACTCTCTGCCACAGGTTGTGTTTCTAAAATAATAAAATCCACAGGATATACGAATTTATCGATTTGCAATAACACATCTTCCACAATTCCTTTTGGTACCTTAACTGATCTATCGGCAAGTAAAAGGGTAGTTGAGGTTGGTTTCATCTCACCGATATTAAGTTGCTGGTAACCGAAAATGGCAGTAAATTTATACTAGCTCTAAGATCAAGCAAAGCATGTTCAATGTTTTGATTTCCAATAATACAAGAAATGTTGGACAACCAAGTCTTTGTATTTTAATGCATTATTAGTTGAGAGAATGGAACTTACCTGTTCAGCTAGAAAAGCTTTCTTTCTTACCTGGTATTCTTTTAACAGTGCACAGATCTTTTAGAAATTTGGCATACATAAGATGGTATCTGTTGAATGGCATCTAACAAAGGGATATTGACCTTTACCTGTTTGAATATTTCATAAATCTGGGGAATGGTTCAATTTCTTTATTTTTAATGCCTGAGGAAATGGAGGTGTATGAGAAAAACTATTATTATCAACGACGGGTAATGGTTCATCAACCTCTTCCTTACCCTCTGATTCTGATTTTTCCTCAGTTTCACGAGGTTCAAGAATAGGTCTGTGGATGGTTTCACTACGAAGAGTAATAATAGATTTGACTTGGTCTAAGTGTTGACTTCCAGAAACTACCCTCATGAGGGTTTTGATGGCTTTTGGGATTTGACTGAGGTTGTGCGGGAAACTTACCTTTCTCTTTAATGGCCCAAGCAGATGTGATTTTATCAAAAGTTTCTTTCAAATCATTCATCATTTGTGCATTTTGGTTATTGATGGTTTCTTGTTTTTCCATGAATGCACTCAAGTTATCTTCAATGGTTTTCTTAGGTGGTGGGATATATGGTGCATAATTCTGGGAGTTTCGGAAATTCTGGTGAAACTGGGGAGGTTGGTGTGAAGGTTGTGCTTGGTTATCATTCCTCCAATTGAAATTTGGATGGTTTCTCCAACCAGGGTTATAGGTCTGTGAGTATGGGTTTGGATTTGGTCTATTGAATGTGTTTATGGAACTGACTTGGTCATGGAGACAGTTTTCAGGGCTGGTATGGATGGGCAAACTTTGTGACATGTTCATTTGAACTACAAATTTGACATATGATTTCCTGAACTGACTTGACATGATCTCCTCTTCCCTGTTTCTAAAGCCTCAATTTTTTTAGACAGAAATGCATACTTTGCAGCAAGGTCATGGTCTTCCCTAAGGTTAAACATACCTCTACCAGATGGCTGTGTTTTAACAGATGACTCATATGTACCAATTGTATCCCATTGTTGTGTATTCTCTGTATGTGCTCTAGGTAATCTAGTGCATCTTCGGGATCTTTGTCCCTAAACTCACCATTGCACATCATCTCCACTACTTGTCTACCTTGAGGTGTTAAACCCTCGTAGAATTGGGCAACTAACCTCCATGTTTCAAACCCGTGATGTGGACAAATATTTAACATCTCTTTATACCTCTCCCAACATTGGTAAAGTGTTTCCCCCGACTCTTGTGTGAATGTTGTGATTCTTCTCTTAAAAGAATTTGTCCTATGAGGGGGAAAGAACTTTTTAAGAAACTGCTCTTGTAAATCATCCCATGTTCTAATAGATCCTGACCTAAGATTTTGTAGCCAAATTTTAGCTTTATCCTTTAAAGAAAATGGAAAAAACTTTAACCGAATTATATTCATGCTACAATTTTGGTCTGTGCAAGTGTTACATAATTCTTCGAACTCTCTTAGGTGCTGATAAGGGTTTTCTGATTCTAGACCATGGAATGTGGGTAAAAGATTGATGACACTTGATTTAAAATTGAAACGTGCTGCTTCTGGAGGAAAAACAATACAAGATGGTGATCCTGACCTAGTGGGATTCATGAATTGTCTGAGTGTCCTAGGGTGATTAGGATCTCCATGCTGAGACTCGTTTTCTTCCTGATTAACTGGGTTTTCAACTTGGGCAGGTGGATTTTCAATTTGGTTTTTCAGCCATTCTGACTAACAATGAAGGTGATGATGACTCTCTTTTTAATCTGCCACTAGATGTTCGAGACCAGTGTTTCATGCAACTTAAAAAAAAACTATATGTAAAAATATGAAATTGCAAATACAAACTTGAAAATGAAATTAAACTAAGAAAATGAAAAGAACAAATTAAGGAAAATACAAATGCAGTGATTTAGATCTAAAAACGTCCTCTAACCCTTGTTAATTCTGATCTCAATTGAATCTCTCGCTCATTTTTCTCAATGTCTTGAATTATGTTTTCGTGAAGTTTTATGAGAGCATCTTTACGTGGGGATGGTTCAAAAAATTCTTTTATGAACATCAAACACCTTTTAAGTTGATTTTTCTGTTTCGGGTAACCAAGAAAAATTAAAACAAGGTCTCTCTATATGTGGGATTTCTGGGTTCAGGGTTCATTAAGGATTAATCAGGACAGTTGGGTCTACAAAAAAACAAGAACAAATAAAGAAAAAAAAAAGATGTAGAAATTTAAAAAAAATACGAAATAAAAATAAAGAAAATAAAAGTAGATAAATAAGAAATAAATATTGTATCTACTAAATAATACTTCCCCAGCAACGGCGCCAAAAACTTGACACGCTCGAAAAGTGGTCTTTTACTCCCAAGTATAAGAGTGTCGAAGTAATAAAATAACCCGGTGAGTCCGGGGTCGATCCACAGAGAAGAGATTTAGCAAAATAGAATATTTAACAGTACAGGAATGAAAAGTTTGCTTTGTTGAAATAGTTGGAGGATTTTAGGTTGAAATACAGTAATAGAAGGAAATGCTGGAGTTAGAGGATCCACTTTTAGTCTTTTAAACATTTATAAATCTCGCTTTATAATAATTTATAAATTATCTTTTTATACCCACTTAATTTATTACAAGAATTAATTATGCCAATTAAAGAACCAGCCATAAAAGCGGTAGTCATTTCTGTCAATAATTAGTCCGACCAAGGTATCAAGCATGCCAAAAATAGAAAACCAGCCACAAAGGCGGTGATACCGTTTGTCTATAACAAGTCCTACCAAGGTACTTAATTATGGCAAAATCGTATAAAACCAGCCATATAGGCGGTATAAAGATAAAACCAGCCATAAAGGCGATAGACAGATAAAACCAGCCATAAAGGCGGAATAAAGATAAAACCAGCCATAAAGGCGGTAGACAGATAAAACCAGCCATAAAGGCGGTATAAAGATTGTCAATAATTCTAGATTTAAATCAAGTTTTAATCATTATATTTCAATTTATTTATTATATAATAAAAGCGAGTTTAATTTATGTTCTCATTATAAAAGCTTCACCCTTACTCCAGCAGAAAAGAAATTAGCTACTCATTTGTAATAAAACATATTCGTACTTTTATTATTGAAAGAAAAAAACATTACAAAAAGCTTTAAGTAAATAAACAAACAAGACACTCTCTCTCCAAGGATTACAGATGAATCAAGAAAGAAAGTATGAAAATTTCTAATGCCGGACGCTCCTTTTATAGGCAAATTCACCGCCCAGACCGGCAAATGCATGTTGTGGACACGTGTCAAAGAATGGTGAAGCCACGTTGGGGACACGTGTCGCGACGTAAAAGTTCCACTTGTCACGACGTGCTTGCAGATTTTACGACATGCTTGTCGATTTTACGACGTGCTTGTAAAATATATTTTTTACGTCTGATTTGTCCCGTCGAGCTTCCGAGCAGTATTTTTCCTGACAAAAACTTAAAATACACAGTAAAAGCACTCAAAGCATAACTTTTAAATATTTACACAAATGTGTCAATTTAAGGGGATTAGTGAAACTATAAGTGTAAAATGATTAACTTATCGTCTAATAAATATGCACATTTTAGTATTCATCATGCAGCTATCGGGATAAAATGACAAGTCATGTTTATCCGATTATAGAGACTAGTCACCAGACATCCGACATGTGCTTCGTACGGGGCAGACACAATTCCATCCCCAGGCCTAGCACGTGATCATCCGATACTGGACAGAAATACGCAATATTACGTATACTACGCCTGATACCGATCATTATTCCTGTAAGGATATTTCCGGAGAATTGGGTAGGCATGGCGCTTTGCTAGAGGCCAACCTTGTCTTGTAAATCGGTATAAACGTAGTACGAGGTACTTACGTGTTCGGATAGTCCGATGACCGAATTTACTGCCAACATATCTGGGGATCTCATGGGTCGCTTCCCAAAGATTCACCGATGACGTATGACTCACACTCTAAATTAATCTGGGATTAATTAGATGATAGAGAAAGTTAATTTGGGATTAATTGCGGAGATATTTTATCTGGGATAAAATATCATTAAAAGAGAGATAACGATTAATTTGGAATTAATCGAAGAATTAATATATTTGATATATTAAACGAAATTAGATTTCGACGCAGAATTAAAATTAGATTTTAATTCGGGCAAATGAATTAATTTAGAATTAATTCGTTAGTGACATGAATAGTGATTTCGCTAGGCGTAATCATTTAATTACGACGCAACGGAAAATTCATTAATTTGGAATTAGCGAACCCGAGCCCGGGATTATTTACGAGCGCATTCGCATTTTGAATTCGAGTGCGGCACGCAAGTCAAATCAAGCGTCAAATCGCTAGTCACATCTAGCGTCACATCAAGCGTCAAATCATGTCACTTTGAGTATGTGACCATTGATTGATTGATGGTAGTTGTTGGAGTTGTTGGAATGCATTTACCATTTGACTTTTTGAAAGCCAAATAAATGGTAAATCATTTAATTATTTTTGGAAAATATATAAGTGTTTGATTTACACTTTTCCAACCAATTCAACACAATCTCTCTTTCTCTCTTTCTCTCTAACACACACGCCCAATGGGCTGTGAAAATAGCTCACTGGTTTTGACAAAAACGTGAGCAGTGGGAAGCAATGAGTGTGGATTTTATGGCAAAATCACAAGTGTTAGCACACTTACGAGACATGCGAAGGTGATAGGGAAGTCCACCCATGAGCTGGGAATCGTTCAACGAAGGTTGGAGCTTGTTCGAGGAGCTCAAAAACAGAAAATGGAGGGCTGTGAACTGCTCCTTGCCGAACCAGTCCAAGGGCAGAAAAGTTGAGTTTTGTTGCCTCCGCGTCGCTCAACCGATCGATGTGAGTATTCCGCAACTTCTTCGATTTCTATTCGCACTTGATTCATGCTTATTATTGATCTTGGGACCTTAATAGAAACCAACAATGGCATCTAGAGCAAGGTTTGAGCATGAAAAGTTTTGGGCTTAAAATTTGGGTAAATTGATTTTGAGCATGATTTGATTAAATTGGATGTTTGAATATGCTTAAATCATGTTAAATTGAAGTTTGATTGGATCAATTCAAGAATATGGTTTAAAACAATTTTTCCCCCCAAATATTTGGGCGGGCCGAATATGAGTTGCCCTAAAATGTCTTGGAATTTTGATTTGTTGATTCATTGGATGAGTTAGAATCATTCGGGAATGTGATTTAATGTCGATTGTGGAATTAATGGATTTAATTCGAATCGGACATGATCCCCTCCCTTGGCCGAGACATATATAGCATGATTGGGTTTGATTTTAATCAAAATGTGTTGGACATGTGATGATGAAAATAAGCATGATTAGTTGTGTTAATTGATTTTTTTAGAAATGTTATTGGGTAATTAATCATGTTATACACTTTGGTAATTAAATTGGGAATTTGGAATTTTATGATTTAATTATTTTAGGCCTATTTTTTTAAATTGGGCTTTAATGTTGTAAATGGGCTTATTGGGCTTTGTTGTACAAAGTTGGGTATAGGAAAATTGGTTGGATCCAATTAGGCCCGAAACTGCATCCATAAAGCCCAAATGCGACTAAATGGACCTTTAAAGTTTAATTGGGCCTAATGGGTCAAGATTGATTTCTGGGCTTATGAGGTAACTCCCGGATTGGACTTTGGTTATGGGTTTGACCCGAGTTGACCAAAAGTCCACGCCTTAAGAAATTAATTAAAAGCCCATTGGACTTTAATTAAATTAACGTTGGACGTTAATCGGGCTTTGAGACCCGTTGCGATTAAATTTGGAATTTAAGTCGTAAAAGTTCATTATTAAAGTGTAGTATTTAATTTGGAATTAAATAGGGAATTAGATTAAATACATATTAAATTGGATTTAATGTTGTAGTTTAATTTAATTCGGAATTCGTACTTTGAGTACTTATTCGAAAACAAGTTTGACTCGAGCAAAATCAAATCGTTGTTTGAACATTGGATGATCACTAATTATCAGATTAATTATTTGATTAGATTGATTGATAACATGCTGTGTGAATACATGGTTGCGATGCATGAATAATGTATATCGGATGGATATTAGATGAGTGGGACATTTTTAGAAATTGTTGTAATAAATTCAATTTATTAATTGGACCTGTGTGTCCAGCCTTATACCTCTATATTCTTTGTATTCTCTTCTCACTTATTCCCCTCAATGTAAATGAGGTTTCTTTAGAAGTGTAGTGTAACGGGTAGAAGTGATACTTTTGCTAGCGGGAGAGAGAAATGGAGAGATTTGATCTAGGATCAATGTGTAAAGTATCCATCCGCATATCATTATTATTTTATTATACGCGCTTTATTATGTGTTAAGAATGCATGTTTAAGGGTGTATGATGATGAGACCTTAACAAAGATAATAAATTGGTTGCCAATTTGCACTCGAAAAGTTGAGTTTTGTTGCCTCTGCGTCGCTCAACCGATCGATGTGAGTATTCCGTAACTTCTTCGATTTGTATTCGCACTTGATTCATGCTTATTATTGATCTTGGGACCTTAATAGAAACCAACACTATATACTGTATCTATCCAGATGTCCTTCTTTGAAGGAAGACTCACAATCAAAAGAATCATGTTGGACTATGGTACACTCCTCAGACAAGGAATATAAGCAGTGGAAATAAAAGAATGTGTAGATCACGTATGAAAAGGAGCTTAGGCAGGCATACCTGATACTCGAACTGTACCAGATATAGCATTGCCACCATCATGTACCTTCTACTCTGTCATGGTGAAGACCCGTCCACTATCAAAATTGGGTGCAGTATATGTCTGAGATGTCTGTCCTCTACCACCATATGCTCCATTCAGAGTCCTTCTGCCTCTACTCTGTGTGAAACTCACGCCTCGCCCATGACTACCACCAAAACTTTTCTATTTACCATATCTTGTTGTCACTGCTCCTCCTTCTGGTAGCTCAGCTCTTCGAGATCCATCACCAGCGGGACAGTCTCTGGATAAATATCCAAACTGCTGACATTTGTAACATCTTTTTCCGCTGTTGCATTGTGTGCTGATATGACCCTCATGACCACAGTTATAGCATCAGCACGTGCTAGTCGGTCGAGATGCTACAGTCGCTGTACTCTGATCAACAAATGGTATTGTGCCTCTACTATGGACCTGCTCAGTCTTACCCTCACGGAACTGTCCTCTACGAGGTGCAATTTATGTGCCTCTAGGTGATATCCCGATGTGTCTTGGCTGTGGAGAATATTATCTGCTATTTGATATATCTTGTCTCCCCTCAGAAACCTCATCTTTCCCCATCTTCCTACTCACTTGAAAGGCTGCTCTATTCTCTCTCTCTCGATCTTGATGTCACTTTCTGCAATCATAGCCCTATCAACCAATACTGTATATGGCAGCTTCCCCAAAATCGAGATCTTCGACCTAATATTTTGTCACAGTCCGCCCTTGAACTTCTCATATTTGTCTTTCTCTCGTGGAATTAACTATGGGTAATATCGGGATAGGGAAATCATATGCCTCTCATACTTCATCACTGTCTCTTATGGTCCCTGAACCATATACTCAAACTAACGATGATGCTCACTACGATAAGCATAAAGGAATTACTTCTCATTGAAGGCTTCCTCGAACATATCCCATGTGATATACTAAGGTCTTCTAAGTCCATCAGCTCTCTGGTAATCTGGTGCTCTTAATCTATCTATCAGTACAGTCTCAGTGTGCTTCCATCAGGTCTCCGCCTCACCTCTCATCATAAAAGCATCAAACTTTACATTCTCTTGATCTGTCAGGTCTAACACACTGAATATGTGCTCGATGTCATTCTTCCATTTCTCTATAGTAATGGGATCAGCTGTATCATGAAACTGAGGAGGCCTCAAATTAAGAAACTATTATAGCTTGCTCGTACTACCACTGCTGCTCGAAGGTATATTAGCCGCTGGTCCTCTGGAAACCATCTTTGCAACAACATCAATAAACCTCCCCAAACATCTTCTAGATTTGTGGCTGTCTTGGGAACTGAAAGAGCGACATGGGTCATATTAGGTGTAGTCGGAGGAACCTTGTTAGGTGCAGCTACAAGAATAGTGGTGGGGGAGTTGTCGAAACTACTGGAGGTATAGGTCTAGAACCTCCATCACCCTCAACAATCAGAGGAACATTAGATGAAGCTACATCTGATTTAGGATCTACAGGCTGGGCATGAGGTTCCTTAATATTAAGACACGACACTCTTGTGTATCGTCGAGCCCTCCCCATCCCATGTTGAGTACCAGTACCACGGTCACGTCCAGATATTTTCCTACAAACACAAAACTATTTTTTAATACCCTCATCTCATGTAATGTGTCTACAGAATCTATAACCTGGCTTTGATACCAAAATTTGACACGACTCCCTCCCTAGAGCGGGCCCAACCCTAGAAAGGGGTCTGTGAGCTAATTCATCTCGAGCATTCTACATGTCATGCAATCTATCTAAATTTACAAAGAAAGTAATGTTCCACAAAATACAATTCAATAAACCTCAAATAATTATTTTCAGCAAAAGTCTGCAACAATATGAAAATGTCTTAAATCTCCTATCTCAAAAGCTAAAAGAAACATCTAGACCAACCCGACTGGCGGCTGTGGTAAACGAGTCAAATCTTGGTATTGATATTGCTATTGTTGCGCTGACGAACTACCTGGGATGTTTGGGAAAATGGGGGGTGAGCTTAAAGAGCTCAGTAAGTAAAATACTCATACTCTCAATATGACCTCACCAACAAAATACGTGTATATTATAATTAATATTTGAAAACAACAATTGTTATATAAGAGCTATCTCGGAAAAAAAAATACTCACAACAAAACACCTCAATCAAACAAGGTTTGCTAGCTGGATTCGGTATAATAATGGATTGAAACCATAGGGAAAAGTATCAACATCTCACCTCCCAAGATTTCCTACCATATAACCTCATATAAATGTACAGGAAGGGAATTGAACCACACGCCTCTGCTAACCTCGCATAACCTCGCATCTCTGACCATAATTATACTAAATCCGACAGCATAACAATAATAACACACAACATCCAATACAACACACATCATCTCACTCCATCTATTATTCTCATCTCAAAGTCACTGAATACTCAAATACTTCGATTTATAGTACAACATACAGTTATATCCAAAATTTTATTCAGAATTTATGTTCTCATGCTATCAATTACTCAATATAATTTCCAAATATATATGTATAAATATATTTATACTATATTACGTAAACTTATATATCAAACATCAACAATAAAAATATTATGTTAAGGGAATCATCGTACATTGTATTTATCTCAATCCAAGCAAAAACCCTCTATATCTATTTGTCCTCATTAAAATCGAGCTCCAACAACTTCAAAATTCCACAACGAGATGATCAATAGACAGTACACGTCACCAAGATCACAACGATGGTAGTGGTGATGGAGGATGCTCGGTGGTCACCGATGAACGGTCGAACGATATTAAATCTTATTTTTAGCTCGTTTCACGACAACCGAAAGTCTGATTTGGAAAACCGAAGTGTCCAACCTGAGTATCTTGACGAGGGAAAGATTCTTGTCCGGGAGGTGTTGTGCAAGAACGGTGGCACGTGGAGCAGCGATGTGGCGGCACGTGAGGGTGTGTGCGGAGGAGTTTAGTCGTCAGACCGGCGGCGCTGGCTTCATCTTACCGAGAGGATTCTCCTGGAGTGGCCACTCATCAAAAATAAAGGCCGAAAGATGACGAACGAGTCTCTTTCTCTCCCTACTCAATTTCTCTCTCTACTGCATTTGTATTTTCTCTCTCTACTGGTCTGTTTCTCTCTCTAACTGCTCACTGGTCTCTGGAAATAAATCCAACACACTGCTCACTTTCTATTTAATTCACACTAAACACACACCAAATGAAAACTAGAGTTTGGTTGTTTAGGAAGTGGTGGTTGATTTTTTTTAGGAATGTGAGTGTGTGTGGGGTTGCTGGTTTTGAGGAGGGGAAAACTGGATAAGGAATCACTTAAAATTAAAAGTGAGATATCACATAAACTTCTAGTAATAAATAAGTGAGAATTAATGAAGAATATGAAAAAAATAAACATTAATAATTCATTTGAAATAAATATACATTTAATTAACAAACGTCCAATCATTAATAATCTAATAAAAAGAAGAGTTCGGAAAAGTTAGGAATATGAAAGGTTTGAGATTGAAGAGTATGAAAAGTTGAAATATTAATAACTCATTTGAAACACTATTATTTAATTAATGTATTCTTGATAATTAATAATTTTAGAAAATGAAAAATTCGGGAGATGAATATGAAGAGTTCTATATTAACTGAAAAATGGTCAACACTAAATCTGATATAGATTCATGATATTGTGAAACAACTACAGATAAATCATAGGTAACTCGATTGGGTAATGATTCATTTTAACAGCTTTATATAAAGATAAAAATCCTACCGGTTGAATAGGCTAACCCAGAAATTTGAGCTCTAAAACTAGGGCAAATGTTGATCTAGCTTTCGTGTGATTGTATCTACTAGCCTTTCCAAACTTACACCATCATGTCCTAAGGTAATATTGCAAATAGCTCAAGATAAAAATAAAAATTATAATAATAGCCAAAATTTTATTATTAATATTCAAAACATAATGCTAAGATAAATAGATAATAAAAGCTAATAACATAATTCTCAAGTATTTCACTCATCAAGAAGAAAAGAAAGTGTTGATGGTGTTTTTTGTGATAAAGTATTTGAACAGTACGGTAAGGGCAGATAGGGAATTTCTCTTTTTGGGAGGACGAATGTTTTGAAGATATTAGCCATTCTTCGACCAGGCATAGTGTCTGGACCCGGCTTCTTGGATTTGACCAACCTGAGGATACAACATGATGCAGATTTCAGAGGCTGACAATATCATAGCCGAGACCGACCATTTTAGCCCGGTAACTCGGTTTAGTCTTATCATTCATCTTGGATCGGGATAATGAGCTCAGATATTTTGGGTCAGTTCGGAAGTAGTGGGAATAGGTCAGCACAATGTTTGGCCGTCCTAATGATGCCCGATGTGAGACCGGGACCGTTTGGACTTTTCCCTCTGACATGTATTGCTGTATGAGAGATCTTTACAGTATGTCATCATAATTGTGGAGTATGGCAGTGTATAAAATATAGTGATTTGATGGTGAGTCAGGTGGCAGGCTTGCTTTCGACGAGGCAGTTGGGGCAGAGAGCCCGTCAATTGGTCAGAAATCCACGTCGGTGACGTCATAGAAATATGGGAATAGTATTGTATTTCTCTTAGTATATAAAGGGAGGGTAATCTCAATTGTATAGGTTAGTTGGCAAAAATCTCACTCAAAGTACTATTTGTAAAACACCACGAAAGTAAACAGCTCGGTAACACTTGACCACCCTTGAAAAGAGGTCGACCGAGATCGGTCTAGTAAACAAATCAATACTCTGCTTTGTTCCCGTGGACGTAGGCTGGATTTATTCTGCCGAACCACGTAAACCCTCTTGTCGGTTTTGTGTTTATTTCGTCTTTTGCTAAATTTACTTTTTGTCCCCCATAACTAAAAAAATTCACGGTTGGAGAAGGATTGTCCCGGGAGCATTATCCCGAAATTGCCCCTGGAACTAAAATCACTCGTCAACAGTTGGCGCCGTCTGTGGGGAGAGAGCAAAAGGCAGCTTGCATAGTAAGACAATGGCAGAAGACATGTACCATAGATCGTCTAAGAGTTCAACTACAGAGTGGATGGAGAAAATGGAAGAATGTATAAGGAAGGAAAATGAGACGAACCAGATCTTTAAGAAGGCCAAGACGGGGAAGCAGAAATGACCAGAGGAAAGAGAAAAGGAACAAGCGGAAGCTGGTCAGAGAAGAAAGGGGAATGAGATCGCAAGAAGAAAGAAAACTGACGATAGCGATAAAAACGGGGGAAGGGAAGCCCAAAGAGTTAGAACAGTCATAGCTCTCCTCATTGAGCTGTAGAATGGAATGTAAACAAGGTGGCAAAAAATCATCGATTAGGAGTGAGCCGTAGAATGGAATGTAACGCTTGGGGCTAGCAGAATCTGCACGCTACCTTCGGCGTACGAACAGGCTCGTCCTAAAGAAGTTGTGGCAGTGGTTCGACCTACCAGATCTGCGGTTTCATAGCCAAGATAGCCCTCATGGAACGGCAGGCGAACCAGCATGACCGGGGAACTAGATTTGTATCAATTAGTGTCGTCGGCTCATTATGAGGTGGTGATAAGCGGTAATTATATTAATATTTACCGTCCATTTGACTTAATATTTTGTATAGTTTCTTGCGTTTTGTGAATATTTTGATGTGTTTTTTGTGTTTTGTTGATAAATAAAGTTCCAGGACTCATTGGAATCAAATCAAGGCCAAAACAGAGAAAAATGACAAAAAAAGTGCAAAATTATCATTTGGGCGTCGCGACGCGCATCACTTCTGCGTCGCGACCGCTAACATGCACCGGTGATTGCTAAAATACGCTGGACATGTGTCACAATCAGAGAAGTTTGCTATCATGCGCACTTGCTAACATGCGATTGCCACGTGTCAACATCACAACAAATCATGCTAACGTGCGCCGGACACGTGTCATCATCACATACTGCCGACACTCATCAACGTCACGATGTCGCAATGTCAGCACAATATTTTAGCTGCCGACAGCCACCGGACATGTGTCATCATCTCCGCGAAGCCCGTTGTAGGCTCTGCATTTTTGCATAAAGCCCAATGATGAGCCTCGTTTAGAGGCACTACCCGATAAGTTGAGGAAGTCGCGGGAAACGGACGTCGGAATGGAAAATTCAAAAATTAATACATTATCAAATTTAATTCATTTGATACATTAGCCTCGGGCTCGCTTGATTGATCTCTGTTTTAAATGTTAGCCTCGACCCAAAACCCCCGTAACCCATAAAAGCCCACATACCTATACACACCCATCCAAAACCCATGCAACCCTTCTAGGCCCACACGCCCAAGCCCAATCCAAGACATTTCAATCATATTTAATCACATGCCAAATCCCTCCCAAATCACCTTCCAAATTAGCCAAAATTGGATCCTCCAAATTTGGAAATAAAATCAAGGCTAAATTGAGGAAAGGGACGGCCTCTCCTCTTCACATACACTCACGCCAAAACAACAAAAACACACAACTCTTTCACGGCTCCCTTCCTCTCTCTTATCTCTCTTTCGCCTCACAAACCCTAGACGACTCACATGGCCTCCCTCTCTCATCTTCTTCCAAACATGACTCGGCAGTAAATAAAAAATATAAACCCGAATACACTCACGCCCTCTCTCATTTCCTGACATTTCACACGACAAAAAGAAAACAGAAGCTCTTCTCCCCAAGACACAACTCACGGCAAAATCAAAGAACCAGAAACCCTAAGCAGCTCTAGCCTCTCTCTCCCCTCCTAGCTCTCGGCTCTCCATTCTCTCTCTCTATAAAAACACACAACCCACGACCAAATCAAAGAAAGGCAAAAAAGACCCGTCAACCAAAACCCTAGCTCCCTCTCTCATCTCTCTCTTCTCTCGGCAAACACAAAATCAAACCCTAAAAAAGCTTCTTCCTTCCTCTCTCAAACACACACAAAGCCACCTCACACAACCCACTGAACACACACCACAAAGACACTGCCAACACATACCACAAAGACAGACTTCACACGACACACATAGACCCTAGACTTCACATACACACACACTGACTGAAATACTAAGGACAACACGAACAAACCCTCGACAAAGCTCTCCTCTCTCATTTTTTTTAACACGCACACCAGCCATACACAGCAGCCCCACCGACCAAATAAAACCAAATTGACCACACACAGACCCTAGACTCCACACACACAAGATACGCCACACTCACAAGACTCTCATTCACGTCTCTCTCTCTCACCATAAACCAACACACACACAAACGAAACAATCCCCCATCAAACTGACAACAACACAAAAGGACAACCATCACCGACTAGAACCAACCGACACAGCCAAACCACAAACAACAAATAACCAACGTGAACAGAAACTGACCTTTCACCGATCAAACACTCACAAAATTTGCCTCAAACTACAGCCCTAATCCACGTGAAACTAGCCCCAAAAATCATAGAAAAATAGCAGCAAAAACAGAGAAAACAACAGCTCAAAAAAGTGAAACAGTGAACAAAAGTGTTGAACCAGTGAACCAGAAAAGTCGCGGAGCATTAACCCTTCCAGCGACGTCTCAACGCCCTTCTGAGAAGCGACTTAGAAGGTAAGGCCTGAGGGCCCTCTCTTTAATATTCGTTTTGTCATCCCAGACATGGCATGTTTGGTTGGACGTAGAATGCATCCAACTGGGCATGCGAGATCCCACACTAGCGGCCAAGTCTATTGGTCACATTTGATTTCTTTAATATTTTTGTTATTTATTTTTTATGTTCATTTACTGTCTGTGTTTATTATTCTGCAATTTACTTTCCGTTTGTTATTCCATTATTTATTTATTTATCGCTGATTGTTAGTGCGCATGGCTATTTACATTGGATTGAGGGTCCCCCATTTGCGGGAAATGCCTGAGGGCAGCCTTTACCATGATATTTCGCTGCGCCGGATGAGGTATGCCTGGTTAGATGTGAAATACGTCCAACCGGGCATACGAGGTCTCATATAGATGTCGGCCAAGTCTCTTGGTCGCATCTCTTTTCTTTTATTATGTGATTCACTTTTCCTTGTTATTCCATTATTTATTTGTCACTGATTGTTAGTGCGTATGGCTACTTACATTGGATTAAAGGTCCCCCCATTTGCGGGAAATGCCTGAGGGCAGCCTTTACCATGATATTTTACTGCGCCGGACGAGGTATGCTTGGTTAGACATGAGATATGTCCAACCGGGCATACGAGATCCCATATAGATGTCGGCCAAGTCTCTTGGTCGCATCTCTTTTCTTTCATTCCATTATTCATTTCTTGTTGTTCCGTTAGTTATCTATTCATCGTTATCATTTAATGTGCATGGGTTACTTACATCGGACTAAAGGTCACCCTATTTGCGGGAAATGCCTGAAGGCAGCCTTTACCATGATATTTTGCTGCGCCGAACGAGGTATGCTTGGTGGGATGTGAAATACGTCCAACCGGGCATACGAGATACCATATAGATGTCGGCCAAGTCTATTGGTCGCATATCTTTTATTTTATTCCGTTATTCATTTCTTGTTGTTCCTTTATTTATTTATTCATCGTTATTTAGTGCGCATAGGCTACTTACATCGGATTAAAGGTCACTCTATTTGCGGGAAATGCCTGAAGGCAGCCTTTACCATGATGTTTTTCCGCGCCGGACGAGGTATGCTTGGTTGGATGTGAAATACGTCCAACCGGGCATACGAGGTCCCATATAAATATCGGCCAAGTCTCTTGGTCGCATCTCTTCTCATTTTATTCTGCCATTATTTTTCCTTTTTTGTTATTTATTTATTTATCGTATTCGTCAACGCGTATTTCCTTTGTGTTATTTATTTAGTTATACGTCTTTCTATTGTTTTTTTAGTTATCGCTTCGTATTCATTCCATTAGTTATCTTTATTTATACTGCCGCATCACTTCACGTTTATTTCCATGATTGAATTGTGTTAATGCTTGAGTGTTGCCTCTTGTCGTATATCGGATGGAAACCCAGACATAAATTTTGTAGCCGAATCCGAATAGACGGTAGTGCGGTCTGTACTTGGGATACAACTCCACGTATCACTCGGGAAATACTCGCATATGTTGAGTTTTCTAGGTCAAACCAAGATCATATTAAGCATTTAAACATGTGAATAGATCAAAGTAAAGTTGCGGAATTACTCACTTTGATCGGCTTTGCGATGTGAAGAACACAAAACAATTTCTAGCTCCTTGAAGCTCTCGGTCATGCCCTTCTTTGTGCTCCATGTGTTTCGGTCAAGGTCCTCCATGGTGGTCCTTCAAGCTCCAAGCCTTAAGTGTGACTCCATGCTCATAGATGGGTTTCCATATCACCTTTGTGAGAGCCCTTGGATGTGCTAGCATCAAAGAAAAATTTGCCACAAATCTTTCTATTTCCCTTGTGTAACTCTCGGCATTTGCAGAAAATAGAGAAGGAGAGAAAGGCTTCCAAGCCGTGAGGGGGAGAGAGGGAGAAGATGAAGATTATGTTGTGTATTTGTTTTCAAAACTAATACCAATTACCAAATTCAAAATTTGGTACAAGACTTTAAAGTCTTCGACTAATTCAATCAATCACAAAAGTGACATGCATCACTTCACTCAAAGTTGATGTGACTTACATCACAAGAATGACTAATGATGTGACGCGTGATGTGACTTGTGGGCCCCACTTGATTCGAAGTCCGAGTGGGCCCGCAAACACTCCCGGGCTCGAGTTCGCTAATTTCGAATTAACGAATTTTCCGTTGCGACGTAATTAAATCAAATTTAATTAAATAATTATACCTAGCAAAATTACTATTCACGTCGCTAGTGAATTAATTCTAAATTAACTCGTTCGCCCGAATTAAAATCTAATTTTAATTCCACGTCGAAATCCAATTTCGTATAATATATCCAATATATTATTTTATCGATTAATTCCAAATTAATCGCTCTCTCTCTTTAAATAATATTTTATCCTAGATAAAATATCTCCGTAATTAATCCTAGATTAATTTTTCTCTCTCTTATAATTAATCCTAGATTAATTATATCCGAGTCATACGTCATCGGTGAATCTTCGGGAAGCGACCCATGAGATCCCTGGATATGTTGGCAGTAAATCTGGTCGTCAGACTATCCGAACACGTACGTACCAGTACTACGTTTTTACCGATTTACAAGACATGGTTGGCTTCTAGCAAAGCACCGTACCTACCCAATTCTCCAGAAATATTCTTAAAGGAATATGTAATCTATATCAGGCGTAGTATACATAATATTGCGTATTGCGATCCAGTATCGGATGTCACATGCTAGGCCTGGGGCTGGAATTGTGTCTGCCCCGTACGAAGCACATATCGGATCTCTGGTAACTAGTCTCTATAATCAGATAAGCATGACCTAGTCATATTATCCCGATAGTTGCAGCATACAAGAGTATCAGTTCCTTATCCTATGTGACCATCATCTCCATATGACTGAAGTGATACTTCCATCAGTAGGGGTTTTTAGGGGGTGAATCCGGTAACGCAGCGGAAGCGGTGAAAATCCGATTTTCAGATTTCAAAACTTTTTCTCGGATTAATTAAATAAACATATTTAATTAATAATCAAATTATGAAATAAAATTCAATAAATCATATTTAAATGAATTTACCAAATTACCCTTACTTTGGTATTTTGTCCATTTTAGTCCGAAATTGATCTAATCAATTTTGAATGATTCTAAATCATTTCTAAGATGAACTTAGCATGTTCAAAACATCAAAACACCAAAAGCACCAAAAATCCCAAATTTCCCTCACAAGGCCGAATGCCCCTCCAAGGTGCACAATTGTGCATTTTGTGATTTCATGCATCAAAACACATCAAGATGCAATCCAATGAACATGAAATTTTATACTACTTGAACGATACGTGCGCTTGCGTTATTCGTGTGTGTTTACGCCGGTCACAACATCCTATGTAGCTCCTAGTAGGTACAGACAGTCCCGTGCATGTTGAAGTACATCACGAACTGGCGAAATGAAGCTGGTAGTGAACCAAGAATGACACTCCTACCGAGAATTTTATTCAAGATGAGATATGTTGCCTCAATTGATCGATCAAATCGATCACCTGAAGAACATGTGGGCTAACACTCTGCCCCTTATCCAGACGCGCATGGAACAATTCCATGGCGACTTTGTGAACAATCACTTGTTCTTGGTTCTCAAACGATTGTCTCAATCGCGTCATCATACTATAGGAATCTAGCATACCATAGTACTGTTGCTTGAGTTTCGGAGACAGTGAACTAAGGATGTATGATTTAACCCTTAAATCATCATCCTTCCAAGTTTCAAAAACTTGGCGTTCCTCTTCTGAAGCATCCGCACCCACTGCAAGGGGCAACGGACCCTCAAGAACATAACCAAGCTTTTCGGAATCGAGGACAATCCTCAAATCCAATTCCCAGTCTGCAAAGTTCTCAGCGCCTTTCAGTTTGTTCGCATCAAGCATACGCGCAAACTGATTTGTGGATTGTGCCACCATCGCCAATCTATCATATAGATCACGAAAAACGGTTAGCAGAAATTAAACAGTTTCATATAATATCAAAAGCATAAACTAGATCATGGATTTTTAATCTAATATGCCTCTCCCACTAAATCATGCAATACTGTAATCCCAAAACAGAATACAAATATTTAATAATTAAATTAAATACTAATAGTGAAAAGTGGATCCCGTGAATATATTTCGGCTCACAGCAGAGGCACGGTCTCGCCTACGTATATTCATCAGGTAGACAACTCATTTGTCAATCATTCACTAATGACTCCTAAGTATCCGGTCCTGGCCGTTTCTCGTTGTCGCTGCGAAGGCAGGCCCACAAGGAGACGTACCAAGGTTAAACTCGTCAATGATAAACTCAAGTTACTTACGTAATCCTGACAGCTAGGGCACGTTCAGAATTCCGCTTTTACTTGAATTTACCTAGTATCTGATATACATCCGGTATAAATAAAACTTATCGGCTACATCCTCACAGCAGAGGCACGGTCTCGGATGTAGTCACAAAGAATTATTCATAAACCATATTGACAAGACGGACCATATAACATGCATCAAATACATAATTACATTCAAACCTTATTAATTAGGGATTTTCCGTTAAGTGTCATACACCCTAAATCTAACCAATTTAGATCCTAATAAGCATGCATAAAGTCTAGAAAACATGATTAAACATTGATTCAATGAAGGCTAATCATATTAGGTGGCCTAGAATCAGACTCGCTCTGATACCATTTTGTAGGGGTTTTTAGGGGGTGAATCCGGTAACGCAGCGAAAGCGGGCGTGATGTGAAAATCCGATTTTCAGATTTCAAAAACTTTTCTCGGATTAATTAAATAAAATATTTATTTAATATTCCAATAATCAATTAAATGAAATTAAAATTCAAAAAAATCATATTTAAGTGAATTTACCAAATTACCCTTACTTTGGTATTTTGTCCATTTTAGTCCGAAATTGATCTAATCAATTTTGAATGATTCTAAATCATTTCTAAGATGAACTTATCATGTTCAAAACATCAAAACACCAAAAGCACCAAAAATCCCAAATTTCCCTCACAAGGCCGAATGCCCCTCCAAGGTGCACAATTGTGCATTTTGTGATTTCATGCATCAAAACACATCAAGATGCAATCCAATGAACATGAAATTTTATATGCATCATATACACTCACAAATACACAACATATATCAAAAAACCCAAATTTCGAATTAGTCATGAACCCTAATTTTTCAATTTCCACAAATTGGACAAATTAGACCAAATACATTAAATCAATTACTTCAATCATCATTCTTCCATCCAATCCAAGTCTCAACACAATGAAACAACTCAAGATCAAATCTAGGTCATTTAAAAGTGGGTCAATAACTCTAGATTAGCAACATGGTTTCCAAAACCTTAAAAGAATAGTTATAACTACAATAGTCATACATTTCCTTCATCATACATGCTTTACACCTCATCAAAACTTCCATCAACAAAAAACCACAAGGAACAAAGAAAGAAATAACCTAAGGATATCATATATTAAAGCCTAGATCCTAAGGAACAATTTCCTTACTAATAGCAAGTTGGAAAAAACTTACTAAAATCAAGCTTTTCTTTGATCTTTCTTTCTTTCTCAAGCTTCCTTTAAGTCTCTTCAATGGAGTTTCTTTTTGGTAAAATGTATTAGGTTAACCAAATGAAAAGCAAATGAAAACAATATATACTTGTGAAAAAAATAAGCCTTGGCCGAATTAACAACAAGCAATATACCAATTTTTCATTTCAATTTCATTTCAAATTAATTTGTTATCTTAATATAAATATCTAAAACTACTTTATAGATATTTATTTAAGTCAACAATTGCAACTAACATCATTTACTTTAAATATCCTAATATAAGATATTTATATTTTAATTAATTTAATCATTTAACAATTAAATAATTAATTAATTAATCAAATACAAATATATTAAATATATGTATAATATTTACATTAAATATTAAAAACATATATTCATTTAGGATATAAGTCAAATAACTCATTTTGACTACTAATTAATGTGTATTTAAATTAATCAAGTATTAAATGTAAATACACAAAAATTAAGCAAATGACTATCTAGTCTCTTTAGCACGTATATTGCGTTTAACCTTTAAACGACTTTATAAATAATCAATATTATTATTAATGTTGCTCTAGTGCTCTACGAGTATGTTTCATTATTGAGACTCTCTAGATTCAGGTATATCCGTCACGAAATCTAATTTCGTGTCCATAATCTATCCACCCGTAGATTATGACGATCACGGATAATCTCGCTGAACCATACAGGTCGAGGTCATGGCAAATGTATAATTCCTCCGTCACAGGTATCCGGATAAATCCCAGAGATATAGATGTAAACGCCAAATCTCTATCGGGATTATCCAGTCGACTATTCTATTAGCAATCTCAAAAGAATGTTTAGAACTAGCTTCTAAACTTTACCACGGGCCCATGGTTTTATCTGATTGCTAATCATATGGACTACCTATGCTCTGATACACAGAACTGACGGATCCTATCTTGATACACATAGGACACCCTGAGGATTTGTCTACACCCAACGAACAGGCGGAGGTCTGATCTAAATAGATCGGTGACGTGACTGCCGTCTAAGTGTAGAAGATGTCTCATGTGCCCACAATGGCATCTCAAGTCTAAGAATCACAAGTGCTACTCAACCCAAGAAGATTCTTATTGACGCTGGTGTACCATCCATTAAGAATCTTCGGTGAGTCGTCCAGTGTTTATCCGCTATAAACACATACACGTCTATACTAGTCTCCAAGACTAATGGTTCATTGAGAAACCATTGGAATCATATACTCCAGTATACGACATGTACCGGTCTCAACGGGTTTACTATACTGACCAAGTAGTGTAAACCTTGACCAGGAACAGTCTGAGAATGACAACGTCATGATACTTCTCAATGTCCGTTGCGACGCTTTTGCAACTGTATCATGACTAATCATTCTAGGGTCATTACGTCTTTACCATATAGAAAGATAGATTATATTATAGAAACTGCATATATTATTCATAATAATAATGTTTTACAGAAGTATTTAACAGAAATACAACCGGGAATTGGCGCTCTGAGCACTAACCCCAACACCATCTTGACATCACACCCAATACACTACGATTCTCAATATACCCAGAAGAGGCGTACACGGGACCTGTGAAAGCCCTGGACGACCAAAACCAAAGTATATTGATTGTCGCAAGTATTAGCAATCCAAGTCTCAAGTTAAAACCAAATACACCTACCCTAATTCAGACTTCCATAGACACATAGTTATACTACCAATGGAATTCCGAGGGGTCTATCCAGAGCGAAGCTGTTTCCGTACCATCGGTAAACACAACCTCCTATTTCACTTGCATTAGTATCCAATACCCAAATATATGAGAACTATGCCGTTATGCTCCCATAACACGCACAAGTGCAATACTAGTCTATTTCACATTATCGATGTCCAATCTCGATAATACTACGACTATGGATGTTTTAATGATTAAACCTTAATGGATTAATACTGTCTCATATATTATTAATCAGAAACTAATCATATGGAATTTTATCATTTATATACCCCGGTAATCCAATTACAAATGATAAAAGAGCAATTTCATTTGTCACATAGTTAATTTATACAACAACAGCATGTTCTGTACAAATAGTGATGCTATGGGTCATAATTGTCCAACAGCATAAGCATGATTAACCCCCTTTTATTTGCTATTTATTCATTGACGCTTTTCCTCCTTTGATTATTTATTATTTTCATTTCCGCATCTCGTACTCCTTAATGTAATATGCTTCCATTGTTTATATTTATGATTATGGGTGTGCAAACTTGTGTGTTATTTGAATTATCTTGCATGTGATGCATAAGTCTTGGTTACATCATTGCGTAAACCCGTTCATTACAACTGGCATAAGTAAGGGACCATTTCGAACCCAATGGTTTGAGGTCTTCCCTTGCGAGGGGTGAGTGCGGCCTTAAATCATTTCCCAGTTAACACTAGGTGGCGACTCCTTTATTCTCCGGTTTAGTCCCCCACGGGCTACTCCGTTTTCCCGACGGGCCGCGAGCCCGGACAGCGTCGCCTCACTTCCTACACCCGTGCCACATGTCAAAGATCAACGCACATCGCAACGCGCAAGACTTCACGCGTCGCGACGCGTGAGGCAAAATTTTGCCTATAAATTGAGGCCGAATTTCAGAATTCATTTCATACTTTCTTCTAAGGAATTCCTTAAGAATACTAAGAAGATTGTATCTTATTTGTTTATTTACAGCTTTTCTGTAATTAATTTTATTTACTTTTTGCAATAGCACTTTCTTTTCTTTACTTTTCAGTCTTTTACTATTCAGCATGAGTAGGTAACTCTTTTCTGCTGAGGTGAAAGGTAAGCTTTTATTATTAATATTTAGATTAATCTCTCTTAATTATAATAAATAAACTATTTAAAACCTGACTTAATGGGATACTGCCTTTATGGTCGATTGGACTTTAATTGAATTGGTTTTAACCTGACTAAACACGGATACCGCCTGTATGGTCGGTTTGAATTAATTATAAATTTGACTTAATCAGGATACCACATATATGGTCGGTTGGTAATATCACGCAAAGTTAATATATTATAATAAGGGAGATATCTAAAATAGAAGTAATAGAAGTGGATCCTCTAACCCCCAGTATTTCTTTTATTGTACTTTTCCCTTTTTAATTTCCAACAATGACTTTCCATCATTTACTTTATTTAATTTCAGCATTTACTTTATGTCATTTACTTTATTTAAGCTTTTACCAGTCTTAGTTATGAGTAGTAACTAAACCTGTTATCTGGGGTTGTGATGATTTCCAATATCACTGGTTTATAAGGGGTTATTTTACAGTTTGGGTAATATAAAGGTTTATTTATTGAGCCTTAGTCTTAATACTTCTTGTTAACTGGCCATTAATAAGATTGATTTGGTAAACTTAAAATGAACTTGGAAAATGGATTTTAGTTTTAAGACCTTAGACTCAATAGATTTCCTTACATTATAGGAGTATACTTTTCGGGCGAGGGTAGCCATAATTAGAACTTAATCTTAATAAATTTAGATAACTTGGTTGACATATGAATATGATTAATTGGGTTATTCTGGATATTTGTATCTTACCATCGGAAGAGGCTTTTGTATAAATTCGTGTTCCAGGCTAATAAACCAATATAGTGCACAAACGTAAAATAACCACTTCATCTTTAAAAAGATATTGGAATGATTCACAACACTAGATAGTTTCTTAATATTGAATTTTCCCTTAATTTACTTTCGCACTGTTTTATTTATTCGTCTTTAGTTTAAAGTCATCATCCAATCAAACAACCAATCCATTAGATACTTGTAAAAATTTGGCTTCATAAATTAATAGCTTAGGTATCAAGTCCTCGTGGGATCGATACATTTATACTACTTGAATGATACATGCACTTGCGTTATACGTGTGTGATAACGCCGGTCAGGTGGTCACCCGGAATGAGAGGAAAGGAGAAAAATCTCACAATGACCACCAAAGACCATGGGAAAGGTTCGTGACCGAGCTCCAGAATTGTCCAGAGATGCTTATGGAGCGTTCGGCACAAAGGGACCCTGTTAACATGGTCGGGAATTTCATAATCAAGTTCAGAACGAAAGAATGCAATCGGACTGCAAGACAAGAATCAGAAGAAACTTATTATAAAAGCCTCTCTTAAAATGACCTGTAAAGAGTTGTAAGAAGGGCAGTAGGTCCCATGAATATGAATAAGACTTTCTCTTTTAAATTAAAAACTTGTCCACATTACTTGTTTGTTAATTGAATGCGAAAGCCATGTTCAATATTCCTGGGATGTGCTCGGGGTGAAGGGGTGTTCAGTAGCTGGGAAGGATACCAAGCCCGTGGCACGCCAATCCCGGGTGTCATTATCAAACCCCCGGTGGAAGTGTTCCGACCTAGGTATGTTCACCTTTGAGGATCCAGAACGCATCAAGGGATGTAGTACATGTGGGAAAAGCGCGAACCCCTCGTGGCACGCCAATCACGGGTGTCATTATCAAACCCCTGAGGCCAGAGCGTTACTACCCCATGACTCACATTTTTTAGGAACAGCTCGGGTAAGCCGAACCCATGGAGGTTTCTGCCCCTGCGAGTTTTCAGACCGATCCTGTTGAGAACCACCAGGCACACGGCATGGGGATGGCCGAATGGCCTCCATGACCTTTGTGACCTCAGGTAAGCCAGACACATGGAGGTTTCTGCCCCTGCGAGTCGTTAGGCCGATCCCATTGAGAACCACCAGGCACACGCCATGGGGATGGCCGAATGGCCTCTATGACCTTTGTGACCTCGGGTAAACCGGACCCAATGAGGTTTCTACCCCTACGAGTTGGCTGGTGAATCCCACTGAGAAACATCATGTGCACAGCGCGGGGAAGGCCCTAGTGCCTCCGTGACTCCTGCAACCTTAAGGGATGGTGAACACGGGGACGTTTCTTCCCCGGTGAGTAGTCTGCCTAACTGCCCCGGATCAGGAGAAGCATAGCATGGGGAGGTTTCTGCCCCCATAGCGTTTGCAAACTCCAGACCTGCCCAGTATGGACCCAGGTTCATGGCTTTGGCCGCTCACAGATACGTAGCCCGGCTAGCCGGGACACTGAATTGTAAGATTCAGAATTATTGTTTTGGGAGGCACCAGGCAGGACGCTGCCTCGGGACACCCGAGTTGTTATCTTTTCGAGTCTATGTGGAGTATGTGTTAAGTCACCTCCGATGTGCTAACCTTGTCATGTTTATACTTTTTATTTTTTTCTGATGCCCGTCCAAGGGACGCCAACGCCGGGATTCGAGGAGCCTCAAAGGTTGAAGTTTTTCCCTCGTGATTAAGTCTCATTTGTTCCACTAGCTCGAGGCTGCATTCATTCCGCCGAGGCCATTTGTTCCACTGGCTCGATGCTGCATTCGTTCCACCGAGGCCATTTGTTCCACTGGTTGGGGGCTACATTCATTCCACCGGAGCCAAGTATTCTGCTAGCTCATGGTCGAGTTCCGTCCCACCGAATGGATCATCACCGGTATGGGGTCGGAGGCATCTCCCTCATGGTGGCTCTCAATTGGTCTGGGGAGGTGCCATTCCCTCGGAGCCAAGCATTCTGCTAGCTCGGGGTCGAGTTACGTCCCACCGAGTGGATCATCATCGGCATGGGGTCCGAGCATCTCTCCCATGGTCGGCTCTCAATTGGTCCGGGGAGGTGACATTCCCTCGGTGCCAAGTATTCTGCTAGCTCGGGGTCGGGTTACGTCCCATCGAGTGGACCATCATCGGCATAGGGTCGGAGTATCTCCCCATGGTCGGCTCTCAATTGGTACGGGGAGGTGACATTCCCCCGGAGCGACATTCCCTCGGGGCCAATTATTTGGCTAGCTCGGGGTCGGGTTACGTCCCACCGAGTGGATCATCATCGGCATGGGGTCGGAGCATCTCCCCCATGGCCGGCTCTCAATTGGTCCGGGGAGGTGACATTCCCTCGGAGCCAAGTATTCTGCTAGCTCGGGGTCGGGTTATGTCCCACCGAGTGGATCATCATCGGCATGGGGTCGGAGCATCTCCCCTATGGCCGGCTCTCAATCGGTCCGGGGATGTGACATTCTCTCGGAGCCAAGTGTACCGCTATCTCGAGGTCGGGTTACGTCCCACCGAGTAGATCATCATTGGCATGGGGTCGGAGCATCTCCCCCTTGGACGGCTCTCAATTGGTCCGGGGAGGTGACATTCCCTAGGAGCCAAGTATTCTGCTAGCTCGGGGTCGGGTTACGTCCCACCAAGTGGATCATCATCGGCATGGGGTCGGAGCATCTCTCCCATGGCCGGCTCTCAATCGGTCCGGGGATGTGACATTCTCTCGGAGCCAAGTGTACGTTATCTCGAGGTCGGGTTACGTCCCACCGAGTGGATTATCATCGGCTCGGGGACGGAGCATTTTTCCCCATGGCCGGATTCGAATTAGTCAGGATCGGAGCTTCTCCTCACATTCAGATTTTGAAGAATGAGTTAACAAATGGGAAATACGCTAAGTATAGAAGGCAGAAAGTAAAACATTCATTGAAATACTTAAGAAGGGGAAAGTGTAAATATTATTACAAAAAATGTATTGTTTATTACACAGTTCCCCCTTGGGGTCACCCTCATTCCTCAGCCCGCACAGGGGCAATGGGTTCAACCTGATCGGGTGCAGGGGGCAGAATCTCTGGCTCAGGCTCGGCAGAAGGGATATCAGCTTCGGTTTGGTCGGCAGGAGGAGCTTCTACTTCTGCTGCAGGCACTTCCGACTCAGTAACAAAGACCTGAGGCTGCGCTTCCTCAGCAGCTGGGGACGCGAGCACGGCAGATATAGGCTCCGGGTATTGAATCTGCTCTGGAGGAGTTGCGAGTAGTACAAGAGCTTCGTCCTCCGAGAGCTCCCCCTTGCAGTATTGGATGGCAACGTGGACGGGTCACATGTCCACCCCGGGCACCAACATCGGGATAATCTTCACGCAATCCCCAATCCATTCAAGCTTAGCATTATCCAGGTCCTCTTACAGCTTGGCCTCTTGGTTTTTCAGGTCATCCCGAGCCTTATCTCTCTCTTTGATCGATGTTTTGAGCTTGGAGTCCAAGTTTGCGGTCTCCCACCTCAGATGGTTGGCTTCTTCCTCGGTGGCATCCATCTTTCTCTTTGCAACGACGGAGGCATTGCGGAGGGAATCGATCAGTGCAGTGGCCTCAGCGGCGGCCTGTTTCAGCGTTTGATTTTCTTTTTCCTTCCTGGCCAGTTCGGCCTCCCGCTCCGTAATCTGAGATTGGAGCTTTTGCACTTGACCCCCCTCAGACAGTAGGCTCGTCAGCAGGTCTTTGTTCGGAGCCATCATGTAACCCATCTGCAAGAGAGAAAGAAATGGTTAAAAATTTCGAAGTAAAAATAAAGAACGGGAACATGAGAGAATGTTTACCTTGAGGATTTGGGCAGAAAACTTGGAGATCACCTCCTTCGGGGAAATATCCTCATATTTTAGAATCTGCTCGGGAGGGATCGCCTCGGCCAGTAAGTTGAATACGGGTACCAGATGGGCTACCGCATCCTGGACCTTCTCATTGAGGTCATTCACGCCCAACACCACCCCGCCATTCCCGGTCTTGGAGGGAGCCTCATCAGTCTTCTCCTTCCGGGTGAAAATCTTCTTGGTTGGTGGTTCTGTTTCTTCTTCCTCTTCGAGCTCGACTACTTCTTCGCCGAACAGACGGCGGTGTTTGCTTGAAGGTTTGGATGAGGTAGGGGACGTTTGGACTATTGGGCTCGGAGCAGCTAGTATGAGAGGAGGTTGAGGAGGTGCCACTAGATGAGCGAGCAGTTTGGCTTTTCCTTTGGCCTCAAGAGGAATCAGAGTGGTCAGTCACCGCCAAGAACTTCCAGTTCCACCATGACTGGTCTTCTTGGCCAGACTCTCAATCTGCCCCATGACCTTGCCCGGCTTCGTCATTCCTGCAGAATACAAGACAGAAAGTATGGTCAATTTCTAAGTGTGGGTAACTTCATTCAGACCCGAGCAGAGCACATAAACTTTATCAGAAGGTCAGACGATAACTACCTAATCGTCCTAGAGCCTGTGGATGTGTGTTCCGGATGAGGCTCGATTCTACAAAGGCAGCATCATTGAAAATTCTCCTCCAGGAGCCGGAGAAACTCCAGGCTTTCTTAATCTTGGTCCGGACCTCATGACTGACTTTGGGAGGATCCCTCCAGCAGGGTGAAAAGGTTTGGGAAGTTAGTATTTTTTCATGAGAATCACGAAAAAACTAAAGGCTCAGATCCTCACCTCCTACCGAAAAGATGTATGGGATGTCTATCTCTACGGAATCTGTTGATCGAGACCGGCCCCAGTCACCCGTGGCCCAGAACCATGGGTCTTTGAAATTCTTGTTAGTCTGAGCAAGATCGGTGATGAGGGCAGGTATGTCGGCGTAAGAAGAAAGGTAGTACCAGCCGTGATGGGATTTTGGGTTGGCCTTCAGTTTGTACAGCCTTTGCAGCTCCGCAAAGCTCGGTTCTCCTAGGCCTGCTCGGTGCCATATCATGAAAAGACCGGCCAGTATCCTCCAACTCTTCAAATTCAGCTGGCAATGAGCAACTTCCATCAAGCCAAGCATCCTTCCAAAATAGGAATGGATGGGCAGTCACAGACAGCACTTGAAGAAGGAATGGAGAAGAGACACATAGCCAGACTCGGGCCGACTTGTGAATTCGGCAAGGCCTGGGACCTCAAGTGCAATTTCTATGGGGACCTCGTACTGATGACGGAGTGTGTTCAAAGTGTCTTCCATGATGGTTGAAGGACGATCAATTTCCAGGGAAGACCAGCCTAATTCACCCGGTTCAGGATTTTTCCGGGGAATTCGGTGATGGTAAGTATCATTTTCTTCCTGATAAGGGGTTGGAGTAGTATCTAATTCCTCCAAGTTTTACGATGAGGTTGGGAGATTGGGGGCCGAGATGAGGACGATTCAGCGTATGACATTCCTAGCAAAGGCAGGGTCCGAGAATGGCAGTTAGAAATCGATTTGGGGGCACCACATACTCAAAGGATATTCTAACGACCTGGGACCTAGGCCAAAAGTCTCTAAGCGTCCTAGCAATGGCCATAAATAGTAAGTCACTCCCTAAAAACATCAAACCAAACACACGATAAATAACAAACCCAGAAAACCCGTACATCAAACACCCTAACCCACAACCCATCATTCGACCAAGAAACACATGCATTTTACACCACCCAACCAACCCGCCAATCACACTACACATTTACTGTTGGGGTTTCAAGTGGTAATTCGGGTAGTCGCAGCGGATCGCGGAAAATCAAAATTTTCCGATTTCAATTATTTTTCTCGAGTAATTAAAATAAACTAAATTATTTCAATTACTCAATACTTAAAAACTGAAATTTTTACCCAAAATCAGATTTTTCAGAATTTACCATTTTGCCCCAAAACTTGGTGTTTTAATCATTTTAGTCCAAAATTGTCAAATACAATTCTAATTGATTCCAAATCAATTCCAAAATGATTTATTCATGTCTTATACATGAAAAAATAGTTTTTCAACTTAAGAAAACAATTTTTCCCTAATTACCGAATGATCCCTCAATTTTCAAGAATTTATAATCTGGTCCTTTTTGTTCAAAACATGCCAAGATCAAATCCAAAAATTCCCAAATTTAATATATATCATATATACACTAAATCTCATCACATATATGAAAATCCCCATATTTGGTGTAGGTTAAAAACCCTAATTTTAATAATTCATAAATTAACAAATTAATCAAATTCAAGTCTTTAATTCAATTCTTACAACATCAATCAAGCCTCACCAATATGAAATACCTCAAGAACAATTCTAGGTCTAACATTAGTGGCTAAAAGACTCTAGAATGGCAACTAGCTATCAAAATGGTAAGAAAAAAAAGAGCTTAAAGAACAATTCTAAGCAACGTATTCCAAATCACATGCTTCCATCTTCTAATCAAGTACCCAATCATCAAAACACAACCATAATAAAGTATAGGAAAAACTAAGCTACACATGTTGAAGCTTATGATCATAGAAACAATTTTCAAGAAGAAGAAAGTGTGAAAATTCTTACCAAATTTCCAAAATTAGCAAGCTTTTTCTTCTTTCTTTTCTTTTCTCCTCTTTCTCTCTTTTGTATTTGATTTTAGGGTTCATAGAATGAAAAAAAAAAATTAAAAATGGCTTATATAATTTCCCAACAATTACCGAAAATTGAAGAAAAATTATATGCCATATATTTTATTTTTTATTTCATTAATTGGAAATTGATTTAACAAATATTTATGGTAATAAAACATCCAACAATTTGATGTTTATCCAAATATATCCAATTAAATCATTCCAAATGAAACCAATCATAATTGGCCATTGTCATTTATCTTATCTAAATAAATAAATAAGATATTAAATATTTAATTAATTTAATTATTCAACATTTGAATAAATAAATAATTAAATACAAATATCTCAAAATATATGTATTATATTTACATTAAATAATCAAAATACATATATTAATTATAAATGTCAAATATCACAATTCGATATTTAATAAATGGCCGAAAGATCTCAAAAGCATATATTTTCATTTAACCGTTAAACGACTTATAAATAATCAGTATTATTTATAAAAATTGTCCTAGTGCCCTACGAGTATATCTCATTAGTGAGACTCTCTAGGTTCAGGCATATCCGTCACGAAA
Organism: Zanthoxylum bungeanum; assembly: GCA_019454045.1. NCBI lineage: Eukaryota > Viridiplantae > Streptophyta > Magnoliopsida > Sapindales > Rutaceae > Zanthoxylum > Zanthoxylum bungeanum. The sequence goes on from SKCR01000165.1 coordinate 110,175, forward strand.
TCCAATTTCATGTCCATAATCTACCCACCCGTAAATTATGACGAACACAGATAAAATCTATGAACTATACAGGTCGAGGTCACTGCATACGTATAATCCTTCTGTCACAGGTATCCGGATTATCCCAGAGATATAGATATTAACGTCAAATCTCTTTAGGTATAATCTCGTCGACGATTCTATTAGCAATCTCTTAAATAACACTTAGAACTGATTTCTACAGTGTACCACGGGCCCATGGATTTAACAAATTTCTAATTCCATAATGGATATCTATGCTCTGTACAGAGAACTGACGGATCCTTTCTTGATATGCACATGATATCATGAGGATCAGTCCACACTCAACGAACAGACGGAGGTTTGATCTAAATAAATCGGTGACGTGACTGCCATCAAAGTGTGGATGATACCTCATATATCCACAGTGGTACCTCAAGTCGGAGGATCACTATGCTCACTCAACCCGATAAGATTCTTATTGATGTTGGTGTATCATCTATTAAGAATATTCGACGAGTCATTCAGTGTTTATCCGATATAAACACCTATGTGTCTATACGAGTCTCCCGAGACTCATGGTTCATTGAGAAACCATCAGAATCCAACATTCCAATATACGACACGTACCGATCTCAACGGGTTTACTAACTGACCAAGTAATTATAAACCTTGATCAGGAACAATTAAAGAATTATATTGTTATGATACTGCTCAATGTCAGTTGTGACACTTTTGCAACTGTATCATAACCAATCACTTTATGGTCATTTACATCTTTACCATATAATAAAAGAATTTATATTACAGAAACTTTCTATTTTATTCATTAATAAAATATATACAAAAGTATTTACAGGGAAATACATAAGAAATTGGCGCTCAGAGCACCAACCCTAACATTTACAAAACAAAACATGATAGAAAACATGATAGAGAGCAGCAAGAACAAGCGAGAATGAATGCATGAACTTTCCCAAATAGCAAATGATCACAAAAAGTTTTAGTAATTGAGAAGGAGGTCGAACAGAAGACTTACTTGATTCGAGATTTTGTACGGAGAGTTGGTCTGGTCGGTCTTGAAGCTTACTGATCTCAGACAGATGGGGAAGAAGTCTTTTATGCTTCGGAAGCGCTGGTTTTCGTAAAAGAAATAAATGAGTGTTGTTTCCCATTTTTGTAGATAGCTCAGGGCATTTCTGGCCGTTAGATCAGAGAGAGGCCTCAGACGCGTTCCGTGTGTCACTATCGAATTCAATCTCCTCACACTCCAATGGACGGCTGAGATTGAAAACCCTTCGGTTTCCCTTTGAATGGTTGATTTGTTTTGGTTTTTGGCGGGAGGATCATGGATGTTTGACAAGTGTCGCGGTCAAATTAAAACCTAAAAATGATTTGATGGGCATTTATGAGATAATTGTTGGACAATTATGACCCATAGCGTCACTATTTGTACAGACCATGGTGTTGTTATACAAATTAACTATATGACAAAGGAGATTGCACTTTTAGCATTTGTGATTAGATCACCTAGATATATAAATGATAGGAGGTACCTATGATTTGTTCCTGGACAGAGAATGATATGAGACAGTATCAGTCCACGTAGGATAAATCATTAAATATCCCTAGTCAGAGTATTATATAGATTGGACATCGATAATGCGTAAAAGACTAGTATTACACTTGTGCGCGTTGTGAGGGCACAACGGCATAGTTCTCATATATTTGGGTATAGGATACTCATGCAAGTGTAATAGGAGGTTGTGTTTTACCGATGGTACGGGAAACAGCTTCGCTCTGGATAGACCCCCTCGGAATTCCATTGGTAGTATGACTTTGTGTCTATGGAAGTCCGAAATCAGGGTAGGTGTATTTGGCCTTAACCTGAGACTTGCACCGCTAATACTTGCGACAATCAATATACTTTGGTTGTGGTCGTCCAGGGTTTTAACAGGTTCTTTGTACGCCTATGCTGGGTATATTGAGAATCGTAGTGTGTTGGGTGTGATGTCAAGACAGAAGTGTCACTCCAGTCATATAGAGATGATGGTCACGTAGGATACGGTACTAGTACTCTTAAGTACTGCAGTCATCGGGATAAAATGACAAGGTCATGTTTATCCGATTATAGAGACTAGTTACCAGACATCCGACATGTGTTTCGTACGGGGCAGACACAATTCCAGCCCCAAGCCTAGCACGTGATCATCTGATACTGGATCGAAATACGCAATACTACGTTAACTACGCCTGATATAGATACTTTACTCCTTTAAGGATATTTCTGGAGAATTGGGTAGGCATGACGTTTTACTAGAAGTCAACCTTGTCTTGTAAATCGGTAAAACGTAGTACTAGGTACTTACGTGTTCGGATAGTCCGACGACCGAATTTACTGCCAACATATCTGGGGATCTCACGGGTCGCTTCCCAAAGATTCACCGATGACGTATGACTCGCACTCTAAATTAATCTGGGATTAATTAGAAGAGAGAGAAAATTAATCTAGGATTAATTACGGAGATATTTTATCTGGGATAAAATATCAATTAAAGAGAGATAACGATTAATTTGGAATTAATCGATAAATTAATATATTTGATATATTAAACGAAATTAGATTTCGACGTGGAATTAAAAGTAGATTTTAATTCGGGTGAACGAATTAATTTAGAATTAATTCGTTAGCGATGTGAATAGTGACTTCGCTAGGCGTAATCATTTAATTACGACGCAACAGAAAATTCGTTAATTTGGAATTAGCGAACCCGAGCCCGGGATTATTTGCGAGCGCATTCGCATTTCGAATTCGAGTGCGGCACGCAAGTCAAATAAAGCGTCAAATCGCTAGTCGCATCAAGCGTCAAATCATTAGTCACTTTGAGTGATGTGACAACTTGTCACTTGATTTGATTGATTGATGGATTGATGGGAGTTGTTGGAAAGCTTTTTGAAAGCTTGAATGACATATATTGTTATTTAATTACTTTGACTTTTGGAAAGAAAATGGTGTATATGTTTTTTGAAATTCATTTACCATTGATTAAGTAAGAAAACACAACTCTCTCTTCCTCTCATCTCTCTCTTCTTCACACGCCAAGGGCTAAAATTTTATGGTTTCTGTTTTGCAAAACCGTGAGATGGGAAGCAAGAGTGCTTGATTTTTGTGGCAAAAATCAAGAGAGCTAGCACTCCGAGAGACATGCGAAGGTGATAGGGAAGTCCACCCATGATCTGGGAATCGTTTGACGAAGCTTGGAGCTTGGATTCTTGAAAATGGAACCGAAAATGGAGGACCATGGACTACTCACTGCCGTGAACTGTCAAATAGCAGAAATCGATTTTTGTTCGTCGTAGCGTCGCCCAACCGATCGATGTAAGTATTTCGCAACTTTGTTGATTTGTATTCGCACATATTTCATGCTTGTTTATGATCTTGGGACCTTAGCAAACACCAACAGTAATTGGTTTACGATTTCCAAGGGACGGCTACCGGAAGGGTAAAATGGGTATCTCACTTCAAGACACGAGCACCGACTGGATAGGCATAAGAATTCTTAATGACCGAGCACGTGAAGATAACTGGGACGACCTGATTGGTAGCCGATATAGTTTATTGTGGCTCCTAGAGACAATCACCACCTGGTTGATCGTGCATTCCCCTGAATTCATAGTTCCCGGTACCAACTCGTACACTCGTTGAAATCGAGAACTAGGGGATAGATGTTGATGGTGTTTTTTTGACAAAGTATTTGAATAGTACGATAAGGGCAGAAATAGAATTTCTCTTTTTGGGAGGACGAATGTTTTGAGGATATTAGCCATTCTTCGACCAGGCATAGTGTTCAGACCCTGCTTCTTGGATTTGACCGACCTGAGGTTACAACATGATGCAAATTTAAGAGGCCGACAACATCAGAGCCGAGACCGACCACTTTAGCCCGGTAACTCGGTTTAGTCTTATCATTCATCTTGGATCGGAAGAATGAGCTCAGATATTTTGGGTCAGTTCGGAGTAGTGGGAGTAGGTCGGCACAATGTTTGGTCGTCCTCATGACGCCCGATGTGAGACCGGGACCGTTTGGACTTTTCCCTCTGACATGTATCGCCGTATGAGAGATCTTTACAGGCTGTCATCATAATTGTGGAGTATGGCAGTGTATAAAACAGAGTGATTTAATGGGGTGTCAGATGGCAGGCTTGCTTTCGGCGAGGCAGTTGGGGCAGAGAGCCCGTCAATCGGTCGGAAATCCACGTGGGTGACGTCATAGAAATATGGGAATAGTGTTGTATTTCTCTTAGTATATAAAGGGAGGGTAATCTCAATTGTATAGGTTGGTTGGCAAAAATCTCACTCAAAGTACTATTTGTAAGACACCACGAAAGCAAACAGCTCGGTAACACTTGACCACCCTTGAAAAGAGGTCAGCCGAGCTCGGTCTAGTAATAAAATCAATACTCTGCTTTGTTCCTGTGGACGTAGAATGAATTTATTTCGCCGAACCACGTAAACCCTCTTGTCGGTTTTGTGTTTATTTTGTCTTTTGCTAAATTTGATTTTGGTCCCCATAACCAAACAAATTCACGGTTGGAGGAGGATTGTCCCGGAAATATTATCCGAAATTGCCACTGGAACTAAAATCACCAGTCAACAGAAAGTATTAGTATCCCTCCTGAAAAAAAAAATAAAAATAAAAAAATAAAAAAAAATAACTCCAATCCTGAAAAACGAGGACAAATCCAGTAGAAATGAGTAACTATAACCTCAAAGCTGACAAAATAAAATGAATGGTCATAGCAAATTCAAGTACACGAAGTCCACTTATACAAATCACAAAGATATAAAACATTTATTAGTTATTGTATAGAAATTAAATTTTCTCCATAAATTAAGGAGAGAAACCTATATCTCCCAAAATTAAAGAGAGAACTTTTACTAGCAAATGTTTTAATTATGCTTTCATATATAATTATGTGGATGTTTACCGACCAACTTTTTATCTCTCATTAGCAATCTTTTGTATTCCTATAAATCATACTATCTCTTTAAATTAATGATCATTATTCCTTATATTATGACATATTTACTTGCCTCATTGTACCTATAAAATGAGATTTTATCTCAACACTTTATACACTTGAAAGATACATAATAAGAGATAAAAGAATGAGTTCACATAACAATATTTATTATATTATATCTTTATAATTTATTCTTTGCCTTCATTATTTAAGACTTTGTACTCTTCTTTGTGGTACATTTATGAGCCTTCTATATATGGGCCTCGTTGACCCAATAAAAAATCAGCAGTGGGCATTACGAAGGCCCCCCACTGGCATCGTAAAAATTCAACGCCTGCCCAATAGCAAGATCCGGTCCACATTTCGAGCCGTAATAATGGCGATCACATCAGTAGTCAGTTGAGAAATCATTGACGGTGACGTCAACACGCTCTTCAAATATTGCCGACAGCTCACTGATTATGATTTGCTAACATGTGTCCATTTGAGATAAGTCCATAACCCAAATTAGGCTCCATGGAGTTTCCCCGAGCCATCCCACAGGCTATCCCGCCCCAATTTCCACCCTTATTTTGCTTAGTCCCAAATTAATTAAGGTATAGCTAGGAATGGCGAAATCCGGATCCGGACCCGGGTCCGGATCCGGAAGCATTTTCGTTAGTTTGGGTTCGGTTTCGGGTCCGGGTAAATATATAGCTTCTGGATTTGGGTCTATCCGGTCCGGATTCGGATACCCGATTTTTTTTTAATTTTTAATTGTATTATTTTATATTTATATTTGAATTTTGTCAATTTTATTAGTTTTATTTCAATTATTTTATATTTTATATTTGATTCTATTTTATTTTGTATATATATGCATATTATTTTATATTTTCATTATATTTTAATTTAGTATATTTATTTTTTATTATTTTTTCCGGACCCGGGTCTATCCGAGCCGACCCGTGCTATCCCGGGTCCGGATCCGAATTCACCCGGGTCCTAATTTTTAAGACCCGGGTCCGAATTTTTTAATCCCGGACCCGGATCATCCGGGTCCATGCGGATCCGGGCCGGGGCCGGGTCTCCTTCCCATGCCTAAGTAGAACGCTTCTTTCATTTTTATGGTGTGTTTACTGAGGGTGATGAGAATTGAGGAATGATAATCATTTTCAATAAGATTGTTTATTTTTTAAAATTGAATAAAAATGGAAATGAGAATGGAAGTGGGGCATGTTGGTCTCTAAGAACATTCCAAGATCATTTAAGCAATGAAATCATGCGAATACTAAAGTAAGAATGGCGGAATCATACTTACAATGAACTGATATTGGATGCGTCAAATACAAAAATTTCCTCCTTGAAGTTACAGCCAAGGTCTCATTTGAATGTGAAATCCAAGCTCCAAGCTTTTGATGATGATTGCAAGCTCAAGGATAGGTTTCCCTATCACCTTGAATGATTCCTTTGGTGTGCTAGCACTTAGAAAAAATTGCAACAATTCTTTCTTGTTCTTGAATGAGCTCACGGCAATGGAGCTAAAAGGGAGAGAGAAAGAGAGTTTTTCAATTTTCTTTTGTTTTGTTTTCCAAAAACTTATCACAAAAGTCTTTCACAAATTTGGTATATGCTTTTCCAAAAAGCACAAAGTAAATTGGAGGGAAAAATGGCATTCAATGCCTCCATCTACTCCCATCATGAATAGTGATTGGTTGTCAATCACAAAAAGGTAACATTACTTTCATCACTAAAGTGACAGGCGATGTGACTTGCGATGTGACTTGTGGGCCCCACTTTAATTAAATAATTATGCCTAGTAAAATTATTATTCACGTCGCTCGTGAATTAATTCTAAATCAATTCGTTAGCCTGAATTAAAATCCAATTTTAATTCCGCGTCGAAATCTAATTTCGTTTAATATATCGGATATATCATTTGATCGATTAATTCCAAATTAATCGTTTTCTCTCTTCAAATAGAATTTTATCCCAGATAAATTCTCGCCGTAATTAATCCTAGATTAATTATGTTCGAATCATACGTCATCGATGAATCTTCGGGAAGCGACCCATGAGATCCCTGGATATGTTGGCAGTAAATCTGGTCGTCGGACTATCCGAACACGTACGTACCTCGTACTACGTTTTTACCGATTTACGAAACATGGTTGGCTTCTAGCAAAGCACTGTGCTTGCCCAATTCTCCAGAAATATTCTTAAAAAAATATATAATCTATGTCAGGCGTAGTATACGTAGTATTGCGTATTGCGATCTAGTATCGGATGTCACATGCAAGGCCTGAGGCTGGAATAGTGTATGCCCCGTACGAAGCATATATCGGATCACAAGCAACTAGTCTCTTTAATCGGATAATCATGACCTTGTCATATTATCCCGATGGTTGCAACCAATTAGAGTACCAGTTATGTATCCATGCGTGATCATCATCTCCATATGACTGAAGTGATACTTCCGTCTTGACATCGCATCCAATACACTATGATTCTCAATAAACCCAGAAGAGGCGTACACAGAACCTGTTAAAGTCCCGGACGACCAAAACCAAAGCGTATTGATTGTCGCAAGTACTAGCGATGTAAGTCTCAGGTTAAGACCAAATACACCTACCCTGATGCGGATTCCCATATACACATAGTTTTACTATCAATGGGATTCCGCGGGGTCTATCCAGAGCGAAGCTGTTTCCGTACCATCGATAAACACAACCTCATATCACACTTGGATAAGTATCCAATATTTAAATATATGAGAACTATGTCGTTATGCTCCCACAACGCGCACAAGTGCAATACTAGTCTATTCCGCATTATCGATGTCCAATCTCGATAATACTACCACTAGGGATATTTTAATGATTAAACCTTAGTGGATTAATACTGTCTCATATCTTATTAATCTGGAACTAATCATATGGACTTTTATCATTTATATATCCCGGTAATCAAATTACAAATGATAAAAGAGAAATTTCCTTTGTCACATAGTTAATTTGTACAACAACACCATGTTTTGTACAAATAGTGATGTTATGGGTCATAATTGTCCAACAATCTCCCACTTGGCCTATAGCCAATCACTCAAGTGTCCTACACCTGAACTATGTACGGGTCGCTCAAACTTCTGCTGAGAAACAGCTTTCGTCAGCGGATTTGCAAAGTTATCATCTGATGCGATTTATTCGATCATCACATTGTCACGATGTATGATCCGACGAATCAGATGAAATAGTTGAAGTATATACTTGGATCGTTGATGAGACCATTAATTCTTTAGCCTGTGATGTAGCCTAACTCAGCTGCTAACAAAACTACTCCTAATCTAATTAGGAATTTTACAGATAAAAAATTGCTTCTTTTGCTGCCTCAGCTGCAGCAATATTTCGCTTTTGTTGTTTATTCGGCAACAGTATCTTGCTTGGAATATTTCCAGCACACTGTTCCGTTATTCAAACTATATAGTACCCTTATATCGACTTATAGTCGTTTTTGTCGGTTTGGGAACTTGCAACGGTGAACCCAATCACTTCAAGTTCTCATTCTCCATAGCTTAAGAAAACATCATTAGTTCTTCTAAGATACTTAAGGATGTTCTTAACATCAATCCAATGACCATCACCTGGATTGGCCTGATTGTGACTCCATATGCTCAAAGCATATGAGACACCAGGTCGCGTACATATATTTCAATGTACGAGTTCTCGGAGAGTGCCAACAACTTTTAGATCTATCCCAGTAGATCCTTATTCCTAGAATAAAGGTTGTCTCTCCCAAGTAATCTACGGAGAATTTTAATGAAAGCCAAGCTTTCACCGATTGTATTATGGGAATGTCATTTCCATGAAATGACATGTCATCATTATATAGGACAATCATTGTTAGTGCGCTCCCACTAACCTTCTTATATACACAAGAATCATTTTCGTTTTGAATTAAATCATATACCATTATGATTACATCAAAACGCTAGTTCCAAGAACGTAATGCTTGCTTCAATCTATAAATAGATCGAATTAACTTGCAAACCTTGTTTGCATGTTTTGGTGCAACAAAACAGTCAGGGTGTTGTAAACATCCTCCAAAAGGTTTCCGTTTAAGGAAAGCGATTTTGACGTTCAGCTGTCATATTTCATAAATGAAACATGCAGCATTCGAAAGCATTATCCAAATGGATTTAATCATGGCAACGGATAAAAGTTTTCGTCGTAATTGACACTATGTTGATGACGATACTTTTTCTGTACAAGCCTAGCTGTGTACATTTATATGTTTCCATCCATGTATATCTTCCTTGAAGACTCATATAGTACCAATAGGCACAATGCATTCTGGTACAACAACCAATGTCCAAACCTGGTTGGTATACATGGAATCCATTTTAGACATCATGACACTTTGCCATAATAGGGAGTCGATACCTTGTATCACTTCCTCATACGTAGCCATTTTGTGTTCCTCAATAAGATTGATATCTACATGAGGTGAGATCAGAAACCCATACCTAGGTTGTTTTCTGACTCTCTCTGACTTGTGCGGTTCTTGTGTATTTGAAGATTGTGGTACAGTTTCATCCCTGATGAACTGTTTGTGTTCCATTAAAGAATCGGTGTCTGGAACAGTATTACTCCGATTTTCATCGAGTTTTACTTTCCTCCCACTTACCACTGCATATAGGTATTCCTCTTAGGAAAACCGCATGGAGAGCAACAATTAAATTGTTCTCTTGTGAGTTGTATAAGTACTATACTTTGGTTTCCCTAGGATAACCTACAAATTAGGCACTTATCCGATTTGGGTTCTAGTTTGGTATCATCCAAACATATGCCTAGCATTCCCAAATCTTCAGGAATGAGAAAACCCAATTTCTTTCCCGTTCATATCTAATATGAAATCTGTCTAACAGATTTTCATGGAACCTTATTCAAAATAATTATTGCATTGTTTAATGTGTATCCCTAGAAGGAAAATGGTACCTCAGAGCGACTCATAATTAACCTTACCATGTCCAACAAAGTTCGGTTTCTCTGTTCGGACACACCATCAAATTGAGGTGTTCCGAGAGGAGTCCTTCATGAAAGAATACTATACTCTTTCAAATATTCGAGAAACTTATTGCTTAAGTATTTTCATCACGGTCCAATCGTGATGTTTTAATACTCTTGACGGTCTGTTTTTATACTTCGTGTCGAAACTCTTTGAATTTATCAAAAGTTTCTGATTCGTGTTTCAAAAGAAACACAGAACCATAATGTGATGCCACATCCGTAAAGGTTACGAATTGTTCATATCCACCTCTAGCCTAGCTAGACATGGGCCCACTTACGTCACTTTGAACAAGGGCTAACATATCGGTGCCATTTGTACTTTTACCAAGTAAAAGGTGTTTTAGGCACTTTGCCTAATAAACTAGATTCGTAGACATCATTTGATTAGAATCAAATCCGTCCTAGTACCCACTATTCGAAAGTGTGGATATACGAGTCTTGTTAATGTGTCCCAGACAACAATGCCACAAATAAGTCTTTTCTGATTAATTCAGTTTGAGCTATTTGTTTGTCATATCATATGTTTAAGATTCATTTATATTCTAAATATAAATATTGTTATTCACATCTAATGTGTTTATCTCAATATCATCTTTATAAAATAAAACACTTAGTGTTCTAGAATATAAAGGTATACCCACAACGAGTTATACTAGATATAGAGATAATGTTTCTAGTCAAACTAGGTACATTTTAACAGTTTCCAAATTTAAGTACATGCCTCAAGGGTAGTTCCAAAACTTAGGTTTCTACGGTTAAAACAACGACTCTTGTCCCGTTTCCGACTCGCAAGTCGATCTCAACTGAAGCCAGTCTCCTGCTTATCAGCAGATCCCGCACATCAGTACATATATTTATGTACCACATCTAGTATCAAAATCAAATTTTGAAACTAGTAGTGAACATGTTTATGACAAACATGCTTGAAGCCGGAGCCTTGCCCCGCCTTCACCTCTTTCATGTTTGTCATGTCCATACGGCAGTCACACTTCTAGTGTCCCTATTTGCCACAGTTTAGGCAGACATCTTAGGATATGTCTTTTGTCTTCCTAGAAGACTTTGATGATTTTGCCTTTGCCCATTTTAGAAGCTCTGGCTCTGCCTCCTTAAGCATAGCCGTCAACTCTCCAAGAGTTTTTCTTGGTTCATAATGAACTTGCCCCAGCTTTCGAGTAGAGACTATAAGATCAAATCTTTGATAGTTTCAGACATGTAGGTAATGCCCAGCTAACCTAGCTGATCGATGTCAGCAATCATCTACGACACCTAGTGTTCGACAGATGTACCATCTGACATACGCGAGCGAAAGAGCTTCTTTTGCAATTAGTACTTCTAAGATCTAAGAATAGATCTATGAAGATCTTTAATTTCAACATCATGGTATAAGGATCTAATCCTTAGTTTTGACGACAAAATTAAAGTGTCATTGCATCAAGCATAAAGGATTGAGCACTAAAGTTATCATCACCATGAGTCTTGCAAAACTCATGCTCTACTATTTGCTCAACTCCGGGCTCAGGCCCGATATGTCACTCTATCAAATAGAATAACTTCTCAGTTCCCAGGACTATCCTGAGGTTCTATTCCCATTCTGAAAATTAAAGCCAATTAAAGACATTTTTCACCCAAGATTATGTTTTAAACGCTAATCTTTCAGTTATCTTGATTCCAATAGTCCAACTATCCAATCAACGATTTCGGGTACAATTGAATATAATGATTACTATAGTCTAACTATATAATCAACTATAATTTGATTGGTTAAATTCAAATATATATTGATTACTATAATCCAATTATATAATCAATTATAAATGAAGTAGTTTGAATACAGTCTAACTGTTTAATTAAAACAACAATTAAATATTAGTCCAACTAATATATTTATAAAAAAACTTTTAATGACGAAAAATTGAAATGAGCGCGTATTGGCAAGTATCTAAACGAAATTACAAATTTAATACTTGCCTCCCACTATTTTTCGGCGAACCTCTAACTCTCTGTGGAGTACTCAGGAAACCTAGTTTCCTAGTGGGCTAGGATCCCGTTAAATAGCACACAACCTTGAATTTGGCCAACAAGTTGTATGAAACTTAACTAGGTAGATCTCTAAGATCAATTGGATCTCATCCAATTCCTAGATCCAGTAGGTGGACATCCAAGTCCGAAACATATATCTAATATATGCCAATATATCTGATATATTCCCTTACCTTTTTCCTCTGAATCAACTAAGCCTTGGCTTTGGCACAACAAGCTTAATGATTCCAGTTAAGCGGAACCCATTGACCTTGGAAAGTTTCGTAATCGATGTCGATGGACAAGAAGTGATCTTGACTTTGGCCAACAAATCACAACTTGGACAAGACATGCGATATGAAACAAAGCCTTCATGATTCAAACACATCCGCGATGGACAAAGGTCTTGACTTTGGCCAACAAACCAGTGCAAATCTTGGATCTTGAGAATGAATCATTCAATGGAAGGAAAATGTTTAATATTTATTGATGGTTTTTCGCATAATTGGCAACCAATTAATTATCTTTGATTAGGTCTCATCATACACCCTTAAGCATGAATTCTAAAAGCATAATAAGGCATGGTAAATAAATTAATAATGATATGCAGATGGATATTTAAAACATTTTGTTCCTAGAACAAATCTCTCTTTTTCCTCTCCCCGGCTAGCACTATTCTTACTTCTACCCAATTACATAACACTTCTAAAGAAACCTCATTTACATTGAGGGGAATAGGTGAGAAGAGAAATACAAAGAATCAAGAGGTAATAGGCTGGACACGCAGGTCCAATTTAATAAATTCTAAATTTACAACAATTTCCAAAATTGCCCTTTCCCTTCTAATATCCATCCGATATACATTATTCATTCAACACATCCATGTATTCACACAAAGCATGTTATTTAATCAATCTAATCCAATTAATTAAATGTTCAAACAACGATTTTATTTGCACGAGTCCAACTCGTTTAAGAATAAGTACTCAAAGTACGAATTCTTGAATTATATCGAACTACAATTTAAATCTAATTTAATTCGTATTCATTACTAATTCTATATTTAATTCCAAATTAAATAATTACACTTTTAATGCGCCTTTACGACTTAGATTCCAAATCTAATCTAAATGGGTCTCAAAGCCCAATTAACATCCAATGTCATTTAATTAAAGTCAAATGGGCTTTCAATTAATTTCTTAAGGCATGGACTTTGGTCAATATGGGTCAAACCCAAATACCAAAGCCCAATTAAGGAATCACCCTATTTGCCAAGAAACCAATTTCGGACTATTAGGCCCAATTAAACATAAAAGGCCCATTTTTCATATTTGGACTTAATGGAATGGTTTAGGCCCAATTTAGATCCAATCCAATTGACCTAAACCAACTTGGCCCAACCAAGCCCATTAGGCCCAAATACAACATTATAAGCCCAATTCTAAATTAAGCCCAACTAATTAAATTTTAATATTCCAAATATCATGATTTAATTAATTAAAGTGTTTAACCATGATTAACTATTTAAATTAACATTTCCAAAATACTAATCTAATCAATTAATCATGCTTATTCATCTCATTTCATGCTTTAAAGCTCACGGCATTTATATGGATTTATATCTGATTCCGATTTCAATCTGATTGAATCTTAAATCAATATATCCATGTCTTTCAACTCATCCAATGATCAAAAAACAAAAAATACCATGACTTTATGGCTATTAAGTATTCGGCCAAGCCTAGCAAATTTAGGAAAATTAATCCAATTAATTTTTCTACAAATTGACTATGCATAACTCCAAGTTATTAACATACAAACATACTCAAACAAACAATTTGATTAAAACATGCTCAAATCAAAAATACTCAAATCAAGAATATAAACCCTAAGTTCAATTTCATGTTCATCAAGGCTCATGATACCATTGTTGGTCTCTAAGAACATCCCAAGATCATTTAAGCAATGAAATCGTGTGAATACTAAAGTAAGAATGACAGAATCATACTTACAATAAACGGATATTGGATGCGTCAAATACAAAGATTTCCTCCTTGAAGTTTCGGCCAAGGTCTCATTTGAATGTGAAATTCAAGCTCCAAACTTTTGATGATGATTCCAAGCTCAAGGATAGGTTTCCCTATCACCTTGATTGATTCCTTTGGTGTGCTAGCACTTAGAAAAAATTACAACAATTCTTTCTTGTCCTTGAAGGAGCTCACGGCAATGGAGCTAAAAGGGAGAGAGAGAGAGTTTTTCAATTTTCTTTTGTTTTGTTTTCCAAAAACTTATCACAAAAGTCTTTCACAAATTTGGTATATGCTTTTCCAAAAAAACATAAAGCAAAATGGAGGGAAAAATGGCATTCAATGCCTCCATCTACTCCCATCATGAATAGTGACTGGTTGTCAATCACAAAAAGGTGACATGACTTCCATCACTAAAGTGACAAGTGATGTGACTTACGATGTGACTTGTGGGCCCCACTTTAATTCAAAATCCGAGCGAAACTGTTTCCGTACCATCGGTAAACACAACCTCATATCACACTTGCATAAGTATCCAATATTTAAATATGTGAGAACTATGTCGTTATGCTCTCACAACGCGCACAAGTGCAATACTAGTCTATTCTGCATTATTGATGTCCAATCTCGATAATACTACCACTAGGGATATTTTAATGATTAAACCTTAGTGGATTAATACTGTCTCATATCTTATTAATCCGGAACTAATCATATGGACTTTTATCATTTATATATCCCGGTAATCAAATTACAAATGATAAAAGAGCAATTTCCTTTGTCACATAGTTAATTTGTACAACAACATCATGTTCTGTACAAATAGTGATGTTGTGGGTCATAATTGTCCAACAGGGCCCACATATTTGGCAATGGTGAATGAAAATCATATTCCCACCACCCTATGAGAATGAGATTCTCATTCCTATTATTGATGAGAAATTACAATATTGCCCATAAAATAATTAATTTATATTAATTTATAAAATAATAAATAAAATGTATTAATAATTAATAATTAATCAATAATTAATAATTAATAAAAAATAATATTTACTATTTTAATAAAAGAATAATCTAATATTTAGTAATTTAATACATTAATAATTAATTAGTAAAGTAATAATTAATTAATACTAAAATAATCAACAATAAATAAAATTAATCAATAATTAATAATAAAATAATATTTCATATTTTTATAAAAGAATAATTTAATATTCAGTAATTTAATACATCAATAATTAATAATAATTAATAAATAATAAATTAATATATAATTATAACTAAGGCTATTTTTGTAACTTTTTAACAATTCATTCCGATTACTAGATAAAGTAAACATATCAATGGTAATACTACTTCATTCCGATTTCGATTTCTACAATTAAGTAAATAACTTATTCTGATTCTGATTTACCATTCTCATTCCAGCTCATTCCGATTTCATTTCATTATGATTCTATCTCATTAAGCGCACCATTAATGTTTATATTAACAGTCATTTATCCTTTTATTATTTTAATAATAATATCCCAAACCCCCCAAAGTCAAAAGATTATTTTCATCTTTAAAATTTTTTGATATATTTACCCTTACATAAATAATTAATAATTTTATATCATTATTAACTTTTTAAATTAATTAAAAAATATATGAAAATTATTATAGAATATAATATTTCAACATAGAATCTATATTATAAATCACAATGATGTGTGTCATTTAGTGGGTGAAAGAGAACGCAACGAGTGGTAGATTAAGAGATAGAGTGTATCCAAATGTCAATGTTTATATGGCTTAATTGGCGGTTCAGATCATTTCATAATAATGTAATGGTAATTATAATAGCAGATAAATTCTGTAACACCGTCCGTAACCCGTAGGCACATGTAATATCTATTTATTATATAAAAGTAAATGAAAATTGTTACTTTTTAAAATTTCAGTTACAAGCTAGTTTTCAAACTATAATAAAAAACTATTTTGAGAAACATCTCAATTAGTTTACATATTTTGGGAAAACAAAAAACTGAAAATATAAGATTAGATAAATATAAATGGTTTCTAAAAGAAAAGCAAAATCACTTTTCATGTTTCTTCATGGCATAATTTTATGTGGCGATTTAATAATAGTATTAAATTTATTCTAAATATAGTATTTTTTAAGATAATTAATTTTTTTAAAATAATAATTTAATAATTTTTAAGATAATTAAAAAATAATCATTTAATAATATTATTTTCTAATTATCTTAAGAATACAATTCAAAAATTTATATAAAATAAACGAGATGTGTCAATTTAATTTCATCTATGCAATCGATTTTATAGTATCTCACACATAATATCTTAATCTCTCTCTTTTTTAATTATTATTTTTAGTTTTATTTTTAATTTTGTTAAATTATTCTTTGGAATGTCAATTTATTAATATATATTAATAACATACATTCTTAGTTTTTATTTATTTTTATTTATTATACCGCAATATGAAACTAATATGGAAGTAGTTAAAATAGAAATATACTAAACTATATTTAGAATAAATTTATTTAAGATAATTAAATGAAATAATTTATATTAAAAATATTAGATTTTATAATAATACTATATTGAAATATTATATTTTATAATAATTTTCATATATTTTTTCAATTAATTTAAAGAGTTAATAATAATGTAAAATTCTTAATTATTTAGGTAAGGGTAAATATGTCAAAAACTTTATAAAATGAGAATTTTTTTTTTCACTTTTTGACTTAGCGGGTCTTGGTGTATTATTAAAACAATAGGAGATAAGTGGCTATTAATATAAACACTAGGGGGGAAATAGACATTCTCTCATTAATTAATTATTTTAGCTCCTAAAACAAAATAACAAATAATATTTTTGGAGTGAAAAGGACTACAAATAAAAAATGAAAAATGTTGGAATGACCTAAACTTAGGGCATCTTCAACCCACTACAACATTTTGATATAATTTTTGTATCAAAATGGTATAATTTTTACACCACATATTATTTCATCTATAATTCATTATATCAAATATTACTCTAAAAATAATATTATCTAGAATATTCCATATTTATTAATTATCAATAATTATCATTATACCCCTTATTTAATATAATATTACAATAATGTATTATATTTTATTATCCATAAATAATTACTATTTTACCCCTGAATTAATATAATAATAATGTAAAAAAATATTTATTATTTAAAATAAATTAATTAAAATATTACATTTATTAAAGAGTTAAGCAAACATTACATTAATTTATTTATAATTGTTATGATGTATTTTCATTTTATTTTTATGTTTTCCAAATAATGATAATTTATTTATCATTATCAATATAAATTGTTAATATAATAATAATTAACCTTAACCAAAAATAATATTTAATAATTTCATTAACTGATAAATGGGATATAATTGAAACATATTAAATTAAATGGAGTATAATTGTGATTAAATATATATGTAATTGCATATAACTTAAATGATATATGATCATAATATAATTATAATAAATTAGAGGGGAAAAAACTGCAACACCAAATTTGGCGTTGCTACCATGCGCCATTTTGGCGCTTCGTTGGAGCACCAACCTAGCGCTATGGGTGTTCATGTGTCAGTTTTTTAATTTTCTTAAACCTGATCGGGTCGGGTCATGCAGGTCGGAGGATGCGAAACCTGAAATTTTAAAATATAACCCGTGTGGGTTGGGTCACTGTGGGTCGGCTCGAAAAAATGCATAATATATTTGGTATGATGCAATTTTGATAGGATTTGTAGTTAAATCAAATTATGATAAATTAACTAGAAGGGCAAAAAGGAAAAATTATTAATTATGGGTCGGGTCGGGTCAAATCTGATTTTTTACATTAAACCCGCAACCCGATCCGATTTTATGGGTCGGGTCGGGTTTGACCTGAAATTATTTTTTTAAATTTGCAAAGGCGACCGGGTCGGGTCGCGGATTGACCTGACCCTATGAACACTCATATCTAGCGCCATTTTGGAGCAATGGCGCTAGATCGGAGACGCTCTTAGGCCATGTTGGTTACATAAGTGGGGAAAAAAATTTGTTAGGAAACATAATTCCTAATATATTTACATGTTTGTCCTCTCAGGATCTAACCATACATGTATTATTAGTCCTAGATTTATTTACAAACTAATTGAAATAAATCTATATTAATCCCAACACAATTGCATACCTTTAAACTTGTAGATACCTCTTAATCAAACTTAATTGATTGCTTAACTCAATAAGCAAATGATCTTATTTATAGGAGGGAAACCAAGTCACTATGTAATCACATGCATTGATTACTATTAATCACATTATTATGATGCATAATGACTTTCTCTAACCCTTCCAAAAATGTTACCACCATGGGTGTACCATATGTTCCCCACTTAACATTTTACTAATTGTTGTTACTTAACAACTCTTGTTGTTACTTAATAATTTCCAGCATGAAATTATTACAAATTGTTGTTATTTAACAACACCAAATAATTTCCAATTAACAAAAATTTCCAACATCTCCCACTCACACATGATGGGATCAACAATTTTTATTATCTCTACAAGAATAATTCATACTTTGCAATTGTTTCGTGTGACCAGCATACTTCGAGAGCTCAATTGCTATACATCTGTTATGGAATATATAGCTGCTCGAAAAATGGATAGAACCATAATTGATTATGTATGCAGTATCCTCGATCATTTATCACATTATATCTCTCTCGATCTCCTTTCGAATGTAATATTTATTTTTGTATTCACAATCATGTTTGATCACATAGAATAACATAATTGGTCGACCAGTGAATACAAACTAATGTGATATTACTCATATAATGTTCTTTCTCCTTTCTCGAATCTCTCAACCTTGATTCAATTCGCTTTTACAGAGATGTCCTTTCGGATCGAATCTCTCATGATCCTTCAGTAACACTCCAAGATAGCGATTATCAAATCTAAGTTTTGAGAAGCAGACAAGAGTCTAAAGGGTACAAGGTGAGATTGAAATAATTCAAAGGTCTCACACAATATCAAGACTGAGATCTTTACTTGTATTACCCTTAATAGTCGTAAATTTACACATGGTATGAAAATATGTGCTACGGTATTCTCTCTTTTTCTCATGGAGCGCATGTCTCATAAAATATCTTACAGATTATAGTTCAGACAAACACAATGTCTAACTCATATCTGACATTAAGACAAGTAAGGTGAAACGAACTTATTCACTTTAGGTCATATAACAGAGAAAATGACCTCATAATGACATTACTTAATTTTCAAGCTTGAGCTCTCTAAATTATCACTCAGATAATTAGCTTAAAAATTTATCTCATCTCCCATTAACACAAAGTAATTGAGGTGATTGCCCGTGTGAGAGGGCCAATCATTCACTTGTCCGACATACTTCTCATACTAACTAATAGTATATTTGTTTAAACATGTATCAACATAATAACATGTAAGCATTGAACATAAATATCAATGAGTATTAACATTAGTAAACATTATTTGGGAAAAATACATATCATAATATGTAAGCACATTAACATCTATGCAATCCCTGAGTTTTTACATGTCTAACAAAGACATCTCTAGGAACAGGCTTGGTCATTGGATCTGCTACAATTTCTTGCGTAGAAATGTACTTCATGTTTACCTCTTTTCGTGCAACTATGTCTTTCACAAAGTTATATTTGGTATCTATGTATTTCATTTTACAATGGAATTTTGGATCTTTAGTGTAGGCTATCGTTATTTCACTATCACAGTTAACAAATACCGGACCAACAGCTTTATTTGATATACCCAAATAATCCAAGAACCTTTTCAACCATACAACCTCTTGTACTGCTGATGAAAAGGCCACAAATTCAGCCTCCATTGTGGATAAGGCTATACAAGATCATTTCTTACTGCTCAATGAAATGGCACCATTGTTTAACAAGAAAACAAAACCGGAGGTAGATTTTCTTTCATCTAAATCTCCTCCCCAATCAGCATCAGTATAGCCTCTCAATTGCAGATCATTTCCTTGATAACACAATGAGTAATCAGCTGTCCCTCTCAGATACCTAAATATTCTTTTAACTACTTTCCAATGTGCTAGTCCTGGATTGGATTGGTATCTACTTACCATTCCAACAGCGAAACATATATCAAGTCTTGTACACAACATTGCGTACATTAAACTTCCAACTGCATTTGCATAAGGAACTTTATTCATTTTTTCCTTTTCCTGTGGAGTTTCGGGACACAATCTACGACTCAAAGCTTCAGTTCTTGTGATAGGAGTATCAATGGGTTTGCAAGCATGCATTTGAAAGCGTTCCATAATTTTCTTTATATATAACTCATGTGAAAGAGATAATAAATTCTTTGAACGATTTCTTGAGATCTTGACCCCAAGAATATATGCAGCTTCACCCGTATCTTTCATCTCGAAGTTAGATGATAACTGTCAGACACAGAAATCGGCGACGCTGTTCTAGGCTCGCGGCCTAGTCGGGAGTACGGAATATCACACTGGGGCACTAAACCGGAGAAATAACATGGAGTCGCCACCCAGTGTGAACTGGGAAAATTATTTAAGGCCGCACTCACCCCTCGCCAGGGAAGACCTCAAACCGTTGGTTTCAGAATGGTCTCTTACTTATGCCACTTGTAATGAATAGATTTGTGCAATAATCTATCCAAGTCTACGCAACATATACGCAAGATAACCTACATTTGAGTTCGCATACAATCTATATCTAAGTTTGCATATAACCTATATCTAAGTTTGCATGCATAAAAGTAAATCGATATAACGGTAAGCACACAATTCATAAACATGTTAAATTGATAAATACAGAAATATAAACAATAAATGGAAATTAAATGTGAAATAATAAAAGACTAATAATGCGAAATAAATGCGGAATAATAAATATGTGACCAAAGAACTTGGCCGTTTTCAATATAGGACTTTGCATACCCGGTTTGACGTATTCCACGTCCAACCGAGCATGCCGTTTCCAGGACGAAAAAATAAAATATAACAAATGGTGCCCTCAAGTCTTGCCTTTTAAGTCTCTTCTCGGGAGTGCATTGGGACGTTGGAAGGGTTAATGTTCCGTAACTTTTCCGGTTCACCGGGTCAATGTTTTCCTTCGTTGCTTCGCTGTTTTGGGATTGTTTCGGGGACTATTTTAGACTATTTTAGGGTCAGTTTTTGGGGCTGTTTTGGGGTTAATTCATGGACTGTGAGGGCTGGTTTCAGGTTTTTTGTTGCGGGTCTGTGAGGGCTGGTTTCAGGTTGTTTGTGTGTTGATTTGTTTTGGCGTGAGGGTTGTGTTGTTTTCGTTACTGGAGACGGACACGTATACATGGTTTGTGAGTCGGTGAGGGCTGTGCGTATTGGGCGAACATGTGGCTGCTGAGTGGGGTGTGATATGCGTCGAAGGGCTGCTTATGCGCTGGTTTTATTTGGTCGATGTGGGATTATTTTTGAGCTTTTTCACTTTGGTTTCTTGGAGCCGAGAGTGAGATGAGAGTGATGATGGAGAGGGACCGTGTGTGAGGGTTGTTGAATGTGCAGGCTTTAGGGTTGATTTTGCTAAGGGCTGAATGTCTTGGTTTGTTGATGTTGAGCGGCTTGCAGAGCTTATGGCTGTGAGGTTTGTTGTGTCGTGTCTTTGTACGTGGGTCAGAGGGGGCTGGATGCGTGATGGAGTGATCTGCCGAGAGAGGTGTGGCTGCTATGTGCCCAGGGTTTTACTTTTCATGCATGCCATGAATCTTATGTGGAGAGAAGAAGGCGTGAAGGCTGTGTGAGGGTTGCTTTTGGCGTGAGTTTTTGTTGATTTGATTCGGTCAAAAGGGGGGCTTGGTTTTAGTGGTTTTCACGTATGCATGGTTTGAGTGGAGCAATGGATGTGTGACTTTAGGGTTTATGGAGAGTGGCTGTGTGGTTCGTGGGGCTTTAGGGTTTATAGAGAGAAGGGCGTGAATGCTAGGGAGAGAGATGAAGGGCGTGAATGCTAGGAGGTTAAGGAAAAGAGGCGTGAGTGAGAATGGAATGCTAGGGTTATTTTCTTTGTGTTTTCGTGAGAATGAGCCAGGGGTCCTAAGGGTTTGGTTTATGCCTCCTTATATAGGAGAGGGTTGGGGTTTACCTTATACGGGTAGGAAAATCAAGATTGTGTAATTATGAGGGATATTTAATTGGTGTGTCATAAGGAAAGCATCTATTTAATTAGGGAAGTGATTTGTTTTAGTTTAGGAAAGGGATTCATGGGATTTGATTTGATTTCTTTAATTTAGGCATGTGATTTAATTTAATTAGGAATGTGATTTATGAGATTTGATTTTATTTAATTTAGGAATGAGATTTATTTTGATTTAATTGGATTTTATTTAATTTTATTTGATTTAATTTAATTTTTGACATGTGTTTTAAATGTTTTAATTATTATTGTATGTGATTTAATGGGCTTGGGCTAGGTGGGCGTGTGGCTTTGGTTTTGGGCTAGGTGAGCGTGTGGCTTTGGTTTTGGGCTAGGGATGTGTTTTAAAACAGAGGTCCAACAAGCAAACCTGAAGCTAAACAAGCGAATTAAATCCAATAAGATGTCAATTCCTGACTCTTCCTTTCTGACGTCTGTTTCCCGCGACTTCCACAATTTAAAGAGGTAGTGTCTCCATGTGAGACTCATCATCGGGACTTATATGCAAATATACAGTGCCTACAATCGCCCCCACTTTGATTGGACTTGTGCAATGTGTGACAATGACAATCCTATCAAAGTTATGCAATGTATTTTTACTTACCTGGCTCGCCAGCTGCCACCTGACTTGCCTGCTGCTTCGAACTGAGTTGATCTGGTGGTCCATTTTCGAATTGTGCTCCATTTTTGGAGCGCCATTTACGGCATCTGTTTTGTGTGCTCCATTTTTGGA
This sequence comes from Zanthoxylum bungeanum, assembly GCA_019454045.1. Classification (NCBI taxonomy): domain Eukaryota; kingdom Viridiplantae; phylum Streptophyta; class Magnoliopsida; order Sapindales; family Rutaceae; genus Zanthoxylum; species Zanthoxylum bungeanum. The sequence goes on from SKCR01000165.1 coordinate 133,283, forward strand.
GCGCCATTTACGGCATCTGTTGTGTGTGCTCCATTTTTGGAGCGCGATTTTCGGCATCTATTGTGTGTGCTCCATTTTGGAGCGCCATTTTCGGCATCTGTGGTGTGTGCTCCATTTTGGAGCGTCATTTTCCGCATTTGTCGTGTGTGCTCCATTTTGGAGCGCCATTTTCGGCATCTGTCGTGTGTGCTCCATTTTGGAGCGCCATTTTCAGCATCTGTTGTGTATGATCCATTTTGGAGTGCCATTTTCGGCATCTATTGTGTGTGCTCCAATTTGGAGCGCCATTATCGACATTTGTTTTGTGTGCTCCATTTTGGAGCGCCATTTTCGGCATCTTGTTGTGTGTGCTCCATTTTGGAGCGTCATTTTCGGCATTTGTTGTGTGTGCTCCATTTTGGAGCCCCATTTTCGGCATCTTGTTGTGTGTGTTCTATTTTAGAGTGCCATTTTCGGCATCTATTATGGTCCATTTCTGAACCGTGCTGTGCGAGAATGTGGCTCATTTTTGAACCGTTACTTGATGAGATGGTCTTTTCCGCTACAAATCTGCAAATACAAAACAAAAATTACATGTATGTGATATGTATGCATGTATGCATGGATATGTTTCCTATTCCGATGGGTTAGGCCTTCCTTGGTCCATTTTCGAACCGTGCTCCATTTTCGGAGTGTCATTTTCGGCATCTAATGTGATAGTGGTTCATTTCCGAACCGTGCTCCATTTTCAGAGTGCCATTTTTGGCATCTGATGTGATAGTGGTCCATTTTCGAACCGTGCTCCATTTTTGGAGTTCCATTTTCGGCGTCTGATGTGATAGTGGTCCATTTCCGAACCATGCTCCATTTTCGGAGTGCCATTTTCGGTGTCTGATGTGATAGTGGTCCATTTCTTAACCGTGCTTCATTTTCGGAGTGCCATTTTCAGCGTCTGATGTGATAATGGTCCATTTCCGAACCGTGCTCCATTTTCAGAGTGCCATTTTCGGTGTCTGATGTGATAGTGGTCCATTTCTGAACCGTGCTCCATTTTTGGAATGCCATTTTCCTGCAAAAGTCTTTGGTCGCCCCCTGGGCCTGCTCATAGTTCTTTTCTATCGATTCTATCTTGGTGATTGCTTAGTTTCCTTTAGTCTTATTACTCAAGTTCTCGATAAATCCCTTATTCGCGGGGTGGTTGACTAGTCACCCCCAGACTCGATTTAGCTTTTTGCTCTTCGTTGCTTGCATTTGGCCAAAGTAGATCATGTGATGTGACGTTCCAAAACTGCTGATGATCTGGGCCTCGACCCTGGGACTCATCCCCAAACCTGATACCGATGCTGATGTGGGCCTCAACCCTAGGACTCATCCCAAAACTGATACTGATGTGGGCCTCGCCCCCAAACTGAACTGATGTGGGCCTCGCCCCCGACTGATACTGATGCGGGCCTCGCCCCCAAACTGATACTGATGTGGGCTTCACCCAGACTGATACTGATGTGGGCCTCGCCCCCAGACTGATACCGATGTGGTCCTCGCCCTAGACTGATACTGATGCGGGCCTCGCCCCCAAACTGATACTGATGTGGGCCTCACCCCAGATTGATACTGATGTAGGCCTCGCCCCCAGACTGATACCGATGTGGGCCTCGCCCCCAGACTGATACTGATGCGGGCCTCGCCCCCAAACCAATACTGATGTGGGCCTCGCCCCCAGACTGATACTGATGTGTGCCTCGCCCTCGGACTGATACTGATGTGGGCCTCGCCCCCAGACTGATACCGATGTGGGCCTCGTCCTCAGACTGATACTGATGCGGGCCTCGCCCCCAAACCGATACTGATGTGGACCTCGCCCCTAGATTGATATTGATGTGGGCCTCGCCCCCAAACTGATACTGATGTGGGCCTCGCCCCAGACTGATACTGATGTGGGCCTCGCCCCCAGATTGATACTGGTGTGGGCTCTGCCCCATGCTCTATTTTCAATATTGATTCTGATGTGATGTCGCATATCACCATGCTGTATTGCCTCTCACGAGATAGTCCTGATAGCTAAACATATTTTCATCCTAAACGGATGCTTCGCGTCGAAACCAAAGAACCTTCAAAGTACTTAATATACTCAAATCCGACCGTTTGAGTGCGTGATCTGAACTAGACTCCTACTGTGTGTGTGCCAAGGCTTTGTCGCAGCTTAATCCTTAAGTAAGCCAACTTGATTATTTTGTCTTGGAGAATTGGATTGGTGGGTCTAACCAACCTTGATGTCTTGATCATACTCTGTAATTACTTCTTCGTACTCAACATGATATGGTTTTCTTCTTTCTTTCTTTCGTCTCTTTCTTTTCTTTTTTTTTTCTTTTGAACTTTCTTTTTTTTTTCTTTTCTTTTTTTCCTTCTTTCTCTTTTTCCAACACACCTACCCTTTAAGGTAGCATTTCTCCTCATGGTGGTCCTAATACTCGCCCATGGATAGCTTCACACTTATCGGTTATAGGTGGTTTATTTTTTCTTTTTTTTTCAGAGACTTTTCTTCATTTCGAACCATATCATATATCGTAGAATAAGTAAACCAGGATGGACATCCAGGAAAACGGTCATTCACTGATCCGCCATCTCTTCAACTAGTCATCTTGCCGACCACTCAGTCTTCCACTGCTAAGATCCCGTAATTAAGTGCTCGTGAGTCTAGCCGAGATCAACTACTCAAAATATCGGATGAGAGTATATCTCGCACTTATCGTTTCTAAGGTTTCACCCTAAAGCAAATAATGTCATCACCGGACTTATGCCTAACTATTATGGACTAAAAACAAAAAAAAATAATTTTTTTTTCTTTTTTTTCCTTTTTTTTAGGGCCCCCCAATGGTCTTTTTATCCTTACCGTAAGGTTTTCTGTTTCTCGATTTCCTTTTCTCCGATATCCATGTTTGCTAAACTCTTCTTGACAAGCCCCTCTTTTCCTAACCCAACGGATATCTATGATGGCTTTTAAGACACGGGGGTTAACATGATGCGTGTATGCATGAGATGCATGAAATGTATGAAATGCGTGTGATGCATGAGATATAATATGCATGTGGTTATCAAAAGCATAAATGGTGGCTTCTATAGGTCATACAACTACGGTTCACATGTGGGTTTATGGGAGTGTAGACAAAGCTCCCGCTGACGAAGGATTGCCCACAACTAGGACTCCCCACTCAAGGGTTCGAGCGACCAAGTGAGCGCACCTTTTTTATACCTTAAGGTACGTGCCAACGAGTTATGGTGCGTGACTAACTGTCAAATGGATTTCCTATTGTAGATTCCCAGAGGGAGGGTGGAGCGAACTCTCTTAAATACCCAAGCCTCTTAGGCTCTTATCGCCTTGGTGATAGGAATAAACAACAAGTCCTCCAAATTAGTCTGTCACAGTGAGCTACGGGTAATGATTATCTAGGTGCCTTCACAGTTTTTCCTTATAGAAAGGTAGTGAATGAAGGAAGACACCAAACCATCATCTAACCTTAATAATTCCTTTGATTAAACCCCTTTCAACCCACGGTAGACACGATTAACTAAAGCACAAATCACAAACATTACAAGACATTATTTCGGGGCCGATTCTCTATCCCCAGTGGAGTCGCCAGACTGTAGGACACAGAAATCGACGACGCTGTTCTAGGCTCGCGGCCTAGTCGAGAGTACGGAATAGCCCACGGGGGCACTAAATCGGAGAAATAACATGGAGTCGCCACCCAGTGTGAACTGGGAAAATGATTTAAGGCCGCACTCACCCCTCGCAAGGGAAGACCTCAAACCATTGGGTTCGGAATGGTCCCTTACTTATGCCACTTGTAATGAATGGATTTGTGCAATAATCTATCCAAGTCTACGCAACATATACGCAAGATAACCTACATCTGAGTTCGCATACAACCTATATCTAAGTTTGCATATAGCCTATATCTAAGTTTGCATGCATAAAAGTAAATCGATATAACGGTAAGCACACAATTCATAAACATGTTAAATTGATAAATACAGAAATATAAACAATAAATGGAAATTAAATGCGAAATAATAAAAGACAAATAATGCGAAATAAATGCAGAACGATAAATATGTGACCAAAGAACTTGGTCGTTTTCAATATAGGACTTTGTTTACCCGGTTGGACGTATTCCATGTCTAACCGAGCATGCCGTTTACAGGACAACAAAATAAAATATAACAAAGGGTGCCCTCAGGTCTTACTTTTTAAGTCGCTTCTCGGGAGTGCGTTGGGACGTCGGAAGGGTTAATGTTCCGAAATTTTTCCGGTTCACCGGTTCAATATTTTCCTTCGTTGCTTCGCTGTTTTGGGATTGTTTCGGGGACTGTTTTGGACTGTTTTAGGGTCAGTTTTTGGGGCTGTTTTGGGGTTAATTCGGGGACTATGAGGGCTGGTTTCAGGTTGTTTGTTGCGGGTCTGTGAGGGCTGGTTTCAGGTTGGTTGTGTATTGATTTGTTTGGGGCGTGAGGGTTGTGTTGTTTGCGTTACTAGAGACGAACATGTATGCATGGTTTTTGAGTCGGTGAGAGCTGTGTGTATTGGGCGAACATGTGGCTACTGAGTGAGGTGTGATCTGCGTCGAAGGGCTGCTTATGCGCTGGTTTTATTTGGTCGATGTGGGATTATTTTTGAGTTGTTTCACGTTGGTTTCTTGGAGCCGAGAGTGAGATGAGAGTGATGATGGAGAGGGACCGTGTGTGGGGATTGTTGAATGTGCAGGCTTTAGGGTTGATTTTGCTAAAGGTTGAGTGTCTTGGTTTGTTGATGTTGAGCGGCTTGCAGGGCTTATGGCTGTGAGGTATGTTGTGCCGTGTCTGTGTACGTGGGTCAGGGGGGATGGATGCCTGATGGAGTGATCTGCCGAGAGAGGTGTGGCTGCTATGTGCCCAGGGTTTTACTTTTCATGCATGCCGTGAATCTTATGTGGAGAGAATGAGGCGTGAAGGCTGTGTGAGGGTGGCTTTTGGCATGAGTTTTTGTTGATTTGATTCGGTCAAAATGGGGGCTTGGTTTTAGTGGTTTTCACGTATGCATGGTTTGAGTGGAGCAAGGGATGTGTGACTTTGGGTTTATGGAGAGTGGCTGTGTGGTTCATGGGGCTTTAGGGGTTATGGAGAGAAGGGTGTGAATGCCAGGGAGAGAGAGGAATGGCGTGAATGCTAGGAGGTTAAGGAAAAGATGCGTGAGTGAGAAGGGAATGATAGGGTTATTTTCTTTGTGTTTTCGTGAGAATGAGCCAGGGGTCCTAAGGGTTTGGTTTATGCCTTCTTATATAGAAGGGGGTTGGGGTTTACCTTATACGGGTAGGAAAATCAAGATTGTGTAATTATGGGGGATATTTAATTTGGTGTGTCTTAAGGAAATGATCTATTTAATTAGGGAAGTGATTTGTTTTAGTTTAGGAAAGGGATTCATGGGATTTGATTTGGTTTCTTTAATTTAGGCATGTGATTTAATTTAATTAGGAATGTGATTTATGAGATTTGATTTTATTTAATTTAGGAATGAAATTTGTTTTGATTTAATTGGATTTGATTTAATTTGATTTAATTTAATTTAATTTTTGACATGTGTTTTAAATGTTTTAATTATTATTGGATGTGATTTAATGGGCTTGGGCTAGGTGGGCGTGTGGCTTTGGTTTTGGGCTAGGGATGTGTTTTAAAACATAGGTCCAACAAGAAAACCCGAAGCTAAACAAGCGAATTAAATCCAATAAGATGTCAATTCCTGACTCTTCCCTTCCGACGTCTGTTTCCCGCGACTTCCACAATTTAAAGAGGTAGTGTCTCCATGTGAGACTCATCATCGGGACTTACATGCAAAAATGCAGTGCCTACAATAACCATTCTTTGATGTGTTTTACAAATTCCTTATCATTTCCGGCTATAAGTATATCATCCACGTACAAAGATAAGATAATGAACTTATTTTTATCTCTCTTGGTGTACACACAATGATCCTCATCTATCATTGTGAAATCATTCGAAATGATTGTATTGTGGAATCGTATATACCATTGTCTAGACGATTGCTTGAGACCATATATAGACTTTAAAAGTCTACATACTTTCTCCTTTTCATTTTCTTTTATGAAACCTACTGGTTGTTCCATATATATTTCTTCATCAAGTTCTCCATTGAGAAAAACAGTCTTTACATCCATTTGATGTAATTCTAGATCCATGCTTGCTACTATAGCTAGAATCAAGCGATTTGAGGTAAACCTTACAACGGGTGAAAAAGTCTCTTCGTAGTCAATTCCTTCTTATTGTGTATACCATTTTGCTAAAAGTCATGTTTTATATCTTTCGATATTACCATCGGCTTTACGCTTTATTTTAAGAACCCATTTGTTCTTGATAGCTTTGCGTCATTTGGGTAGATCAACCAATTTCCAAATTTGGTTGGACCTCATTGACTCCATTTCTTCTTCCATTGCTTTCATCCATTTTTCCTTAGCATGACACTGAAGAGCCTCTCTTATGTTTCTAGGTTCTTCATCATCTTGAGGTAGAATCATAAAGGTTTCTCTTTCGATATCGAAACGACGTCGAGGAATGCATATACGATTACTACGCCGTAATTGGGATTCTAGTGGTGGAACTAATTCCTCACTTTCCATATTATTCCCATTTGGATCATGCACATTGCTCCCACTTGGATTATGTACATCACTTCCACTCGGATCACGTAAATGAGACTCGTGTGAAACTAATTCATCATTTTGAGATTCATGTGAAACAGATTCATCATGTTTTCTCAAATTTCTCTCATCACTCCCACTTGAATTAGGTAAACCTGAGTGTTCACCAATCATGTGATCCATGTGATCTTGAGTTTCATATAGAGATAAATCTTGACCTATCTCTCCCTGCTTATGAAAATCATTTTCTAAAAATGTGATATCTCGTGATTCAAATTCTGTCATGCCTCCACTTTCATGTTCACCTATACAAACATACCCTTTTAATTGTTCAGAATATATTATAAAGATACATTTTTTTCCTCTTGGGCCTAACTTTCCATGTTCATGAGAACGCACATGAACATAGGCCACACAACCCTAAGGTTTTAGAAAGTGAATATCTGGTTTACGACCTGTCCATAACTCATATGGTGTGGTGGATATAGATTTTGATGGCACTCGGTTAAGTACATATGTGACAGTTAATAATGCATCACCCCAATAGGTTATAGGCAAATTTGCTTGTGCCATCATATACCTAACCATTTCAAGAAGAGATATATTTCTTCTTTCCACAACATAATTTTGTTAAGGAGTAGCAGGAGTAGTCAACTGATGACTAATTCCTTTTTCATCACATAATTCTCTGAACTGATCAGATAAGTACTCACGACCACGGTCAGTGTGTAGTGCTTTAATTTTCTTGTCCAGTTGATTTTCTGTTAAATTCATAAATTTATTGAAACATTCTAATGCTTCAGATTTATGAGCAATCAAATAGACATAACTAAAGCGTGTAAAATCATCTATGAATGTGATGAAATAAGATGCTTCATGCCTTACCCTGACATTCATTGGACCACAGATATCTGAATGGATTAATCGTAATGAAAATTCTGCTCTAGTCCCTTTTCCAAATGATTTTCTCGCAGTTTTTCCAGCCAAGCAATATTCACAGGTTGACAATTCTACCTTCTCAATATTTCCCAGAAAGCCTTCTTTGGCTAATCTGTTCATTCTTTGTTGGCTAATGTGGCCAAGTCTAGCATGCCACACAATTACATCACCATCATTATTGACAGTTAAAGTAACAAATGAAAAACTGGAATTGTGATTGAAACACTCAACATTCAATACAATAAAACCATCAAGAAAATAACCAGAACCATAGTGTATTGTACCTAAGTATAAATCAACACCAAATTTATGGAAGTTCAAATTGAAACCTAAATTAACCAAAACCAACAAATAAACTAAATTTCGACGAATTTGTGGAGCAAACAATACATCATGTAGTAGTAAAGTTTTTCCACCATGCATGACTAACTTGCATGTTCCTATTCCTTTGACTTCAACCCATGAGTTGTTGCCAACATATATCCACTTCACCCCAGGTGAAATTCATCGAAATTCCACGAAGGCATCTCCATCCTTCGCTACATGGTCTGTGGCTCCTGAGTCTACAGTCCACAAATGATTAGATTCAGTTATAAAGATTGAACTTGAAACACATATTTCATTTAAATATGCACGAAAGGTATTCACCTTTTTAGGCTCAGTGCAGTCACGAGCAAAATGACATTTCTTACCACAGTTAAAACATTTAATCTTTGCCATGTTTTTCTTTTTGGTAGGACGTTTTCCTTTCCCATGTTGATTGGTTTTCTGTTTCTTTTCTGGTTTGGAAGAATTTTGTTCTTTTCCTAACTAGAACCCACCACCATGAAATTTTCTTTTCTTCTTGAAACCCCCAGGTTTGCTAGTTTCTGTCATATACACTTCAGTATTTGACTTAGCGACCGCAAGTCGGTCACTTTCTAATTCAAGGTGACGTTTAACATCATCAAAGGTTTTGATGCTCTCATTGTGGGTCAAATGCATCTTCATATGCTCCCAGCTATTTGGGAGAGAACGAATGACCGCTTGGACTTTCTGTTCATCTGTAAGAACATGTCCAGCATCTGCCAGTTCAGTAATCATGTTTGACATTTGCCTCAAGTGTTTTGACATAGTAAACTCAAGGCGTTTCTTGTATGTGTCAAACTTGATTGTCAGTGACCTGAGTTTGGTTATTGATGTACTACCAAACTTTTCAGCTAGTGTGGACCACATGTCCTTAGCCATGTCATATTTCCTGAACTCTTTCATTAGGTAATTATCCATACTGCTTAGCAACGTAATGATGGCAATGGAATTCTTTTTCTTTCAAGCCTCATAAGCCTCTCGGTCTCGCTTGTGTTAGGCCGTAGTGCCATGTTCAGGTTCATCCATGCTCATTTTCAGGGTTTCAAGAACCTCTTGTTCTTCTAGCACATATTGGATTTTCATGCTCCAAATTTCATAATTATCGCCATTCATTTTCTCACCCTTGTTGAGTTCAGCGATAATGTTCTTTGTTGCGGAAGCCATTAAAAAATACAAAATTTCTAGAGACATTCATGCAAAATTGTTAATACTATTTTCTTATTTTATCATGAAATGAATTATGTTTAATAAGATTCTTCAATGGGGTTAGAGTCAAAAGGACACTATGTGTCCAATCATCATCCAACTACCCAATGTAAAAATATTATCAACATAATTAATCATGTAAAATCATTTTCTAAAAAATTACATAAATTTTTAGAACATATTAATCATGCGACTATTAATGTACATGACAATCATTTATTTAATTACATAAATTAAATTCAACATTAAAACATCCACATATATAAATACAATATTTACATGACGTGAAATAATACACAGAAATGACATTAAAGAAATTAATATTTTACAATAATAATTTTCCCAGTTGTAGAGTCTCAACTCATATATGTTTTGGGATACGAATCCTCAAACTCTTTAGGTAACTCGTAATTGATCTTGGACAGCCATGAAAATCCGATAGCAAATTTAGGATCTTTGCAACGGTACATCAAATGAAAAATTGTATTATTTGCCTTATGCCGGAGATACTGAATCGCTAACCTCTCAATGGCTTTATTATAAGGAACATGTTTTTCCTCACGTTTTACTAATATCCAAATACGAGTAAGTTATTTTTTCCATATCTTAGGGAGAGTATTTCTCAGTAATCTGAATCTATTTGGCTGTCCTATCCAATTACCTGCCCAGATTGACTCGTGTATCCTGTGGCCGTATGACATGTCGTTTGGACATTATACTGCCAGCCGAATTATCGGTTGATATGTTGTGGACAACATGTCGTCTTTCTGGTGTTATGCGAATGACTTGTCGTACATTAACCGGATGACATGTCGTCTGCAAACGAGGCATACGTACCACTTGTCGTACAGAATCCAGATGACTTGTCGTCCTCTTCTCTATATTGCGGATGACATGTAGTACATCTATTCTTGGGGTGTTTTTCTGGGTAAAAATAGATTTGTCTAGTCAACTTCTAGGGTCCATATCTTTATCAATTTTAATCCAAATTAAGCAAATGATATACCAAATTGAAGATCTCATGACCTAGTTTTCAAAACATATTTGAACATGCGATTATCAATTTTCTATAGGGAGTTATTATGGCCCAAAGTTGGAAGAAAATCATTTTTGTAAAATAAAAAAAACCAGAAGCATTTTCAACATTTTTCATGCATGTTCATGCAATTTTTGTAATCTAACTAGAATACATGCATTTAAGCTCTGATACCCAATGTTAGGAAACATAATTCCTAATATATTTACATGTTTGTCCTCTTAGGATCTAACCATACATGTATTACTAGTCCTAGATTTATTTACAAACTAATTGAAATAAATCTATATTAATCACAACACAATTGCATACCTTAAACTTGTAGAGACATCTTAATCAAACTTAATTGATTGCTTAACTCAATAAGCAAATGGTCTTATTTATAGGAGGGAAACCAAGTCACTATGTAATCACATGCATTGATTACTATTAATCACATTATTAGGAAGCATAATGACTTTCTCCAACCCTTCCAAAAATATTACCATCATGGGTGTACCATATGTTACCCACTTAACATTTTACTAATTGTTGTTACTTTACAACCCTTGTTGTTACTTAATTATTTGATTAACAACTCTTGTTGTTACTTAATAATTTCCAACATGAAATTATTACTAATTGTTGTTATTTAACAACACCAAATAATTTCCAATTAACAACAATTTCCAACCAAATTGAATTCTAATATAATATAATATAATATTTATATGAAATTTGGATTCTTTTTCAATCTCCCTCAATAGAAATAAAAAAAAATTATATTAAATTTTCTTTTTTTAAATATTTATAACAATTGTTTTCTTCAAAAAAATTATTAATAACTATTTATTTTAATAATTATTATTATTATTATTATGACGATAAATTTTTTATCAAAAAATTTATTCCAGATTAATTAATTTATAATGTCATTATTTTGTATGCAAAAGTATATAAAATAAATTATTGATAATTGTATATAAAAGACGTAAACTTTGTTCAGATTTTTCAGAAAAATTACTACAACTACAAGACTAGGTGGTGGAGCTTGACATATGTATTATATGAATTAGTTTGATGGGAAGATTGGCCCCACCATATCTCTGACATTCCCATTCCAGCACAACTTAATGGCTTATTGGTTAGGGGATGATGAGAAATTAATAGGCTGAGCTCCCAATTCATTAGTAATAATTAACTGTAGCACAACTTATTTGTTAGCAAACCTCGCACGGTTGTTTCAGTGATAAAATCTTTAGATTGAGTGGCTTATTCTTTATCAAATTTAAGATTTGAATCTTTTTTCACTTACCTTGATTTATGTTAGGAAATTACTGAAAGCACGAGATACAGATTTCAAAAATTAATTGAGGTACACATAAGCTGGTCCGGATACCCAATTATAAAAAAAATATATATTTGTTTGAGAAATTCATGTATTAAATTTATGATTTTTACTACCATGAGAAGAAAATTAGTATTTGTACTTATTTGTCCTAATTTTGGAATCTATAACATGGAATCGGGATTGGTTTCTTTTTAAGTAATTAAATTTTTTTTTTTTATTATAGACGCAGTGGATGATGTTAACGTGTCAACCAATGTCAATTTCCCCTCTTCTTCCTTTCGTTTTAGACTTGAATCGAGTGATTAAGATTTAAGAGTGTAATTTACTAATTATACCTAAATTTGACTGGAAGTAAGAAGTAAATTCACTAAATTGGGATAATTCTTAAAAATGTCGTAATCATTAAGACTCTTTTAATTTACTTGTTTGTTAAACAACTATAGTATGAATTTTTTATAATTTCAGAATTTTTGTAAAAAAAATTTTGCTTGTCTGTTTTTTCTAACTTTATGTTTGATTATAAGACTTAAACATTTAAATAGAAAAAGTCACATTTTTTTACTTTTATCTGAATTAAAAAAGATCTAAATGAAAAGTAAATATTTTATCCCAATAATATCCCAACCATATATCTATATTTCTTATTCTATAAAACCTAATTCTTTTTCTTGTAATTATTGTTTTCATTATTCTTTATTTGCTATCTAATTTTTCGTTCTCATTACATTAGAACTCTATTTCCTTCAAATATTCTAATAGTTAAATCTCTATTGTTAATGTATATTATATAGTTTTCCAATATATATATATTATGCTTCATATTAAAAAATTGTTTAGATGTTGAACAAATAGATTGATTATTATATATTGCATCATTGGTTTCTATGTTTGATTTTAATTGTATTTTTCATATGTTTAAAATTTTTAATAAGTGTGCATAATGTCAAATTATCATATTTTAGGCGTTTTTAATTTTTGAAACAAACAATATATTACTTATATTCAAACATTGAAAAATCAAAAAACAAACATATATCATTCAGATATTTGCATTCAATCATATTCATATTTCAGCCAAATTCAGACTCATTCAGATGAAAAACAAACACTACCTTAGTTCAAATACACATGAATCTTCCCATTTAAAACATAAATATATATGGTAAAATAATATTATGACAAGTTTATCATTAAAAAAAAAAAAGTGGGCGCATGCGAGGACCAAAATTTGAGGATTTTTTTTTCAATTTAAAGTTTAAAAATTAAATATCTCTCAAACTATAAAAATATTTATAGAAAAGAAATTACATATTATTGATTTACAAATCATAAATTTTAAAACAAGCATCATTATTGATATGTTTCCACGAAAAATGAGTCAAAATAATCCTTATATTCTTAAGTTATCGAATGTCATTTTCAAACATTCATATCTTCTTCATCCGGACTCCAAATCATAATCTGTAAAATGCTACATATAGTTAACAATCATATATACAACTTTTATTGACATACTCTCTCAAATTATGAATTCTACAAGGTCAAAAACAGTCCAAAAATTTATCATGTCTCACATAATACAAACCTGGAAAATGTTACTGTCTTTATAAAAAATTGTGAATGTCCTTATAGAAAATGTGACTATCTTTATAAAAAAAATATAGATGTCCTTATAAAATAGGATTTGTTTACAAAAATGTGATTGACCTTATAAAAAAATATTATTATCCTTACAAAATGTGGCCGTCTTTATAAAAAAAAAAGGTCCAACCATTGTAAAAAAATTGTGAAAAGTGAATATATATATATATATATATATATATATATATATATATAATATAATATTTAAAAAAATAATGTTGTAATAGAGATGTATAAAATAAAGATATAAATATGAATAAAGTCAACTTATGATTAATGTTTGGACTAATGATATGCTCATATATTGATATATTCAGGGTATGTTTACACTCACATTAGCATCATTTTGGAAATAAAAATCTAAATTTAAAGTAAGATCATAAACTTGTGACCTTATTATGAACTAATTAACTTTATGGTATTGTAGGTGTAATATCTCAAAAATCTGAATTTCAACACGTGAAAGGGACATGTCATACACATTATCAGGCAAAAAGATTTTATTTTCCACCAAAATACCTACAATCATTCAAAGAGAAATGTCAAACATAATCAAAGCTTATCAACCCCCGACTCAAAAAAATGACATTCTTGCTCTTTGACCTAATTTGAATTTCACTTTACAAATCATTTTGTGTAATATTTTATCAAGTCATTTTCATTTTTTTTTTTTATTTTGCCTATATATATGTCTATTATCTATATAATTGGACATAACTTCATAATCTTATAACTTTCTTTTCATATTATAGTTTGTATTCTCTTTAGTTTAATAAAAATCTCTCTCGATTATCTACATCTCTTCTTCTTTCTATCACCTTTCTTCTCCATGTTTCTCCATTTATTTCGAACTCCATGCCTTCAACCATTGAGATGAAAACCTTCTTTTTGTCATTCCTTATGACAAAGAGAGGCTAAATCATTTTGAGTCGGGGTGTGAAAAAGTTAACATGACTCACTAATAAGCTCTAACACTACTTTATGTTTCGAGTTTATTTTCAAGTATTTTTTTTAATATAATGTTTCTTCATTTTTATTCTTTAATGTTTCTTTAAATTTGAAAGATATGCTAAACTTTTATACTTAAAATATCATATGCTTGTGAATCTTTTGAGAACAATATTAAGATATAAAGCGAAAATTTTTAAGTGTAAAATATTGATAGAAATGTAACATATATGTGTGATATTTCAAAATTTTAATAAGTTGTGATTTTATCAAATTACCCTTGCTTTAAATTATTCAATAAGAATTTAAGTTTGAACAAAACTACTAACGTTATCAATTTAGCGTGCTTCCTAAATTGGTGGTTGATTTGGATTAAACTTTGCTAACATGCCAATAATAGTTTGAACTAATTCTAATCAATCATGTATTTTGTTCAAAATTAAATTAACGAGATATGTGTGAGAAAATCAGTTCTTTCTATTCTAGTTAGTTGGCTTTTATGTATATATATTGAAGGAGCCATATTTGTAAAAGGAATACAGAACTGAAAGTTAAGGAAAAATTTTAATCCTCAAATTTTCTCATTTCTTCACTATATATTATATTTGATGTTCTTTGTGTAAATACAATTATTACAATTATTTCACGGTAATTGGGAAATCCAAATATTACAAATATTACAATTATCCTCGAGCAGACCCAATCAGACCCACGGAGCAGACCCTCACGGCGGACCCTGAGAGCAGACCCTGACGGCGGAGGCTGAGAGCAGAGGCAGACCCTGAGAGCGGAGGCAGAGGCTGAGAGCAGACCCTGACGGCAAACCCTGAGAACGGAGGCTGAGAGCAGAGGCAGAGGCTGGTGAGCAGAGGCAGAGGCTGGTGAGCAGAGGCAGAGGCTGGCAAGCGTAGGCAGAGGGTTAGACCCTGAAATTGATGATCCAGAACCGAACCATTGCTTCTTCACTTTCCCGAGGCTTGTTGATGACAACAATATCCTTAAAACAAATTCGTCATCTACCGTAGGTGCAGTAGAACGTGAGACGATTATTTCCCAGGATACAACGGAAAACGCACGAGTAAGAGCACCACCGAACTCGTATCCAACGAACCACAAAAGTGTCTGAACTCTGACTTAACAAAACAAAGAAAAAACCGAGCTGTTGTGTGTGATGTTTTTATTCTCTGTGTTCTATTTTTTAACAAAATCTCAATATTGTACCTATTTATAAAAAACGAAATCACAGCTCATTTAAAGGAAATTAACAAGCCAATTATATCTCATTAATAGGAGGCGTTTCACTTTGTTGTAACCACCAAACTAATTAAATTAGCTGTTATGGAAATTCAACTTTTGTAACCACCAAGCTAATTAAATTAGCTGTTATGGAAATTCAAAAGGCTTGGAAAATTGAAGAGATTAGTAAAAATTCGGCTGGGCCGGGCCCGCATAATTTGGTCCGGCATTCGTGTACGCAGGACACGCGGGTGCATACGAGCCAAGCTTGATTCGGATTTGATTTGCACCCCCCCCCCCCCCGCGCACGTAGAGAGAGCCTATATCCTTATAACTCTTACCCATCTACATATGAGCAATCATATATAAGCATAATATTCCCTCTATAGCTTTCCCATATGGGACAAGCTGACTTCTTTTTATTTTCCAACACCAATGAGTGAACTTTGAGCAACAATTTCATTCATTCAACCAGCACCATTTTAAGCATATGAATATACCATTTCGAAGTACTCACAGAGGAGTATCTGAATCATTCAATAACAACCACTAACACGAAGTGGACCATGCTTAAAATTGAGCCTCAAAATGCTTACTCATAAGCATTTTTCCAACAATCCCCCACATGAATGAAATTGGCGAAAAA
Source organism: Zanthoxylum bungeanum (assembly GCA_019454045.1). NCBI lineage: Eukaryota > Viridiplantae > Streptophyta > Magnoliopsida > Sapindales > Rutaceae > Zanthoxylum > Zanthoxylum bungeanum. The sequence goes on from SKCR01000165.1 coordinate 149,281, forward strand.
CCGTCAAATAAAAATATTTTATAAAACATTTTATTTTGACCTAGAAGAGTTCAACGGTTCAACACCTGCATAGGATAGGTAGGCCTCAGCCTTTGAACCTTCCCTTGTGAAAATATATCTCATTACTGGCTGACAGTGGACGCGATGTCATTGAACTGTACTGCCGTTCATGTAAATGGAGAATATATATCACACAGATATTTTACCTACACATATGAGTTCTCATTATTATGTTCATTTTGGCCATGAACATCTACCTGGTTTTGCAAGAGTTTCTAAGAATTGTGCCCCGTACAATTCCCTTTGAAGCGGCCCCACTTCTCTCTCACATATGTGATTTCTTATTTAAGAGTATCTCGTAATACTCTGCTAGGATTCCCGACGCATAAGAATCATTAAAAGCTTTTGCTTAACCTCTATCCATACGAGCATCATTTTTTCATTTCACCATAGGAATGGACTAGAGGGTAACCCCCACAGTGATCCAATTATGTCTTTTACGAGTAGGTTGTCCCATTGAACCTAGATATTGGGATCTCCAGTCAACAAGGTTGGGTTTTCCTTCTTAATAAATATTTATCTAATGGGATTTAGTCTCATTACCCTTGATGATTTCACAACTAACTCTCTATTTAACCATTTGGTTAGCGGATCATCAATGTTATCCTTTGACTTTACATAGTCAATCGAAATAACTCCAGTAGAGAGTAATTATCTAACGGTATTGTGTCTACGACGAATATGTCTAGACTTACCATTATACATATTGTTATGTGCCCTTCCAATTGCAGATTGACTATCGCAATGAATGCAAATTGCTGGCACTGGCTTAGGCCAACTTGGAATATCCTCTAGAAAATTTCGAAGCCATTCTTCTTATTCAGCACACTTGTCTAATGCAATGAATTCTGATTACATTGTAGATCTGGCTATCACAGTCTCTTTGGAGGATTTCCATGATATAGCTGCACCTACTAGTGTAAACACATAGCCACTGGTAGACTTTGAGTCTTTCATGTCAGATATCCAATTAGCATCACTGTATCCTTCGACTACAGCTGGATATCTATGATAGTGCAACCCATAATTACGAGTAAAATGTAAGTACCTAAGTACTCTCACTATTGCTTTCTAGTGATCAACCCCTGGATTGCTCGTATATCTGCTGAGCTTGTTTACTGTACAGGCTATATCAGGCCTTGTACAACTCGATAGATACATCAAACTCCCGATCACTCTAGAGTATTCTACTTGAGATATACCCTCTCCCCTATTCTTCGATAGGTGTAAACTCACATCTAAAGGAGTTATAGCCACAGCTGAATCATCATCGTTGAATTTACCAAGAATTTTGTCCACATAGTGCGACTGATCAAGAATAAGTCCATCTGGACTTCTCGAGATCTTTATTCCCAAAATGACATCTGTAAGACCCATGTCTTTCATGTCAAACTTGGATTTTAGCATATTCTTGGTAGATTTCACCATTTTAACATTACTCCCGACAATCAGTATGTCATCAACGTAGAGACATAAAATGACATAGCCAACTTCTGTCTCTCTGACATAATTGCATTTATCACATTCATTGATTTTGAAACCATTTGCCAACATGGTGTCATCAAATTTTTTATGCCACTGTTTCGGGGCTTGTTTCAATCCATACAAGGATTTAACTAACTTACAGACTTTCTTTTCTTGTCCTGGAGCTATAAATCCTTCAGGTTGTTCCATGTAGATTTCTTCATCTAAATCTCCATTCAGAAAGGTTGTTTTCACATCCATCTGATGTACCTCAAGATTGCGCAAAGCTGCAATCGCTAGTATCATCCTTATGAAATTTATTCTCGTTATAGGAGAATAAGTATCAAAGTAATCAAGACATTCACGTTGTCTGTAACCTTTAATTACAAGTCTTGCTTTGTACTTGTCAATTGATCCATCTGCCTTTATTTTCTTTTTGAAAATCCACTTGGACCCTAAAGGTTTACATCCTGGAGGAAGATTCACTAACTCCCAGGTGTGATTTTGTAAGATGGATTCAATTTCACTATTGATGGCATCTTTCCACAAGGCACCATCAGCTGACCTTACAGCTTCGTTATAGCTTTGAGGATCATTCTCTAGCAAAAATGTCAGAAAATCTGGACAAATGATTTTTCCGTTCTAGCTCTTTTGCTACGTCTTAGTTCAGGTTCAACAACTTGTTGATCCTCTGGAACATTTATTTGTTCTCGGTCCTGACTATCTTTAATGATAGTCTCATGTGCTCGTTTTTGCACATTTGAATTCGAAGTAGTTTTACAAGGAAAAACGTATTCGAAAAAGGATGCATTCCTCGACTCCATTATCGTATTCTTGTGAATATCTGGTACATTAGACTCATGCACAAGAAATCGATAAGCATTACTGTTATGTGCATATCCTATGAAAATGCAATCAACAGTTTTTGGTCATATCTTCACCTTTTTAGGTGGAGGAATGACTACCTTGGCAAGACACCCCCACACTCATAGGAATTTATATGAAGGTATCTTCCTTTCCACATTTCATAAGGAGTTTTCCCTGCTTCTTTCTGTGGTACCTATTTAAAAGGTAATTAGCTGATAAGACGGCTTCTCCCCACATATTCTGAGGTAAGCCATAGCTGATTAACATAGCGTTCATCATCTCTTTCAAGGTACGATTCTTATGTTCCGCAATCCCATTGGATTGAGGTGAATAAGGAGCTGTGGTTTGATGTATGATTCCATTTTGTTCACAAAGTGATTCAAAAGGGAAAACATACTCACCACCACGATCACTTCTTAACTCTTAATTCTTTTATTCAGTTGGTTCTCAACTTCATTCTTATAGAGAACAAATCTTTATAGCTTCGTCCTTGCTTTTCATTAAATACACATAGCAAAATCTTGTGCAATCATCAATAAAGGTAATAAAATATTTATTACCGCCTCTCGATTGTATTGAATTAAAATCACATACATCGGTATGAATTAGATCAAGTGGTTCAGAGTTTCTTTCAATACTATGAAAAGATTATCTTGTTAGTTTTGCCTCAACGCAAGTATCACACTTATGTTGTTATCAATTTTAAAATTGGGAATGTGATTCATGTTAATTAATTTTCGCAATGAATTAAAATTAACATGTCCTAATCTACCATGCCAAAGATTAGAGTACTCAACAATATAAGCAGAAGAACTAGCTTTATTGATATTTTTGGGTTTAACAACCATTACATTGAGCTTAAAAAGCCCATCAGTTACATACCCTTTTCCCACATACATCTCATTTTTAGTCAAAACTACTTTATCAGACTCGAACACCATCCGGAATCCATGCTTGTTCAGAAGCGATCAAGACACAAGATTCTTCCGTATTTCAGGTACAGACAAAACATTGTTCAAAGACAACCCTTTCCCCGAGGTCATCTTCAGAATTACCTTTCCTTGACCTTCAATCTCAGATGTTGCTGAATTTCCCATGTATATCTTTTCCCCATTACCAGCAGGCTCAAATGAAGAAAACATGCTCTTATCCGAGCAAACATGTCGAGTGGCACCAGTGTCAATCCACCACTCTCTTGGGTTAGAACCCACCAGATTCACCTCAGAAACCACAGCAGAAAGGTTAATGTCTGAAACATCTTGAGTCATATTTTCCAGCACATTAGCCTCTTGTTTTTTTTCTTCTTCGGCAGTCTGCACTCAGAAGACTTGTGACCCATTTTGTCACAGTTGAAGCATCTTCCTTGAAATTTGGATTTCTTGGAAACTCCTCCTCTAGGCCCATTTTTTACCTTTGTTCTTGAGGTTCTTGTTCTTATGGCCATGTTCGACAACATTTGCTTTGGCCTCATGAGTCATTCCTCTCTTGTCAGAAACTCGGTTATCTTCCTCAATTCTCAGCTTAAGAACCAAGTCTTCAATGCTTATTTCTTTTCGCTTATGCTTTAGATAATTCTTGAAACCTTCCCAACCAGGTGGTAGTTTCTCAATTATCGAGGCTACTTGGAAGGTTTCACTTAAACTCATCCCCTCAGCATGAATTTCTGCTAGAATAATCTGCAGTTCTTGTACTTGGCTTATCACAGTTTTGGAATCAATCATATTAAAATCTAGGAAACGGCCTACGACAAATTTCTTAGTACCGGCATCCTCAGTTTTATATTTTCGATCTAAAGATTCCAAAGCCCTTTAGCTGTTTTCATTCCGGCGTACACACTGTACAAGGAATCACTTAGCCCATTCAGCACATAATTCCGACATAGGAATTCAGAATGTTTCCAAGCATCAATTGCACTGATGACTTGGATATCAATCTCACCCTCTTTGGGTATAAGAGCATCTTCCTTTAGAAACCTCGTAAGGTTCAACGTGGTCAAGTAGAAAAACATTTTCTGTTGCCACCTTTTGAAATTCTGACCACTGAATTTTTCAGGTTTTTCCGCAGCAGGATTGACATGGCTCACATGTCCAACAGGTTGTCTAGCCATAGAGGCAGGAATACCTTGGCCAGCCACAGCGGCTACCATATTAAGCCCAGATTCTGATGCAAGTTGGCCAGCCGAAGGGGCTACCACTGCACTTTGGTCAGCCACGGGGGCTGCCACAACATTCTGGCCAGCCGAAGAGGCTGCCATATTCGGATCTACTGTGTTTGGACTGATTTCCATATCCACAGAGTCGAAGTTTGTTTTAAGACTGTAAATACAATTATTACAATTATTTAACGGTAATTGGGAAATCCAAATATTACAAATATTACAATTATCCTCGAGCAGACCCAATCAGACCCACGGAGCATACCCTCACGACGGACCCTGAGAGCAGACCCTGACGGCAGAGGCTGAGAGCGGAGGCTGAGAGCAGAGGCAGACCCTGAGAGCGGAGGCAGAGGCTGATGAGCAGAGGCTGAGAGCAGACCCTGACGGCAGACCCTGAGAGCGGAGGCTGGGAGCAAAGGCAGAGGCTGCTGAGCAGAGGCAGAGGCTGATGAGAAGAGGCAGAGGCTAGCGAGTGTAGGCAGAGGGTTAGACCCTGAAATTTATGATCCAGAACCGAACCACTGCTTCTTCACTTTCCTGAGGCTTGTTGATGACAACAATATCCTTAAAACAAATTCGTCCCCTACCGTAGGTGCAGTAAAATGTGAGACGATTGTTTCCCAGGATACAACGGAAAACGCACGAGTAAGGGCACCACCGAACTCGTATCCAACGAACCACAAAAGTGTCTGAACTCTGACTTAACAAAACAAAGAAAAAACCGAGCTATTGTGTGTGATGTTTTTATTCTCTAAGTTCTATTTTTTAACAAAATCTCAATATTGTACCTATTTATAAAAAACGAAATCACAGCTCATTTAAAGGAAATTAACAAGCCAATTATATCTCATTAATAGGAGGCGTTTCACTTTGTTGTAACCACTAAACTAATTAAATTAGCTGTTATGGAAATTCAACTTTTGTAACCACCAAGCTAATTAAATTAGCTGTTATGGAAATTCAAAAGGCTTGGAAAATTGAAGAGATTAGTAAAAATTCGGCTGGGCCGGGCCCGCATAATTTGGTCCGGCATTCGTGTACGCAGGACACGCGGGTGCACACGAGCCAAGCTTGATTCGGATTTGATTTGCACCCCCCCCCCCCCCGCGCACGTAGAGAGAGCCTCTATCCTTATAACTCTTACCCATCTACATATGAGCAATCATATATAAGCATAATATTCCCTCTATAGCTTTCCCATATGGGACAAGCTGACTTCTCTTTATTTTCCAACACCAATGGGTGAACTTTAAGCAACAATTTCTCATTCACCCAAGCACCATTTTAAGCATATGAATATACCATTTCGAAGTACTCACGGAGGAGTATCCGAATCATTCAATAACAACCACTAACACGAAGTGGACCATGCTTAAAATTGAGCCTCAAAATTCTTACTCATAAGCATTTTTCCAACAATCCCTCACATGAATGAAATTGGCGAAAAACCGTCAAATAAAAATATTTTATAAAACATTTTATTTTCACCTAGAAGAGTTCAACGGTTCAACACCTGCATAGGATAGGTAGGCCTCAGCCTTTGAACCTTCCCTTGTGAAAATATATCTCATTACTGGCTGACAGTGGACGCGATGTCATTGAACTGTACTGCCGTTCATGTAAATGGAGAATATATATCACACAGATATTTTACCTACACATCTGAGTTCTCATTATTATGTTCATTTTGGCCATGAACATCTACCTGGTTTTGCAAGAGTTTCTAAGAATTGTGCCCCGTACAATTCCCTTTGAAGCGGCCCCACTTCTCTCTCACATAGGTGATTTCTTATTTAAGAGTATCTCGTAATACTCTGCTCGGATTCCCGACGCATAAGAATCATTAAAAGTTTTTGCTTAACCTATATACATACGAGCATCATTGTTTCATTTCACCATAGGAATGGACTAGAGGGTAACCCCCACAGTGATCCAATTATGTCTTTTACGAGTAGGTTGTCCCATTGAACCTAGATCTTTGGATCTCCAGTCAACAAGGTTGGGTTTTCCTTCGTAATAAAAATTTATCTAATGGGCTTTAGTCCCATTCCCCTCGATGATTTCACAACTAACTCTCTATTTAACCCTTTTGGTTAGCGGATCCACAATGTTATCCTTTGACTTTACATAGTCAATCGAAATAACTCCAGTAGAGAGTAATTGTCTAACGGTATTGTGTCTACGACGAATATGTCTAGACTTACCATTATACATATTGTTATGTGCCCTTCCAATTGCAGATTGACTATCGCAATGAATGCAAATTGCTGGCACTGGCTTAGGCCAACTTGGAATATCCTATAGAAAATTTCGAAGTGGACCATGCTTAAAATTGAGCCTCAAAATACTTACTCATAAGCATTTTTCCAACACTTTGTTCATCACATTGGAGTGCAAACTTGTGGTGATCTGTCATTGAATCCAGGAGGTCGATACCGAATGTTTAAAGCCTTATTGCACTGGGTATTCCCTAAAGCCGGAAATACGACCTTAAGGACAGTGCTTTTTGGCACACCTTGACACGTTAACCTTTTGTTGCTGATTAACTGCTTCTAAGCATTTATTTGTTGTGCTTTCGCAATTTTCTGAATTTCTTTTAAGTTTGGATGCGTACGATTGCAAACGGTTAGGTTGCTGAAAAGTAACAAAGCTATCACACTAGAGTCATATATTTGGCAGCTTTACTTTTCCATTTACTATTATAATTGTTCATTCATTTCTTTGTAATATGAGCTTGCAGGCTCATTAATTTATTTATTTCTTTATTTATTTTTTAATTTCTTTTTGGAGCTTGCATGCTCCGTCTTTTATCCGGTGTTTATTAATTTATTTTCTTGTAACTTGGGCTTGCACGCTCACTTAGTTCACATCAGTATTTAGAGTTTTGACTCACTTTATATTAGGAAGTAAGATGGGGTAAAAGGTATTATATTACCTTTATTGATGATTTCTCAAGATATACTAAAGTATATCTATTGAGAAATAAAGATGAAGCTGGTGAAAAGTTCTTAATATATAAAAATGAAGTTGAAAATCAACTTAATAAAAGAATCAAAAGATTAAGAACTGATAGAGGAGGTGAATATGATTCAAGTATTTTTAATACTTTTTTTGTGAGAATCATTGTATCATCCATGAAATGACACCTCCTTATTCACCTGAATCAAATGATGTAGCTGAAATGAAAAATAGAACATTAAAGAACATGGTAAATGCCATGTTAATTAGTTCTGGAGCACCACTAAAGCTATACTATCAGCTTGCCACATTCAGAATAGAATACCCTATAAGAAAACAGGTAAGACACCCTATGAGTTATGGCGAGGCTATAAGCCTAACATATCATACCTCAAAGTGTGGGGATGCCTAGCGAAGGTTCTTAAACCTGATCCCAAAAAGAAAAGATTAAGGCCTAAAACTATTGACTGTTTATTTATAGGGTATGCCCATAACAGTGCTGCTTATAGATTCTTGGTGCTTCAAAATGAGGGTAATTCGTTTGAGGCGAATACCATTATTGAGTCTAAGAATGCTGAATTTTTTGAATCTAATTTTCCAAAGAAAACTAATAATATTCATTTACCTCATAATGAGTCAAAAGACGATCTTCTTGAGGGTTCAGATGTAGAACTAAGGAGAAGTAAAAGAATGAGAACTACCACTAGTTTTGGTGACGAATTTTATGTCTTTCTTACTGAGAATGATCCTCAGACTTTTAAGGAAGTAATGACTTCTCGTGATGCACCATTATGGAGAGAGGCAGTTAACAGTGAGTTAGACTCTATCATGAGCAATCATGTATGAGAGTTGGTTGATTTACCTTTGGGTTCAAGACCTATTGGGTGCAAGTGGATTTTTAAAAGAAAATTAAAGGCCGATGGATCAGTTGAGAAATATAAGGCAAGATTAGTTGCCAAAGGATTTTCACAAAAGAAAGACAGAGATTATTTTGATACCTATGCTCCTGTGACACAGATTGCATCCATTAGAGTTATGATTGTACTAGCTGCAATTCATAACTTATATATTCATCAAATGGATGTAAAAGCCGCTTTCTTGAATGTGGACATGAATGAAAAAATTACATAGGTCAACCAGAAGGTTGTATAGTTTCAGGTCTTGAGCATAAGGTGTGCAAATTGGTTAAGTCATTATATGGCTTAAAACAAGCACCAAAACAGTGGCATGAGAAATTTGATCAGATGTTGGTATCTAATGGATTTGTGATCAATGATTCAGATAAGTGTATATATTTTAAATCTATTAATACTAATACTTATGTGATCATTTGTCTCTATGTTGATGATATACTCATCTTGAGTCCCAACCTGGGAACGATAAATGAGACAAAGATGATGCTTGCTTCTAACTTCGATACGAAGGATATGGGAGAAGCAAATGTTATATTAGGAATCAAAATCACTAAAACTAGTAGTGGTCTCATGTTATCACAAGAACACTATGTTGAGAAAATGTTGAAAAGGTTTGGGTATTATGAGTGCAAGCCGGTCTCTACACTGTATGATGTAAATACCCATCTTAAGAAGAATTTAGGATATAGTGTTGATCAAACTACATATTCCCAAATCATTGGTAGCCTAATGTACTTAATGAATAGTATAAGACCTGACATTGCATATGCTGTAGGCAGATTGAATAGATATACTCAAAATCCTAACAAGGATCATCAGGCTGCCATAGACAGACTTGCTAGATATTTGAAAGGCACCATTGATTATGGACTTAATTACAACATCTCTCCACATGTACTTGAAGGGTATAGCGATGTGAATTGGATTTCAGGATCAGATGAAATCAAATCCTTGGTGGAGGTGTCGTGTCTTGGAAATCTACAAAAACAAACGTGTATAGCTCGTTCTACCATGGAGTCCGAGCTCATTGCCTTAGAAAAGACATGTTCTGAGGCTGAGTGGTTAAGAAACCTCTTAACGGATCTTCCCATTTCTGCTCACCCTCCTACTTCTGTGTCCGTACACTGCGATTTCCAGACAGCTATTGCTAGGGCAAGAAGTAAGATATATAATGGGAAAAACAGACACATTCGTATGAGACATAGTATCAACAAACAGCTGTTAGAATCTGGGATTGTGAGCCTAGATTTCGTGAGGTCAGAGTCAAATTTGGCCGATCCTCTGACAAAACCACTTAATAGGAGATTAGTGGTAAATACGTCGAGGAGGATGAGACTTCTGTCTAGAACAGAAAGACAAGAGTGATGGCAACCATACCTATATGACAGGAGGATGAGACTTCACTATATATTATATTTGTTGTTCTTTGTTCATCACATTGGAGTGCAAACTTGTGGTGATCTGTCATTGAATCCTGGAGGTCGATACCGAATGTTTAAAGCCTTGTTGCACTGGGTATTCCCCTAAAGCCGGAAATACGACCTTAAGGACAGTGCTTTTTGGCACACCTTGACACGTTAACCTTTTGTTGCTGATTAACTGCTTCTAAGCATTTATTTGTTGTGCTTTCGCAATTTTCTGAATTTCTTTTAAGTTTGGATGCGTACGATTGCAAACGGTTAGGTTGCTGAAAAGTAACAAAGCTATCACACTAGAGTCATATATTTGGCAGCTTTACTTTTCCATTTACTATTATAATTGTTCATTCATTTCTTTGTAATATGAGCTTGCAGGCTCATTAATTAATTTCTTTCTTTCTTTATTTTTTAATTTCTTTTTGGAGCTTGCATGCTTCGTCTTTTATCCGGTGTTTATTAATTTGTTTTCTTGTAACTTGGGCTTGCTCGCTCAATTGGTTCACATCAGTTTTTAGAGTTTTGACTCACTTTATATTTGGAAGTAAGATTTGAATTACAAGAAATTCATGACTCTTTTAAACCCAAACCTATAAACATGTAAAATATTCTTTATATGTTATGCTTGTATACTTAAAATATCATATATACTAGTGAATCTTTTGAAAACAAAGTTAAGACATAAAGCGGAAAAAGTGTAAAATATTGATAGAAACTCATAACTCTTTTAACCCAAACCTATAAACATGTAAAATATTCTTTATATGTTATGCTTGTGTACTTAAAATATCATATATACTAGTGAATCTTTTGAAAACAATGTTAAGACATAAAGCGAAAAAAGTGTAAAATATTGATAGAAACTCATAACTCTTTTAAACCCAAACCTATGAACATGGATAATATGAACAATTTTACTAAGTTTATACTATTAGAGATAGTGGATTTTGGGAAAATATATCTATGTAAATCTTTATTTGTTTATATTTTCATTAACATAAGGTGTACGTTTTGCATGGTTTATTTTTTTTTGAAAGTAGTGTATGTGTCATGGAGTTAGTGATGAGTGTTAGTGGAATTAGGGCTGAGCACCATTTCTGGTTCTACCCGGAATCGGTTGGAACCAGACAGATTTTTCGTATTTGGAACTGGACCTGCTATGGTTTCAAAATGGAAGATCTGAATTTAAACTGTTCAATTTCGGTTTTGTCATGGACGAAACCGGAACCGAAACGAAACCTGTTTTGGGAAAAGAATTTAGAATCAATTTCGGAATCAAATTAAAACTCAATTTAAACTCAGTTTCATAAACATTTAAAAAACCCATATTAAAACTCAATTTAAACTCAATTTCATAACTAGTTTTAAAACTCAATGTAATAACCCAAATTAAAATCATAGCCCAATTAAAATCTAATTTAAACTCAGACACTTCCTATAAGAATATTATGTATTGAGTCAAAAATATTATGTAATATGACCGGCGTAAACACACGCGTATAACGCAAGCGCACGTATCGTTCAAGTAGTATAAAAATATTGATCCCACGAGGACTTAATTCCTACTGTTGTTATTAATTATTGAATCTATTTATTTACAGATATCTAATTGAGGGAGAAGAGAATGATTGTTTGATTGATTTGGTTGATTGTAGATTTGCTAAATAAATAAATAAATAAAAAGACAAAAGAAAATACTAAGGAAAATAACAAAAGACACAAAGATCTAGGGTTGTGAATCTTTCTAATATCTTTAAAAGATGAAGTGATTATTTTATGTTTGTATAATAAATCGGTTTACTAACCTGGAACACGAAATTATGCGAAAGCCTATGTCGATGGTCAGACGCAAATACCCAGTTTAACCCAATTGAACCATATGTCTATGTCAACCAAATTATCTGGATTCATTAAGCTTGAGTTCCAATTATGGCTACCCCCGCCCGATAGGTATATGTCTATCCTGTAAGGAAATCTATTAAAGGGTTATTTATCCTCAAGGAAGATCGTGGGCTATTAAGTCTAAGGCTGAAACCTAAAATCTCTATGTCTAGTTCATTTTAGATTTACCACATCAATCTTATTGGTGATTAGACAACAAGAATCATTAAACTTAAGACTTAATAAATAAACCTTTAAATTACCCAAACTATAAAATAACCTCTTATAAACCGGTGATATTAGAATTCATCACAACCCCATATAACTAACACATAACTAGGGCTAGTAAAAACTTAAAAGTAAAAGACATAAAGTAAAAATGCTGAAAAGTAAAAGACATAAAGTAAAAGCTGAAAAATAAAATAAAATGCTAAGGTAAAAGGATCAACTTTTACTATTTACTATTTAGATATCTCCCTTAATTTAATATATTAACTTGTGATTATTTTTCCAACCATCCATATAGGCGGTAACCTGATTAAGTCAAATTAAGTCCAACCAGCCATAAATGCGGAACCAAAATAAACCTGCCATATAGGCGGTAAGAAAATTTAATTACCAACCGACCAATCTGGTGATATCCTTGATTAGTCAGGTTTAAACCAGATTAAAATGATTTACCAACCGACCAATCTGGCGGTATCCTTTTTAAGTCAATATTTTAAATAATGAATATATTATTTTTAAGGGAGATTAATCTAAATAGTAACAGTAAAAGAATTACCTTTCACCCTAGCTGGGGAAGTTACCTCCTCATGGTGAATAGTAAAAACTGTAAAAAGTAAAAAAGTACATTACTATTATTACAGAACGTAATTAAAATTATTTACAAAACTAAAAACTAAAAGAAACTAGATAGAAAACTCCCTATTTACATCAGAGAATTCAGAGAGAATGGTACATTTGAAACTGAAACATCGAGCTGAATTTATAGGCCTCAGTAGGCTCCGGGCGTCGCGACGCCAAGGCCTTTGGCGTTGCTACGCCTGCTTCTTTTGGTCGTGGCATGCTGAGGTGATGACACGTGGCGATTTTGGATAAGATGATAAGGTGACATGTGGCAAGGTGGTTGGAGCTCAATTATTATGACACATGGCGACTTCTGATTGGTCGGTTCAGATTCTTATCCGCCACGTGTCAGATAAAGATAAGTCAGTCAATAATTGATGCTGACATGGCGCTGACGTGATGACACGTGGTAATTTGACTGTCGGCACCATCGAATCGTGACACGTGGCACGCTGTGATTGGTTGATGATGACGTGGCAGCCACGTGACACTTTGACTTGGTCAACAGGTGATATGGATGATGACATGGCAATGACGTGGAGTGACACGTGGCGATGGCGACTGTTGGCACCGTAGGATGATGACAAGTGGCACGGCGCATGTTAGCAGATCGGCTGTGATGTTGACACGTAGCACGGCGTACGTTAGCAAAGTCAAACTTTTCTCAGATTCTGACACATGGACCCGATGCACGTTAGCACTGTTCGGTGCACGTTAAGCGTCGCGACGCCAAAGGCTTGCGCGTCGCGACATGTGAAATGACCATTTTGCCATTTTCGTCCAATTTTCACTATTTTGGCCCAAATCACTTCCAGAGTGTCCTGAAACTTTATTTATATACAAAATAACACAAAATACATCAAAATATTCACAAAACTCAAGAAAGTATACAAAATATTAGGTTAAATGAGTGAGAAATAGTGATAGATTTACCACTCATCACACCCCCAAACCTAACATTTTGCTAGTCCTCGAGCAAAACACAGAATAAAATAACATAAACATCCTTAAAATAAAATTTAACTAAGCCACTTTCGTAGGGATCACGGTTGCATTTAGCGTATGCAACAAGCCTTTAAACCCCTAGGTGTCCCTAGTGGACGAGTTGTAGTCTCGTGAGGGTTTACAACAATGATACCCACAAATATTTTACAAAAGTAAAAAGGTAGTGAAACTAATGCACACAAAAGCAAAAAGACAAGAGAAAAGAGAATAAAGAAGTTAGTGACTAATCAGGTGAAACTTCTACTACAAATTACTAGTTGTTTTCTTTCTTTCTAAATTACTGAATAAGTAAATTCTCCGATTATATTTATCATTCTCCATATACACAGTCAACAAAATATTAAACAACTCATTTTTGCCCACAACAGTCATAAGTGCAGTTGATAAGAGAGTAATATTTTTGTCCTAAAGTTTTATCAGAATTCACATATTTTTGTAGCAATGGAATAATTTTTTTGATTTTTTTTCTTTGATTTTTTTTCTATTTTTTATTTATATACAATAACTTTCGTCTATGTAGCGAGTGTTGGGTCGGTGGCTCCCAAACCAGTTGGCTTTAGGGCACCAGGTGTTAAGACACCCATACAGACTTAATTACTCGGACTTCAGATATATATATTTTTGCAGCATCTTTGATCCATGTAGCGAGCTTTGGGCCAGTGACTCCCAAACCAGTTGGCTTTAGGGCACTAGGTGTTAAAACACCCTTACAGACTTAATAACTCGGACCTCAGATGTTTTTTTTTACTCCATTGCTTTTTGAGATGCTTCATTCAATTAAACTAGAGCACTGAATATTACAAACTTTTCAATTACAATTCATGTCCGTATGTTACTATGCATATTGATAATAAATGTCAACTGAGTATATGAAGATCCATTATAGTCCGTTTTATGGAGAATTTACAAATTAAATAATTCAAAATGAAATAAACAAAAATTAACTTGTTTCGAAATAGGTTTGAGATATGTCTCAAGAGTGTAAACTCCTTACTCAGCTATTTCTTACCAATTTCACATTTTTTAGTCAAAATAAAAACACAAAAACACAAAATATTTTTGTAATTTTTGAAAAAATTTCAATTTTTTTGTATTTTTCGAAAAATTTTGGACTAAAAATAAAAACAACACACAACTAAAAAGAAGATACTAATCAACTAATTCCATCCCCCAAACCTAAATGAGACATTGTCCCCAATGTCTTAAACAATAGAAGAAAAGTTTAGAAGATAATACCTGGTTAGCTGAAATTCTACGGGAAATTAAAGGTTAAGATCCAGATTAATCCGACGCCTCTTACCACGATCGTCTTCAGACCAATTTATCCTTGAAAGGACAGGGTCAACTTGTGGTTCATAGGCTAAGAGTTAGTCTATTAGATCCGGAGCAGTTCTGGCAGTAAAGAGGAGTTTTTTTAAAGGTTTTGACACGAACCCATTTCTTCGGGCATCATCAAGAAACACACAAAGAAAATCATAAAATCCATCAACGTTAAACAGCCCAATTGGTTTCTGGTGTATGTTCAGGTTAGCCCAAGATAGAACTATAAAAATTTCCTCCAATGTACCCAAGCCACCTGGCAAAGCGATAAAAGCATCAGCACGGTTAATCATTTCTACCAATCGTTCCGACATACCTGACACGATCAGTTCATCTCCATTTGATGATCCAATAAGATTTGCCTCTGCCAAGGGTTTTGGGATGATTCCCAAAACGTGACTGCCTCCTTCCTGTACGGCCTTTGAAACGATCCCCATTAGTCCAAGATTTCCTCCGCCATATACTAAGTGCATATTCCTTGCAGCTAAGACTCGACCCAATTCTTGTGCTGCCTCTACGTATTGTGGCTTAGTACCAACACTAGTACCGCAAAACACACAAATGTTTTCAACTCATCTTCTTGAAGTGGCTTCCATTTTTTTTACTCTGGATGTCTTCAAAAGTGCAATGATGAGTTGAATTTATAGAACCTGAAAAGGGTGAGTAATGATAGCACTAGTTTCTTCCAAAGGACAATTGTTAGCTAAACAACAAAAGAAATCGTGAAAGGTCAAAAAGTCTGGATCCTGTCTACGAAAATAAAGATAATTACAACAGAAAAGCAAATCAAAGCAATAATTAAGGCTACGGAATTGTGTACGCAATACGCCATTCGGTTAGTATAAATTCATAAGGATGCGTCTCAAGAATTCATTCTTTACTCAGCCATCACAAATGAATTAGCTCTCTTCTTTCTGATTGCCTAACACCATTCATTTTGTCTTAAAATGCTCCGTTTGTGCTTTTCCATACAAAAATAACACACAAAATTAAAAACTCTACAACATGTATACACAAAATATAAAAACAGAAATTACAACAAATTGCATGGGTTGCCTCCCTGCTAGCGCTAAATTTTTCGTCTTCAGCCAGACGTGACTGAAATTTATCTGTCAAGGAGGTTTCAATGTCGTTTTGGATGTCCGATTAAAGACAATCCCGTGAGCGTTGCTTTTGAAGGGTCTCTTCCAACGGTAAAGTGGCAAAAAATATTTTGTCTCATTCAGTGCTTATGCCACATTTTTAACCTTTATTGCTCCAGTGGTTCCTGAAAAGAAAGAAATAAAATCAGGAGGTCTCGTATGGTGCTTGACCTTGAATGGAAGTTCCATTCTATCAAGCTTCCGGGTGATATCTCTAAATTGTACTCCCCAAAACAGTGATGTTTCTTCTGAATGCTCTGGATCTTTAATAAGTTCAGACATTTGCTCCTCCATTTGCTCTGCTTCTTGCTCCATCTTTTCTTCACAGATGAATTTTAAAATTTCCGTATTCAATTCTTCATATGTCATCTGTGAAATACATGCTCCAGAAGTGTCAATCTGAAGATGTAAAGTTATGTCTGTTTTTAGGTCTTCATCCTCTGATCTGAGTGAAATGATTGGCTCAGGTAGATCTTCTTCAAACATTTGTGCAATGGAAGCTCCAAGATCTTCATTTGGAGGATAAAAAGTTTCATCCTCCTTTGTTGGTGCAATTGGTACTAACAGCTCAGCTTCATCCTCGTCAGAATCTGAATAATAAAAATCAAATTGAGACTTCGCTGGTTTGGGTTCCCGAACTGATACCTCAGATTCCTGATACTGCTCAGCCTTCTCATTTTCTAAAGTGTCATCGTGAAATGCTTGGTACTCGAAGGCTTCATCAGTGTCATCTGAAAATGGTCCTTGAGGTATGTAGCTCTGGTTTTCTGTTAATTGTCTCACTTGATCTGTCATCCTCTGAATGGATGCTGATTGTCTCTGAATACTTTCGAGTTGATTCTGGAATGTTTCAAGCATTGTATCCAACTTTTCATCTCGTTTCTTGAACACATCTTTGAGCATGTCAATCATCTGATCTTATTCTGATTGTTCTGATTGTTGATGAAGATCATTGTAGGTGGGTGGTGGATAAGATGGAAAATGTGGTTCTGTGAAATGTGATGGCTCATCATACCATGAAGGATTTTGATAGCTCTGCCACCCTGGATTGTAGTTGTACTCACAATGATCTCTCGGGTGGTTACCATTACATATGTCACATCTCCCCATTTCGTTCTGTTGAGCAAATGTAGAATTGCTTGATTCTGACATCCAGTGATAGTTGTTGGGCTGAACAACAGGCCTCAGAAAATCGGACTGTTGCTCCCAGATTTGGGGTGTATCTTCTTCTAGTAAAGCTCAAAATCTTTCAATCTCCCAATAATGTTCCATTTTTCAATCACCTGAAAACAAAATAAAGAAATAAAAATTACAGATAAAAATAAAGAAAATTAGATACAAGTAAATTAGATAGCTTCAAAATTAATTAACTCAAGAAAAATAATTCCCCGGCAACGGCGCCAAAAGCTTGACCGGCGTATAACGCAAGCGCACGTATCGTTCAAGTAGTATAAAAATATCGATCACATGAGGACTTAATTCCTACTGTTGTTATTAATTATTGAATCTATTTATTTACATATATCTAATTGAGGGAGAAGAGAATGATTGTTTGATTGATTTGGTTGATTGTAGATTTGCTAAATAAATAAATAAATAAAAAGACAAAAGAAAATACTAAGGAAAATAACAAAAGACACAAAGATCTAGGGTTGTGAATCTTTCTAATATCTTTTAAAAGATGAAGTGATTATTTTATGTTTGTGTAATAAATCGGTTTACTAACCTGGAACACGAAATTATGCGAAAGCCTCTGTCGATGGTCAGACGCAAATACCATGTTTAACCTAATTGAACCATTTGTCTATGTCAACCAAATTATCTGGATTCATTAAGCTTGAGTTCCAATTATGGCTACCCCCGCCCGACAGGTATATGTCTATCCTGTAAGGAAATCTATTAAAGGGTTATCTATCCTCAAGGAATATCGTGGGCTATTAAGTCTAAGGCTGAAACCTAAAATCCCTATGTCTAGTTCATTTTAGATTTACCACATCAATCTTATTGGTGATCAGACAACAAGAATCATTAAGCTTAAGACTTAATAAATAAACCTTTAAATTACCCAAACTATAAAATAACCTCTTATAAACCGATGATATTAGAATTCATCACAACCCCAGATAACTAACACATAATTAGGGCTAGTAAAAACTTAAAAGTAAAAGACATAAAGTAAAAATGCTGAAAAGTAAAAGACATAAAGTAAAAGCTGAAAAATAAAATAAAATGCTAAGGTAAAAGGATCAACTTTTACTATTTACTATTTAGATATCTCCCTTAATATAATATATTAACTTGTGATTATTTTGCCAACCAGCCATATAGGCGGTAACCTGATTAAGTCAAATTAAGTCCAACTAGCCATAAAGGCGGAACCAAAATAAACTTGCCATATAGGCGGTAAGAAAATTTAATTACCAACCGACCAATCTGGCGGTATCCTTGATTAGTCAGGTTTAAACTAGATTAAAATGATTTACCAACTGACCAATCTGGCGGTATCCTTTTTAAGTTAATATTTTAAATAGTGAATATATTATTTTTAAGGGAGATTAATCTAAATAGTAACAATAAAAGAATTACCTTTCACCCTAGCTGGAGAATTTACCTCCTCATGGTGAATAGTAAAAACTGAAAAAAGTAAGAAAGTAAATTACTATTATTACAGAACGTAATTAAAATTATTTACAAAACTAAAAACTAAAAGAAACTAGATAGAAAACTCTCTATTTACGTCAGAGAATTCAGAGAGAATGGTACATTTGAAACTGAAACATCGAGCTGAATTTATAGGCCTCAGTAGGCTCCGGGCGTCGCGACGCCAAGGCCTTTGGCGTCGCTACGCTTGCTTCTTTTGGTCGTGGCATGCTGAGGTGATGACACGTGGCGATTCTGGATAAGGTGATAAGGTAACACGTGACAAGGTGGTTGGAGCTCAATTAGTGTGACACGTGGCGGCTTCTGATTGGTCGGTTCAGATTCTTATCCGCCACATGTCAGATAAGGATAAGTCAGTCAATAATTGATGCTGATGTGGCGCTGACGTGACGACACGTGGTAATTTGACTGTCGGCACCATAGAATCGCGACACGTGGCACGCTGTGATTGGTTGATGATGACGTGGCAGCCACGTGACACTTTGACTTGGTCAACATGTGATGTGGATGATGACGTGGCAATGACGTGGAGTGACACGTGGCGATGGCGACTGTCGGCACCGTAGGATGATGACAAGTGGCACGGCGCATGTTAGTAGATCGGCTGTGATGGTGACACGTGGCACGACGCACGTTAGCAAAGTCAAACTTTTCTCAGATTCTGACATGTGGACCCGGCGCACGTTAGGCGTCGCGATGCCAAAGGCTTGCGCGTCGCGACGTGTGAAATGACCATTTTGCCCTTTTCGTCCAATTTTCACTGTTTTGGCCTAAATCACTTCCAGAGTGTCCTGAAACTTTATTTATCTACAAAATAACACAAAATACATCAAAATATACACAAAACTCAAGAAACTATACAAAATATTAGGTTAAATGAGTGTGAAATAGTGATAGATTTACCACTCATCATAATATACATATTTATTTATTATTTTATTTTTGTATGGACAATTGCCAAGAATATTATGTAATATTCAAGTGTGAAAAATAATTATATTTTCAAAGTTTGACAATAATAAATAAATATGGTAAATCAAAACCGGATCGGAACCAAATTGGAACCGATTAATAAGGTACTCTATTTAATAAGGTAGATTTCGGTTCTACTTAATTAGGAACCAATTTTTTCTAGGTAGGTTCCGGTAAGAATGTCAATTATACCCGGATCCGGAAGACCCGGGTTCGGAAAGACTCGGGTCCGGGTCTTGATTTTAAAGACCCGTGCGAATCCGGGTTCGGATCCGGGTTTACATGATTCTGGATCCGGTTAATTTTAAAATAAAAATTAAAAAAATAAATTTGTTTTATTTTTAAAACAAATATAATTTATTTCAAGGGACAATACCATGTATACCCAGGTCCGGATCCAGATATTTTTTCCCGAGTCCGGATCCATATTTTTCCATCCCTAGGTTTCGATTCCATGCGGAACCGAAACCAATTTTACTCACCTCTAAATGCAATCACATCCCTACTCCATCCTTTCTTTTGTGTATATTCTTGCAATTTATTTTATTAGATTTTATATTTTTATTACTTCACCCAAATCACAATTTCATGACAATTATTTTATTGTACAGAGTTTATGTTATTAATTTTTCTTTGATTTTTTTTTTTTTTGTTCAAACATCATTTTTTTTGGGAGAATAACCTATACTCATGAGTTCATGTATTATAATTGACGGGTGGTCTTACACGTAGAATTTTAAATAATTTTCCTAAATATAACTTATGTGAAATATGACAAGTAACTGAACAGGAAGAGTCTAAAAGTTTTAGGAATAATTAAAGAACTAAAGAAGTGATTTTCATAAATTGGATTAACTGAATTTTTAAATAAGTTTTGACTAGAGATATTTTTATTTTTTATTTTTTAAAAAATATTTAATTCAAATAAAGCAATCATAAAGTAGAAATATTTTAACTTGGGAAATTTACATAATCATCATCCTCATCCTCTATCACACCCTCCATTAACAATCCAACGGCTTAAAAAAATTTGGACCTACCAAGATAAATAGGAAACAACAAACACCGATCTGCCAACTAACCGCTCAAAATCAAAAGCCTTTCACTCTGATATTTGATAAAAAGAGATTTTGATAAAATCTCGGCCGGACATTTGATCCCGCGAATTATCAGATCTGATCAAGTTCGAATAATGCGCGTTCGTTTTTTTGGTATCGTTTAGTGTAGTGTTGTTCCAATAAAAATGGCGATCTCTAGTCCGATCACTCCCGGTCAGGTACTCACAAATGCGTCGTCGTTTTGAGCTTATTTTGCTTGGCGCAGATATTGTGTTAACTCATTCTTAAGTCTTTACGTTTAACGAATTCGCTGCAGGTTTCGTTTTTCCTCGGATTAGTCTCTGTATTCATAACTTGGCTTTATGCTGAGTATTTGGAGTACAAGAAAAGCTCATTGCCTACTAAAGTGTAAGTTCAAAAATCTTTTTGTTACCTCCATTTATGTATGTATGTATGTATGTATGTATGTGAAGATAGGTGATTATGCATATATATATATATGTTCATGTCATGGATTTGAGTGTATTCATATACAGGATTGGTCTTGTTGTAATTCACCGGTACTTAAAGTTTGATGTTTGATGACTCTATTGAGATCTGATGGCACTAGAGCCTATATTGTTTTGATTTTTAGCTTCCGCAAATTTTTTTATATTTGGTTAATTGGATCTATCTAGCTTGTAGATCAATGAGTTAGGTGGAATCTAGTTTCAGTTTAGTTGAATTGATGAAATTGCTTTATTATGATTATCTTTTTGTTCACTAAAGTTGCTAGTTCTGCTAATAGGCACTCTGATGTCAATTTGGTTGAAGTGGGAGCGGGAGATGGGACGGTGAGAGAAGATGACAGAGCTGTTTTATTGGAAGGTGGAGGTCTTCAGTCAGCTTCTCCGAAAGCTCGGAGTTCATCCACATCTTCTCCTATATTCCGGTTTTTGAAAGACTGCAATATTCCTTGCCTTTTTCCTCCACTCATTTTTTATTTGAGTATTAATTTATTTGTTTTTGTGGCTTGTGTTTAGACTCCTTATGTTGGATGAGTCATTCTTGAATGACAATCGATTGACCCTTAAAGCTATGTAAGTAAATTATATCATTTATTTGAATTTGTAAATACATTACTTTTGTGATTTCTATCAGCAAATTAGATTGTAACTTTCTTTTTGTTGTCCTCTCTCTTTAACAGATCTGAATTCGGTGCCCTTCTGGTGTACTTTTACATATGTGACAGAACAGATGTCTTTGGTTCGTCAACAAAGGTGAAGTTGAATTTTCTTTTTTCTTTTTCCCTAGTTCTTCATACGTTCCAATCCTAAATAGGCGCCCTGTTTGTTGGTTAATGAAAACTTTAATCATGCAAGGTATATTGAATTATAAATAAAATATTAACAGAAGTAAAAAAAAAAAAACTCAACAAATATACAGATATGATACTCTCTGTGGTCTTAGATTCAACCTCAGAAATTTTCTTAAAATATGTTTAAATTTGTTGTATGATGCTTTTGATCCCTCAAAATTATTTATGGACATGTTCCTCCCAAGGAAAGTTGTACTGAATTTCCCTGTGAAATCTAGTCATTTTGATAGCTGCATTTCTAATTCAACGAATTGCACTGAAAATGGAAAAGGGATGTTTTGTAGAAAATTATATGCCATAAAACATTTAGTTAATATTTATTCATTCACAGTTTTATAGGTTACTGATTAGGTTTTTTCCTTAACCATCATCTGTCTGTGCAGAATTACAATCGGGATCTTTTCTTGTTTCTCTACTTCCTTCTCATCATTGTTTCTGCCATAACTTCGTTCAAGATTCATCATGATAAGTCACCATTCTCGGGGAAATCCATACTTTATTTGAATAGGCATCAAACTGAGGAGTGGAAAGGTTGGATGCAGGTTTGTTTATTTTTCTCTATTCTTTGTCAAGAGATGCGTGTTTATAGATATTGGATGAATTATTTTATAATTTTCCATCTGGATGCTTGTCTAGCATACATAATCTGTAATCACTCAGCCACTTTATTATTATTTGGTCACTATGTCCAAATTCATTGTCTATTGAAACGCTCGTTATTTCAACTACTTTATAGTTTGTCTAGCTTTCTTTGTTTGATTTTGCGATTTATAATGTAAAATCTGGGTATGAGTTTGGAGCGTATGAAACTCTTGACCGATGCTGGTTAGGGTTCTTACATGTCTATTGCAATACCATTATCAGCGTTCTTACTCTTTCTCCTCATCTTACAGGTATTATTTTTGATGTACCATTACTTTGCTGCGACAGAAATTTATAATGCAATCCGAGTTTTCATTGCTGCATATGTGTGGATGACTGGATTTGGCAACTTCTCATATTACTACATTCGCAAAGATTTCAGTCTTGCTAGGTTTGCTCAGGTATCTAGCGCCCTAGACATCTACTGTTGCTTCTTCAAGTTATGTGCATTGTTAATCTGTTTCTAACTGTGGACATTTCTTGTGCAGATGATGTGGCGGCTTAATTTCTTGGTCTTATTTTGCTGCATGGTCCTTAATAACAGTTACATGCTATACTACATTTGTCCCATGCACACTTTATTCACTCTCATGGTTTATGGGGCACTTGGTATTCTAAACAAGTATAATGAGATTGGGTCGGTCATGGCTGTAAAAATGGTTGCCTGCTTCTTGGTGGTTATTCTAATATGGGAAGTTCCCGGAATGTTTGAATTGATTTGGAGCCCATTTACTTTCCTTGTTGGTTAGTAACCTTCCAAGAGCTTTATTTTCTTGTAAAAACTTTGTATGTCACATTGACCCAAATATCATAAAGCGTTGCAGGCTATACTGATCCAGCAAAGCCAATGTTGCCTGTCGTACATGAGTGGCATTTTCGCTCGGGTCTTGATCGTTACATATGGATAGTGGGGATGATATATGCCTACTACCATCCAACTGTAAGTATCTGATGAATTCATTTGCCACAAAAAAAAGTTAAATTTTTTTTTGATGCAACATAATTTGAGTTCTTGAAATGGTGAGGCTCGTGTGAAAAGATCTCTCTGGTTTTATCTGCTTTTGCATGAAGTAAATGATACTATTCTGTCAAAGGCGCTAGGTGGGGCAACTGGGCAAGGAACTTTGATAGTTCAACCCGTCCAAGCGCTGCCTTTGACCAGTCAAAAGGCGGCTTGACAATTCATACATGCAGAATTTTATCTAATATATAAGGAATTATAACTTACAATGCCTAAAGCGCCGCGGGCAGCTATTTGAAAAACCCACCCAAGCGCCATTTAGGCGGCGCCTTTAAGAGCATATCATGATAGTTAAATGTTATCATAGGTTGAAAGGTGGATGGAGAAATTGGAGGAAGCAGAAATGAAGTGCCGAATTGTAATTAAAACAACTATTGGACTGCTTGCCATAACGGTATTGTAATACTTTATTCCCTTTTTCCGAGTAAATCTTTGTTTCTTAATTTCCAGAAAGTTTATGCAAATATTTCTCATGGAATTTCTAGGTCGGACTTTTGTGGTTTGAGTACATATACAAATTGGATAGAGTTACTTACAACAAATACCATCCTTATACCTCGTGGATTCCAATAACGTACGTGTAACATTCCTTGGATCTGTTATTACTCATTCGTATATCCAAAAATTACTGTTTTTTAATAACATCTCAAACAATTTTTTTTTATCAGCGTCTACATTTGTTTGAGAAACATCACCCAGAGTTTCCGTAGCTACAGTTTGACACTCTTTGCGTAAGTAGTCTTTAAGTTCTACTATCTGTGTCTTTTACTCTTCGTTTTAGAAGAAGCTACATATTTGTTGCACTATGGGGTACCATCTAAATATATTCATGCAATTTGTCCTCTGATTTCTGATATGTTAACTTTGAAGACATTGTTTTCTTATTTATCAATCATTTGTTTACTAGATGGCTTGGGAAGATAACACTGGAGACATACATCTCACAATTCCATATTTGGTTAAGGTATGCTGAAGCTGACTTCTAATTGCTTGCTAGTGCCTTTACATTCTTAGAATGATGCTAGATTGGCCGTTGCTTCCTCCATTTGCAAATATTTACTATGATGCAATGATTTTAACAAGGGGATATTTTATTTTAGAAATTTTCATTTTCTTGATTATAGTTCCATTGAACTTGCAGATCATCAGTTCCAGATGCACAACCTAAATTACTGCTTTCACTGATCCCTGATTACCCGTTGTTGAATTTTATGCTCACTACCGCCATTTATGTCGCTGTAAGTGAAGAAAAAATGATTTTAGTTTGAAAGCTTGAGAATACCTTGTATGACTCATGCATTGATTTTATTTATTTAATTTTTTTTGTTTGCAGGTCTCTTACAGATTATTTGAGCTAACAAATACACTGAAAATAGCATTTGTACCCAGCAAAGACGACAAATGCCTGCTTTACAACTTGATTACAGCAGCAGCAATCTTTAGCGTTTTATACTCCCTGTCTTTTATCTTCTTGAGAGTCCCTCAGATGGTAATTTCTTTCAAGTCACTTATGGATTCCTTTTTTTCTCTTAATTTTTTCTTTCTTTAAGATTTTGGCATGGTAAGAAAAGTGAGACAATTTTGAATACCGAGATCATACGAAATGGCTTTTGACCCCTTTTCCCGTACTCAAAATTCGCAGGTGTGAGAATATAAAGCGTAGAAATACAAGGCCAGAAGCTTCTGCATCAGCTTTCTCCGGCTGATGGAGATCCGTGGAAAGAGTTTTCATATACACGTGAGACCCGAACTGCAAAAATGGATTCATTGGTGATTTCACTAGGTTCATGAATTGTGTAATGTTTCCGGAGATCTATTGTATAGGAAAAAGCAGTATATGATATGACCTCCAAATCCAATAGAGAGGTTGATTTTTGTAATGTTCATTATACCATAACAGTATTCAAATGTGATACAGAATTACCCATCATGCCATGTTGCTGCCAGAAGTGTCTAAAATAAGTTTGCAAGTCTCTTTTGTCTGCTCAAGCCAATTTCACTTCAAATTATTAGTCTAAGCTACCTACTTTCTCACGATCGAGTTTTGTCTCGTTCCGTCTCAATTATGATTTGAACGAAAAAAATCATCATAAATGTCAAATTTCGGATTGAATGGTTGTATTGATTCTCAGCCTGATTATTCATTCGGGACCAAAAAAAGTCTGAAATAACGAAGCCATCTTCAACGTCACAATCAACATAACCTTCTATCTCATAACCTACATCATTGTAGTCATCGTTGTAATCTAGTAATCATCAGTGGTGCCGCATAGAGGTCAATTAGAAATTTTTTAAAATATCTTTTATAAATTAATGAAAAAACTGGTTTGTCAATGAGATAATTTTGATATATCCCTAATAAAATAAAGAGTATTTATCATTTTTATGTGAAAATTAAATTTTATCCAACTGAATCAAAATTCTGCTTATGTCACTAATAATGACCACGCATTTCTGCAGGTAGGGTGTGGAACTCGGAAGAGGACAATCTTGGTGATTTCCTACAAGTTTACTTAGTAAGAGTAGATTTCAGGTCTCATGTGATAGGCGTTTGGGCAGTATTACAAATTTACTTATCTAGTTTCTAGGTGGATTTCAGAAGCAAATATCTATAGAGTTGTAACAATAAAAAATAAAAACTTACACCTTATAATATGTGGTCCTTTCTAATAAAAGAGATTTTTTCTTTTTATAGTTTTTTTTTATAATAAATATTAACTTTTCTTTTATTCCTTGTTGTAATGGGGAATTGGGGATTCACAAATGACAATGAGCATCTCATGAGAGCAGCGTAATGCATTGCAGAATAGAATAAAGCCTATAAAATAAGTGTTGTGATAAAACACACAAAATAGAGGTGAATTGAGAGAAAATTTTTCTTTATTTCTCACTAAACAAAGAATTACAAAGTTTACAAATCCAAGCTTTACAAAAAAACTCTCAAACACTTTACTCTATATTATACACTCACTTATGAGTTCTGGGATGCCTAACAATGGTCTGGGGGGCTCTAATTTATAGTGCCAAAACCGTGTGAACAGTATCACACGGTTTGGCAAGGTGGCAGCAAGTTGGCAAGGTCTCCATCAACTTTTGGTGGCCATCATTTCATACTTTCGGTGCTTGGGTTGCTTGCTGTATGCAAGCTGTGCATGCAAGTTCATGCAGCTGTCTTCAACAAATCTCCCCCTCGGTGAAGATTTCCCCAAAATTTGAGCCGACCATTAATCATCCAAACCGGATCCTCAAAAGGATCCTCCCCTGGCTGCATTTGTATGACTGCCTACGTACCCTGAGTTGGGATCAAGCCAATCGTAGTTTTCTGAATCTCCCAACTCTGACTATGTGGAGAGTTTTGTCATCCCGACTATGGCACGATAGATTTCAAGATTCTCCTTCGGTAAAACCTTGGTGAACATATCGGCACCGTTGTCGTCGGTGTGAATCTTCCTGAGTTCTAACAGTTTTGAGCTCAGGACATCCCGTATCCAGTGATACCTCACATCGATATGTTTTGACCTCCAGTGAAATGTTGAATTTTTACCAAGGTAGATAGCACTCTGGCTATCGCAATACAAAATGTACTTCTCCTGCTTGAAACTCAATTCCTGGACGAATGTCTTCATCCACAGCAATTCCTTATAAGCTTCTGTAACTGCAATGAATTCTGCCTCTGTTGTAGAAAGTGCAACACATCTCTGCAACCTTGACTGCCATGCCACAGCTCCCCCTGAGAGAGTAATAAGATACCCCGAAGTAGACTTTCGAGTATCCACATCTTCTGCCATATCTGAATCGGTGTAGCCCATCAACACTGGTTCGCTGTTTCCAAAACATAACCTCATTTTGGATGTGCCTCGAAGATACCGCATGATCCATTTGATAGCATTCCAGTATTCCCGTCCTGAGTTTGACATAAACCGGCTGACCAATCCAACTGTGTGTGCTAAGTCTGGCCTCGTGCACACCATGGCATACATAAGACTTCCCACTGCTGAGGTGTATGGAACCTGTTTCATTTCCTCATTCTCTGTCTCAGTATAGGGACTCTGTTGTGTACTCAATCTAAAGTGGGTAGCAAGAGGAGTGCTAACTGCTTTAGCCTTGTCCATCTGAAATCTCTGAAGTACCTTCTCGATATACTCCTCCTGTGACAAGTATAATCTCCTGGCTTTCCGATCACAGCCGATCCTGATGCCAAGAATCTGTTTACCTGGCCTGACCGGTGCAAACACACGCGTATAACGCAAGCGCACGTATCGTTCAAGTAGTATAAAAATATCGATCCCACGAGGACTTAATTCCTACTGTTGTTATTAATTATTGAATCTATTTATTTACAAGTATCTAATTATAGGGAGAAGGGATGTGATTGCTTTGGTTGGTTGAATGTGGAATTGCTTAATTAAAATAAACAAAAGAAAATACTAAGGAAAATATCAAAAGACTCAAAAGATCTAGGGTCGTGACTCCACACAATACTGTTAAAAAGATGAATTGATTCTCTTACTTATGTGTAATAAATTAGTTTGCTAACCTGGAACACGAAGATATGCAAAAGCCTCTGTCGATGGTCAGACGCAAATACCCAGTATAACCCAATTGAACCATATGTCTATGTCAACCACATTACCTGGATTCATTAAGACCAAGTTCCAATTATGGCTACCCCCGCCCGACAGGTATATTCCTATCCTGTAAGGAAATCTATTAAATGGTTATCTATCCTCAAGGAAGATCGTGGGCTATTGAATCTAAGGCTGAAACCTAAAATCCCTATGTCTAGTTCATTTTAGATTTACCCCATCAATCTTATTAATTGCCAGTTAACAAGACGCATTAAGCTTAAGACTCAATAAACAAACTAAAGAACTACCCATAAAAAGAAAATCAATTATTAAGTGTGTATATTGTGTTTCATCACTTCCCTAGAATAAAAATAAAATATTGGGGGTTGGGGATCCACTTTTACTATTTATAATTTAGATATCTCCCTTAATATAATACAGAAATTAAACATGATATTACCGACCAGCCATAAAGGCGGTATTCCTTATTAAGTCAAATTAAGTCCGACCAGCCATAAAGGCGGTAATAGTAATTGAACATAAACCAGCCATATAGGCGGTAATTACCTGTCACCTAAAGACCAGCCATATAGGCGGTGCCCCATTATGTCAAATCAATAAAACCAGCCATTAAGGCGGTAATCTTTTATATTTTGAATTATAATTTCCATATTATATTTAAGGGAGATTAATCTAAATTAAAATAATGAAAAGCTTCACCTTATCCCCAACGGAAAATTAACTATTAAACATTAAAAAGAAAGGTAGAAGAAGAGAACTACTATTACTGAAAATTAAATTACATAAATAAAAAATATTATTTATATATACAAAAATAGATGCTTCCTATAAAATCAGGGAGAATTTCCCAAGGAGAGCATGAGGAAATGAGCTTCTGAAGGCTTGCTTTTATAGGCAGATTCGGACCCAGCGTCGCGACTCTGGAAATGCACTAGCGTCGCGACGGTGGGTGCAGTAATGGGAGTCCACGCGTACGTTGACCACGCGGCTGTCGGCTGCAATAATTGAGATACGTGTCACGCTGTGGTTGGCTGGCGGTTCGGTCCAATAAGAAGGCGACACGTGGCCGCTTGTGATAGGCGGCATTTTCGGTCCAATGGTGACTTAACACGTGGCAGCACCTGATTCGTCAATAATTCGGTCCAATGGTGAGATGACAGGTGGCACGCGCTTTGGTTTGGTCCAATCAGATGTTGACACGTGGCGGCTAGCGCACGTTAGCAGATTCGTTGTGATGGTGACACGTGTCACGGTGCACGTTAGCATGATCGGCGCACGTTAGCAACTTTTGACCAATCAGATTTTGACATGTGTCACACGGCGCAAGTTAGCAAGTCCGGCGCATGCTGGGCGTCGCGACTCGCAAGGCTTCAACGTCGCGACGCGATAAAGACCAAAATATCCCTGTTGACGCATTTTTGTCCGTTTTTGCCCCAAATTGCCTCAAGTGCTTTCCAAACTTTATTTATCTGCAAAATAACAACAAAACACATCAAAACGTTCATAAAACTCGAGAAACAATACAAAACATTAGGTTAAATGAGTGGGAATAAGTGATGTAATTACTACTCATCATGGCCCCAAGTCTTTCATCTCAAAAGACTTACTCAGTTGCTGCTTCAAATTATCAATCCTCGATTGATTCCGGCCAACTATCAACATATCATCTACATACAGCATTAAGATGATAAAGTCATCGTCAGAAAATTTCTGAACGAAAACACAATGGTCTGAAGTGGTCTTCTTGTATCCCTGCTCCCCCATAACTGACTCGAACTTCACGTACCACTGTCTCGGTGCTTGTTTCAAACCGTAGAGGCTTTTCCCGAGTCTGCAAACATAGTCCTCTTTTCCTCTGACTCTGAAGCCTTCTGGTTGCTCCATGTAAATTTCTTCTTCCAGATCTCCGTGAAGAAATGCGATCTTGACATCCATCTGCTCAACTTCCAAGTCGAGGCTTGCTGCTAAGCTGAGTACCACTTTGATGGATGACATCTTCACAACTGGAGAGAAGATTTCATCGAAGTCAATGCCTTTTCTCTGATTGAATCCCTTGACAACTAATCTGGCTTTGTATCGGGGTTGTGAAGTATGCTTCTGTTGCTTCACCCTGTACACCCATTTGTTCTTCAAAGCCCGTTTGCCTCTTGGCAATTTCACCAACTCAAAAGTGTGATTGTCATGCAAAGATTTCATCTCATCTTGCATGGCTTCCTCCCACTTCTCTCTGTCCTCTGTTTCCACAGCCTCCTTGTAGCTCTCGGGTTCTCCCTTGTCAGTAAGCAGTACATACTCATATGCAGAGTATTTAGTTGAAGGTCACCTCTCTCTGTCAGACCTTCTCTGTGGAACTGTTGGTGTAACTTCTGGTACTGGTGGTTAATCATGATCATCATCTCTGGGAGCTTCATCACCTGTACCCTCATGTCTGGGAACCTCATCTTCAACTTGTACTGGCACCGGTGTATGAGGTTCTGGATTCACATCTCTGTATTGCTGGGGCATTGTCTTCATCTCCTTTCTGATATCTTTTATGGTCTGGTCTTCAACGAAGACAACATCTCGGCTCCTGACGATCTTCTTTTCCACAGGATCATACAGTTTGTAGCCGAAATCATCTTGACCATAGCCAATAAAGACACATTATCGTGTCTTTGCATCAAGCTTGGATCTCTCGTCCTTTGGGATGTGTACAAATGCTTTGCACCCAAAGACATGTAAGTGTTCATATGACACTTCTTTATCTGTCCAAACTTGGTTAGGAACATTACCTTTCAGTGCGACTGCTGGGGACATGTTCAAAACATGTACTGTTATGTTGAGTGTCTCCCCCCAAAATATCTTCGGCAGCTTGGATTGTGACAGCAAGCTTCTGACCCTTTCGCACAAGGTTCTGTTCATCCTCTCAGCTAGGCCATTCAGCTGAGGTGTCTTCGGAGGTGTCGTTTGATATCGGATTCCTTGCATCTTATAGTACTGATCAAACAGACCTCTGTATTCTCCACCGTTGTCTGTACTGATGCATTTGAGTTTTTTACCGGTTTCTCTCTCCACCAGAGCGTGAAACTCTTTGAACACTCCAAGCACTTGGTCTTTTCTCTTTAAGGTGTATGCTCAGATCTTCCTTGAATGATCATCAATGAATGTCACAAAATACAGTGACCCACCAAGTGTTCTCGTCTGCATCGGACCACATACATCTTAATGTATGAGGTCAAGTACCTCCGGTTTCTGTTGAGGCGAGGAGCTCTGGAAGGACACTTTGTTCTGCTTTCCAGCCATGCAGTGTTCATACTTCCATAAGTGTGAGTTCTTCAATTCCGGAAGAACATTCCGCATGTGTAGTATCTCCATCCCCTTTTGACTCATGTGACCGAGCTTTTTGTGCCATAGCTCGGCTGTCTCATTACTGTTAACTGTATTTATGCTACTATTGGAAATCTTAGCATGCATCAAATACAGAGTTGAGTCTTTCTTACCTCGTGCCACCACCATTGATCCTTTAGTGAGCTTCCAGGTGCCGTCACTAAAGGTGCTGCAGAAACCTTCATCATCCAGCTTGCCTGTTGAGATCAGGTTTAACCGGATGTCTGGGATGTGCTTGACTCCCTTCAACACTAGCCTTGTCCCATTGTCTGTTTCAAGGCAGATGTCTCCAATACCGACGGCTTTGGACTGGCCGTCATTCCCCATCCTTACAGCACCGTAGTCTCCTGGTGTGTAAGATGAAAAGAAGTCTATGCGATATGTGGCGTGTATGGAGGCGCCACTATCTATCACCCAACTGGTCTCGTGGCTGGCAAGATTCACAACATCTTCTTCATATATAATGAAGAACTGTTTGGAGGTGTTG
The DNA here is from genome assembly GCA_019454045.1 of Zanthoxylum bungeanum. NCBI lineage: Eukaryota > Viridiplantae > Streptophyta > Magnoliopsida > Sapindales > Rutaceae > Zanthoxylum > Zanthoxylum bungeanum. The sequence continues at coordinate 181,467 of SKCR01000165.1, forward strand.
TCGGTGGTAGTAGCAACTCTTTCTTGATTAGAGTCACCATCTTTCCTGGACTGCTCGTTCTTCAACTTGTAGCAATCCCTCTTCATATGGCCTTTCTTTTTGCAGTGATAGCACTCAATATATTTAGTTCTTGATTTACCTCGGTTCTTGTCTGGTCTACCTGGGCCTCAGCTTTTACTCCTCCCCCTTCTGGTGTTCTTTTCTGTCACTAGAGCTTCTGAGGTTGAGGCTGATGCTGACTCATGTATTATCGTCCTCTTTTCTTCCTCGAAAATCCTGGTATTTGCCATCTCCATAGTGACTTTCCCATCTGCGGCTGAATTTATCACCGTAGATCTGAACGTTTCCCATGATTCTGGTAACGTATTAAGGAGTATTAAGCCATTTACCTCATCTCCGAAGTCTATGCCCAATCCAGACAATTCTTTCATTGTTCCGAGGAAATCGTTGATGTGGTCCGCCACAATTGTACCTTCTTGGTATTTCAACCCCATCATCTTCTTGATGTAGTACAGCTTGTTGTTACCAGTCTTTGCTCGGAAAAGCTCCTCCAGCTTTCTCCATAAGACACGTGCATTTATCTCTTCACTGACATGGTTCACGATACTATCGTCGATCCACTGACGAATAGCACTGCATGTTTTCTGGTGAAGATTAGCCCACTTCTCATCGGACATTCCTTCTGGTTTCTGCTCCAGAAATACCGATCCATCATAGTCCTTCACATACAGAAGGTATTCCATCATTCCTCTCCATGTGAAATAGTTTGTACTGGTTAACAAAATCATTTTTCCGTTGCCCCCATCCATCATAAATATTCTAAGCAGAATTTCAAAAAATGGACCTCACCGTTGTGTCCGGAATGGTCGAAAATGGTGGAAATGATATTTCGTTTGTCAAAATCTGACACAGGGGAGAAATTATAAATTTCAGAAATTACAGGGGTCAAAGTGCAATTTCTGAAAGTTCAGGGGCTAAAGTGTAATTACAGAAAAGTTCATGGACTAAAATGTAATTTCCAGAAAATTCAGGGACCTAACTGAAATTTACTAGGAAATTGCTGACGTGGCAGGTTCTGCTGACGTGGCAGACACGTGGCGCTGACGTGGCTTGCTGACTAGGCTGCTGACTGTGCAGGTTACGCTGATGTGGAGCTGACTGTGCGCTGACTGGATGCTGACTCAGCGTCTTCAACCTTCGGCTGGCGCGTGGAGGCGCGTGGGATGCTCACTGGTTGGCGCGTGCGGCGCGTGAGGGTTAACCGAAGCTTCGTTTGATCGCCGGAAAATACCACCGTGCTCGTCTCGCCGTGAAAAGTCCGATGGTATGCTCAAAATCGATTTTCGACAACTTTCGTCGGAACCGACTTTCCTAACCGAACCTCTGTTACTGAGTTTCGGGATCCCTACGAGTAACCTTAGCTATTGATACCACTTGTTGTGATAAAACACACACAATATAGGTGAATTGAGAGAAAACTCTTCTTCATTTATCACTAAACAAAGAATTACAAAGCTTACAAATCCAAGCTTTACAAAAAACTCTCAAACACTTTACTCTCTATTATACACTCACTTATGAGTTCTAGAATGCCTAAAAATGGTCTGGGGGGCTCTAATTTATAGTGCCAAAACCGTGTGAACAGTGACATACGGTTTGGCAAGGTGGCAGCAAGCTGGCAAGGTCTACATCAACTTTTGGTGGCCATCATTTCATACTTTCAGTGCTTGGGTTACTTGCTGTATGCAAGCTGTGCATGCAAGTTCATGCAGCTGTCTTCAACAATAAGATATGTCAAGCAAATATAAAGCAGAGGTCACATCACAAGCACAGAGCAAAATATTGAAGAGTCCATTCAATAAATGGAATTGGTAAGCAAAAACGGTTAAGTAATTCAGTTATCCCTATCAATGAGATCAACATTTCTATCAAATGCGAGATATGATAATAAGAAGATTTCAAAAGCAAAGAAAGTTTCAACAACTATAATATTCTAGATTGGCAAAAAAAAAAAAAAAAAAAAGAATTAAGATCTGAGGAGTGATATAATGATTAAAAATGGCTAAATAAGGAATAAAATCACTCATAAAGTATATGTATTTTGTGACTAAAATTATTTTTAATTATAAAATGTAAGGTTGTGGGGGTAGCGCGAAAGTATCCACGTGATTGAAATTTAAAATATTCTTCCAAAATCACTTTAAGGATCGTGGTTATGTTGTTATAGATGTAAATAAATTACGCTACTAATTAATCTTAATTAATTTAAACATGCATGCAAATAATTTTATTCATCAACACAAATAAAATTCAACAAGTTGAAAAACACACATGGATATATTTTCCTTACAAGAGCATTTTTTGAATCTTATTCTTGAATTTTGCCTTGTAATAGTGTACCAAACGTTACACCTCTAGTTGTCACACTAGTTCCCATCTATGAATAAATTACTCCCACTTTGAGAACACATAAAATAATTTTCTATCTTGGATGTTGAAGTCTAAGATTAGAGATCAAAGAAACAAACTTTTTTTTTGAATTAATTTTAGAACTAACTTGAAGTAACAGAAAGAGAGAGAGAAGTTTTGGCCAAGGGAAGAATAATTACCCCTTGGCCGAATTTTTGCTCATTAAATAGACTTGGGGATTGATTTGTTGTATCTAAATACAATAAGTACAATCCAAAATCTTCTCAAATTAAATTAAGTCTCTTTAAAATTCTTTCCCAAATCAAATTAGGAAACTTAATTAAATAAGAATTCTTTATTAAACAAGACTTTCTTATTTAATCTAAATTATGACTCTAATTAATTAGGATGTTAGTCTACTAAATTAAGGCCCAATAGATTCAGCATTATTTTGGCCCAATAATTAATTAATTAACAATTAATTTTAACTTACTTAACTTTAATTAACAATTAATCAAAATTATATTTAATTTAATTAAATTTATTTAATATAAATATCGAATATTTATTTAAACAATTAAATCTTAATTTTATATTCGAAATATTTTGAATGTTCTAATCTTATTAGGAAATCATATTTTTAATTGAAAATCTAATTTTCATATTAATTGCCAAAATAATCATTTATTAATTTTTAATAAACATCATTGAATTTGTAATATAGACGAGAACTAATTTGTGTGGTCGTCCCATGTTCATTATCGAGTAGCAGTGAAATGATATTAACTATTTAATATTTCATCTCTATGATATCCCACATATTATGGAAAAATACCTAACAACATGCTATGGCCCATAGTCGATGAATGAAATGGGAAAATATATGAACCTATTAGAATACACTTCGAGCATATCATCTCATTCCTTCTGATATTTATGTTCCTTATCGAGTCTGAGATCATGGTTAGGTTAAATCCTCACTACTCGATAGATTTCAAAACTCGATCTCATGAATTTGATTTCTCCAAGATATCGAATGCTTTGTCCAAAAACTTGTATTCACATATTTAAGTTTCCTTAAAACATCTCTAACTTTTATTATCAAAGCTATCAGATCTCTTCTTAAGCACACATGACTTCGTACGTTATTAAGACCATCTAACATTTATTCATAGGACGTGGCTAGTCGAATGAAGATATACTAGTGAACCATGAGTACTATCGTACCAGTCAACATGTGATCTTAGGTTAGATGATATGATGACACTAATGTAATATTACGAAGATCAATAACCTTAGTTTATATTACCATGTGATATTATGCTTATGTGGTCGTGTTTGAAATTTCATTATACTCTGAAGATATCTATTGTTTGTGTCCTTATGATATGAGACTCATCATCCATTCTATTAACATCAAATCTCAATCTAAACGACACACAATAATATTGATCGAGTGATATATTATTGTTTGTAGACGCTAAATTTCACCTTCGGCCTACAATCGAGAATTTATATGATGAGGAAACTAGCGATCCTGCAAAACAAATGCAAAATGAGCTTGGAGTAACTACCCACCATTGTGGTGGATGTCGTAGACACTTTGACGCTCAAGTCAGTGATAATGATGAGTGAAAAGAAAAGGAAAATCAAGGAATAAAGTTATTTTGACCTTCGTAGATTGTCGTGGGGCGATAGACTGGTGTTTAAGGAGTTATATTTGCTTTAGGAACTTGAGTGCATGAGTCAAAACTTGTTGTGAAGTAGCTTTCAAGTTGGATTATGATTCCTTGGAAAATCTTATTTCAAGCCTATTTAGGAAAATATAGTTAAATCAGTGTTGAATTACGAGTGCCTAGATATCCGAGATTAAGTGTAATCCCTATGAAATTTGGATTATACCACCATTGTAGACATTGTATTTTTTATGCATAGCCCGATGATGAGTCTCTTACGGGGACACCCTCTGAAAATTGGGAAATTATAAGGATGAATGTCATGAAGGAAAGGAACTCCAGGGAACACAACCAAAAGCCGACCAGACATCACCTATTTCCGGCCTACCTTGTCTCTAGCCAGAAAATTCGATCGAACATAACATGAAAATCCTAAATCCGTCCGTATGTGACACAACCTTCATTAAATGAGTAGATTGACAGTTACAAAAGTTTAGAGATTTAATTGTATCGGCCGATCATATAATTTATACAGTAGGTCAGACATGTATTTAACCGTCATCCCACGTGCAAAATCCAATCAGCTAACATCATGTGACTGATTAAGTCTGGCCAGAAATAAATCTCAAATCCTACATCTGGCCGGACATGAATCAAGCTGTAACTGCAGACAGATTGCCAATCGCCCGAGACAGACAAGAGGGAATAGAGGGATCATGTTTCCCTTCCATTCTCAAACCTTTACCTTACACTATAAAAAAAGTGCTTCACCCCTCACCAGAGGCTAGTGGAAAATTATCTAAGAATACCTGAGAAGAGAAATAAAAAACAGTAAAAAGCACAAAACCATCATTTGGAAGTTCCTTTCGATACGGTGCGAGTCCAACATCAACTCAACGACCAGATAGTCTCCATCTGATCACCCTTTCCATCTAAGATTTTGTTTGTTAACACAATATCTCTATCCAGATGTAGTTCACGTCCGTCCTGACATGCACATCATACAGAAAATATACGGACTTTAAGTGCTCAAAATTTTTTTGTAACATGTTCAATTCACATGCTTATACTAGTACTTTTTTATTATTTTGTCATTACTTATTTCATGTTTGTCTTTGTTACCTCATTGTTGCATAGAATTACCTTTTATGTATGTTTATTCATTTAGACATATTTTTACCGTCTGTCCCCTAATTTCTTCCATGCATGATTATGTTTTTTTTAGGTTCTTGATCCAAGCATGTTATCATATTTGTTATTTGCATGCCTCTGCATTTCTGATTTGTGCATCACCTCTGGCAAGACTTCTTTTAAGTCTGGTCGAATATAAATATTTATATAGGCATCCGGATTGCCATAGACATAACCGGCCAGGCCTCCACTAGGCTAGGCCCATGAAATGCATGTCCATATTTATTTTAATACTTCTTTCTTAACAGCTGCTGGAATAATATAGAAATATCTGATTGTTTTATCAATTGTCCCATTATTAATTTGAGAATGTGTATTATATGTTTTTAAATTGCTTCTGCTTTTTATTTCATCATAAGATGTGGAGATGCCTCCTTTAAGCGTAAATATTATACTGCATTAGTAAGTGACCATTCCGAACCCAAACGAGTTTAAGGTCAGACCTTGTGAGGGGTGTAGTTCAGTCTAAAATCATTCCCGATGTCCCAGATCGGGTGGCGACTCCATTATTGTCCACTTAGCCTCTCTATGGGACTATCCGTACTCTCTACAGACTGTGAACCCAACAGTGTAATGGTCACCAGCGTCATTGGCATAGCAGTAAACCTCGATTCGCTCCCACAACTGTGTTTGTAGGTGTTATGTCTCGATCCAAATATTTAGTTTCCTTATTAAGAAGGAATTAGTCATGTGTAGACTGGCGGGCTATGTCTATCAGAGTACTGCATAATATGAAGCAACGTCGACTGAGACATCGCTCATATATTATCGGCTGAGACATTGAGTAGCATGTTGGAAACCTTTTGAGTCGATTAGGCTATATCCCTTGGAGATGTATGATGAACTCACATCCCATATTCGAGTCTTGAGCATAGGCTTGATTATCCAGTGGCTAGAACCCACTTTGATTGGGCATGGGTAGTGGTCGAAGATGCCATTATGATATAAGTGTGAGACGTGAGCCTGATATATAATGACATTTGGGTCCTTAACCCAAATTTGGCCCGTACGATTGTCCTGTATAATAATCAGATTTTACCCCGAACTTAATTTGAGACTTATTCGTATAAATACCGTTAACTCTTATAATCACAAACATTTTTTAGATTAACGATATTTATCTTACATAATTTTTTTTTCCTCGAAAAGTTAAGTGTGTAATAAAATCCAAAAGTAAATAATTACATCAAGTACTCGGGGCATTCCCCAAGAATTACAAATGATATAGCGGCCCTACCCAATAGATTTTGAGCAATACAAATGGTGATCCGAAACTATAAAAAAAAAAAAGGACAAAAAGACAAAGGCAACAGGCCCATTCCCGCATCTATAAAGAAAGAACGAAAAAACCGAGCAAAGAAACAATGCACATAGCCCACAAGATAGGCCCACAGAAGAAAATAGGAACACGTTGCTACTGGGAAATCACAAATGGGCCCTAGACATGAGAAGGCCCAAGCCGTAGGCACATCTTCTGGCAGGGAAAGACAGACATGCATCTTCATGCAGCTTCATGCAGGCTTAAAAGGGAAACCACCACTGCGACCAAAAATATGGAGATACTCTAGGAGTTTCAGCAAAAAAACTAGAAACCTTCAGATAGGATCTAGGTTCCAGACATTGAGGATAAAATTTGGAAGCTTGAGCTTGGAGCGAGTTTGGATGAACATAAGCCTTTCTCGAATGACATTGATAGCCTCTTTCGTGAGCTCACGTACTGGTTTGGATTTGCTGTTGAAAATACGATTATTTCTTTCGTACCAAATTGTATAAACCGAGGCTGCTAGGGCTAGTAGACCGATCGTGCTTTCGAAATTGTTTTTTCTTTTCATGCGAGTGGCTGCCCAAGTAGCGAGGTGATGGAATAAGGTGGTGGAAGGTCATCAAATAAAGGTTTTTGGGGCAATAGAAGACCAGATGTCAGCTGTGCAGCAAATATTAGTGTTTAAACGGTTAACGTAGGCAAGCCAGAAGATGAATGCATGGCGGTGGATGTGATCCTTAAACCAGAATGTGTGATACATAGCAGTGTTGGTCTTTCTGGTTCGCAGGCTCTCCCAAGCTGCCTGGATGGTGAAGTTAGGCTTCTCATTCCAAAGGATTGTATCACTGTGGTTTAATCTTGGGTGACCAGCGACTGAGGCCCAAATATTGTTATTATATTAGAGACTTTTGCTTCCAAGTGAAGACCCGAGGAAGCAATGATACGAGGAGAAAATAATGTCTCATCTTACATAATATCTCAGGACATACACATAAAATATGGATGTAACGATGTGTAGAAAATAAATATCTTTTATTAATAAATAATTAATTATATTACAAAATATTACACCTTATATCATAACATCAACAACAGGTTTTAGGGCATACACTCTAACAAACTCCCGCTTGTACTAAAGTCAGTTGTTATGATACCCATCTTCTCAAGATGATGTTCCATTTGTTCTTAGTTCATTGGCTTCGTGAGTAGATTAGCACATTGTCAGCCAAATGTGTTTTTTGAATGCCAATCTATCTATCTCCAACATATTCTCTGAGAATGTGATATTTTCTTTGTATGTGTTTGAACTTCTGACGCGACCTCAGTTCCTTGGCTTATGCTATAGCCCCATTGTTGTCACAGTACAAAGGGAATGCACCTTCAATGGTTGGAACCACACCTAGTTCTGTAATGATCTTCTTCATCCAAACCGCTTCATTTGCTGCTTCTGAAGCCACTATGTATTCAGCCTCAATAGTGGATCCGCAATAGTGGATTACATGGCGCTTTTCCAACTGAATGCTCATCCATTGCATAAGAAAATGATTCCAGAGGTCGACTTATAATCATAAGTGTCTATGTGAAAGTCTGAGTCCGTAACTTTCAGTTTTGGTGATCTGTAAGTCAATATCATATCCTTAGTCCTTCTTAAGTACTTGCAGATTGCTTTGACTACTATCCAATGATTTTATCCTGACTCGGATTGAAATATTCTAGTTACACTAATAGCAAATGCAATGTCCGGTCTTGTACATAACATGACATACATGAGACTACCTATGACAGATGCATATGGTATTAGACTCATGTGTGCTCTCTCTTGAGGTATCTTGGGACTCATCGATCTAGATAGATGAATTCCATGACTGTAAGGCAACAAACCTCTCTTAAAGTCCAACAAGTTGAATCTCTTGAGCACAATTTCTATGTACAGACTTGGGATAAACCAATCATTCTTCTGGATCTATCTCTATGGATTCTTATGTTGGACAATTATGACTCATAACATCACTATTTGTACAGATCATGGTGTTGTTGTACAAATTAACTATGTGACAAAGGAAATTGCCCTTTTATCATTTGTAATTAGATTACCAAGATGTATAAATGATAGAAGGTCCATATGATTAGTTCCGAATTGAGATGATATGAGACGGTATCAATCCACGAAGGTTTAATCATTAAATATCCCTAGTCGGAGTATTATCGAGATTGGACATCGATAATGCGTAAAAGACTAGTATTACACTTGTGCGCGTTGTGGGAGCATAACGACATAGTTCTCATATATTTGGGTATAGGATACTCATGCAAGTGTAATAGGAGGTTGTGTTTACCGATGGTACGGAAACAGCTTCGCTCTGGATAGACCCCTCAGAATTCCATTGGTAGTATGACTATGTGTCTATAAGTCCGAATCAGGGTAGGTGTATTTGGTCTTAACCTGAGACTTGCACCGCTAATACTTGCGACAATCAATATACTTTGGTTTTGGTCGTCCAGGGCTTTAACAGGTTCTGTGTACGCCTCTTCTGGGTATATTGAGAATCGTAGTGTATTGGGTGTGATGTCGAGATGGAAGTATCACTCCAGTCATAGTGGAGATGATGATCACGTAGGATACGGAAATGATTCTCTTATATGCTGCAGCTATCGGGATATTATAACTAGGTCATGTTTATCCGATTATAGAGACTAGTTACCAGATATCCGATATGTACTTCGTACGGGGCAGACACGATTCCAGCCCCAGGCCTTGCACGTGACATCTGATGCTGGATCGAAATACGCAATACTACATATACTACACCTGATATAGATCACATATTCCAGTAAGAATATTTCTGGAGAATTGGGTAGGTACGGTGTTTTGCTAGAAGCCAACTATGTCTTGTAAATCGGTAAAAACGTAGTACTAGGTACGTACGTATTCGGATAGTCCGACGATCGGATTTACTGCCAACATATCCGGGGATCTCATGGGTCGTTTCCCGAAGATTCACCGATGACGTATGGACTCGCACTTTATTATCTGAGAGATTAATTAGTAGAGAGAGAGAAAATTAATCTGGGATTAATTGCGAAGATATTTTATGTGGGATAAAATATTATTTAAAGAGAAAGAACGATTAATTTGTATTAATCGATAAAATAATATATTCGATATATTATACGAAATTGGATTTCGACGCGGAATTAAATTTAGAATTTAATTCGGGCGAACGAGTTAATTTAGAATTAATTCGTTAGCGACGTGAATAGTAATTTTGCTAGGCATAATTATTTAATTACTTCGCAACGGAAAATTCGTTAATTCGGAATTAGCAAACCCGAGTCCGGGAGTGTTTGCGGGCGCACTCGCATTACGAATTTAAGTGCGGCCCACAAGTCACATCAAGCATCAAATCACTAGTCAATCGATTGATGTGATGTCTAGTCACTTTGAGTGATTTGACAACTTGTCATGAGTGATTGATGGTGGTAGTTGGTTGGCTTTAATGCCTTGACTTTTTGAAAGTGGAAAATTGGTATATGTTTTAATTGATTTTGGAAATCAATTAACCAACACACTTAACACATTTTCTCTCTTCTCTCTCACGCCCAATGGGCTGTTTTCTTCTTCATTTTTCTGCATTTTGCCGAGAATACAAGGAGAAGCTTAGGTGATTTTGTGGCAAAAATTACCGAGTGCTAGGACACATTTGAGATCTTGCGAAGGTGATAGGGAAACCAACTTGTGAGCATGGAATGCACACCAAGCTTGGAGCTTGAAGGACCGAATTTTGGAGCACAAAATTGGAGCACAAAGCCGAGATCCTTGGAGGGAAAAGCTTGAAGTTTTTGTTGTTCCTCGCATCGCCAAATTCGATCAATGTAAGTATGATTCCACCATTCTTCATTGTTGTATTTGCACATGATGTTTCTTGCTTGAAATCGATCTTGGGACTTAATAGAAACCCAACAATGGTATCTTGAGCCATTTTGAGCATGAAACTTAATTAGGGTAAAATTTGGGTAAAATCAATTTGAGCATGATTTGATAAAATTGATTGATTGAGTATGCTTGAATAATGATGTATTGAAGTTGTATATGATCAATTTCATGAAATATTGATTGGATCAATTTTCCCCAATATGTGAGGCTTGGCCGAATACATAGTTTGCCCTAAGTCATGGTATTTTTTGATTTTGATCATTGGATGAGTTAAAATCATTTTGGAAATGTTGATTGTGGATTTAATTGGATTGAAACCGAATCGAACATGAAAAACCCCAAAATGCCGAGACTAATAAGCATATATAATGATGTGATTTTTTGATTCAAATGTGTTGGACATATGTTGATGATAATGAGCATAATTAATTGAGTGAATTAGTATTTTGGAAATGTTAATTTGGTTAATTAATTATGGCATACACTTTGGTTAATTTAATTATGAAATTTGGAATTTTGAAATTAAATTAATTGGGCTTAAATTTGGAATTGGGCTTTTAAAGTTGTAATTGGGCTTAATGCTTTGGTTGGGCCAAGTTTGGTTTAGGCTAATTGGTTGGATCCAATTGGGCCCAAAACCATTTCCATAAAGTCCAATTATGACTTAATGAACCTTTAATTTTAATTGGGCTTAATGGGCCTAAATTGGTTTATTGGCAAATAAGGGTGATTCCTTAAATGGGCTTTGGTATTTGGGTTTGACCCATATTGACCAAAAGTCCATGCCTTAAGAAATTAATTAAAAGCCCATTGGACTTTAATTAAATTAACATTGGATGTTAAATGGGCTTTGAGACCCGTAACGGTTAGATTTAGAATCTAAGTCGTAAAGGTACATTAAAAGTGTAAATATTTAATTTGGAATTAAATATAGAATTAGTATTAAATACAAATTGAATTGGATTTAATTTTGTAGTTTAGTATAATTTAAGAATTCGTACTTTAAGTACTTATTCGCAAAACGAGTTGACTCGCGCAAAATCAAATCATTGTTTGAACATTGGATGGTCATTAATTTCAGATTAATTAATTGGATTAGATTGATTGATAACATGCTTGTGTGAATACATGGATGCGATGTATGAATAATGTATATCGGATGGATATTAGATGGGTGAGGGTAATTTTGGAAATTGTTGTAATAAATTTAGAATTTATTAATTGGACCTGCGTGTCCAGCCTATTACCTCTTGACTCTGTGTATTTCTCTTCTCACTTATTCCCCTCATTGTAAATGAGGTTTCTTTAGAAGTGTTATGTAATCGGGTAGAAGTAATACTTGTGCTAGCAGGAGAGAGGAAATGGAGAGATTTGTTCTAGGAACAATGTGTTAAGTATCTATCCGCATATCATTATTATATTTATTTACGCGCCTTATTATGTGTTTAGAATGCATGTTTAAGGGTGTATGATGATGAGACCTTAACAAAGATAATTAATTGGTTGCCAATTACGCGAAAAAACCCTCACGACATATTAAGCGTTTTTCCTTCCATTGAGTGATTCTTACTCAAGATCCAAGACTGGCACTGGTTTGTTGGCCAAAGTCAAGACCTTTGTCCGTCGCGGATGTGTTTAAATCATGAAGGCTTTGTTCCATATTGGTGTCTTGTCCAAGTTGTGATTTGTTGGCCAAAGTCAAGATCACTTCTTGTCCATCGACATCGATTACGAAGCTTTCCATAGTCAATGAGTTCCGCTTAACTGGGATCACTAAGTTTGTGGTGCCAAAGACGAGGCTTAGTTGATTCAGAGGAAAAAGGTTAGGCAATATATTGGATATATTGGCATATATAAGATATATGTTTCGGACTTGGATGTCCACATACTTGATCTAGGAATTGGATGGGATCCAATTGATCTTAGAGATCTACCTAGTTAATTATCATACAATTTGTTGGCCAAAGTCAAGATTGTGTGTTATTTAACGGGATCCTAGCCCACTAGGAAACAAGGTTTCCCGAGTACTCCACAGAGGGTTAGAGGCTCGCCGAAAAATAGTGGGAGGCAAGTATTAAATTTTCAATATTCGTTTAGTTACTTGCCATACGCACTCATTTCAAATTTTTCGTCACATAAATTAATATATTAGTTGGACTGTATTCAAACTATTTCATTTATAGTTGATTATATAATTGGATTATAGTAATCAATATATTTGAATTAACTAATTTCAATTAATAGTTGATTTTATAATTGGATTATAGTAATCAATATAATTGAATTTAATCTATTAAATTATAGTTGATTATATAGTTAGACTATAGTAATCATTATAATGAATAGTACCTAAAATCGTTGATTTGATAGTTAGACTATTGGAATCAAGATAAATTGAAAGATTAGTGTTTAAAACATAATTCTGGGTGAAAATGTATTTAAACGACTTTAATTTTTCAAATTGGAAATAAAACTTCAGGATAGTCCTGGAGACCGAGAAGTTACTTTATTTGATATAGTGACGTCTCAAGCCTACGCCTGGAGTTAAGCGAATAGTAGAACATGATATTTGGAATATTCATGTGATGATAACTTTAGTGCTTAATCCAATGTGCTTGCCAAATAGACTCCTTAATTTCTTAGTCAGAACTAAGGATTAGATCCTTATAGTATGATATTGAAATTGAAGGATCTTCATAGATCTATCCTTAGATCTTAGAAGTACAAATTGCAATAGAAAACTCTTGGAGAGTTAATGGCTATACTCAATGAGACAAAGCCAGAGTTTGCAATAGGACAAGAAGCGCAAGGCATATATTACTTCGACATTCCAGAAGGCCAAGGCTTGGCCAAAGGCTTATGGGGTGTGGAAAATGGGCAAAAGCAAAATCATTATAATCTTCTGGGAAGACAAATGACATATCCTACGATGTCTGTCTAAACTGTGGCAAACAGGGTCACTGATGCGTGACTGCCATATGGACAAGACATACATGAAGGAATTGAAGACGGGCAAGACTCCGACTTCAAATATGATTGTCATAAAAATGTTCACTACTAGTATTAAAATTGGATTTTAGATACTGGATGTGGTATATAAATATGTACTGGTGTGGAGATTCTGCTGATTAGCAGGATACTAACTTCAGTTGAGATTTATCTGTGAATCAGAAACGGGACAACTGTCGCTGTTTTAACCGTAGAAACCTAAGTTTAGGAACTACCCTTCGGGTGTGTACTTAAATTAGGAAACTATTACAATGTAACTAGTTTGACTAGATACATTATCTCTATATCAGGGTTTAACCCGTTGCGGGTATACCTTTATATTCTAGAACACTAAAGTGTTTTATTTTATAAAGATGATATTGAGATAAACACATTAGATGTGAATAACAGTATTTATATTTTGAATATAAATAAATCTCAAACATATAACGTGACAAACAAATAGCTCAAACTGATTTAATCAGTTGAGACTTATAAGTGGCATTGTTGTCTGGGACACAATTAACAAGACTCGTATATCCACACTTTCGGAAAGTGGGTACTAGGACAAATTTGATTATATTCAAATGATGTCTACGAATCTAGTTTATTGGGCAAAATGCCTAAAACACCTTTTACTTGGTAAAAGTGTAAGTGCCATCGATCTATTAGACCTCGTTCATAGTGACGTAAGTGGGCCCATGTCTAGCTACGCTAGAGGTGGATATGAATATTTCGTGACCTACACGGATGTGGCATCGCGTTATGGTTATGTGTTTCTTTTGAAACACGAATCGGAAACTTTTACAGTTTCGACACGAAGTAGACAAACAGATCGGCTAAAGTATAAAACCATCACGGTTAGACCATGATGAAAATACTTAAGCAATAAGTTTCTTAAATACTTGAAAGAGTATAGTATTCTTTCAATGAGGACTCCTCCCGGAACACGTCAATTTGACGGTGTGTCCGAACATAGAAACCGAACCTTGTTGGACATAGTAAGGTTAATCATGAGTCGCTCTGAGCTACCATTTCCTTCAACAGATAAGCTTTAAACAGTGCAGAACTTATTTTGAATAAGGTTCCATAAAAATATGTTTGACAGACTTCATATTAGATATGAATAGGAAAGAAACAGGGTTTTCTCATTCCTGAAGATTTGGGAATGCTAGGCATATGTTTGGATGATACCAAACTAAAACCCAAATCGGATAAGTGCCTAATTTGTGGGTTATCCTAGGGAAACCAAAGTATAGTACTTATACATCTCACAAGAGAACAATGTAATTGTTGCTCACCATGCGGTTTTCCTAAGATGAATACCTATATGCAGTGGTAAGTGGAATGATAGTAAAACTCGATGAAAATCAGAGTAATACTATTCCTGGCACCGATTCCTTAATGGAACACAAATAGTTCATCAAGGATGAAATTATTCCAATAATCTTCGAATACACAAGAACCGCGTAAGTTGGAGAGAGTCAGAAAATGACCTGGGAGGTATGGGTTTCTGATCTCACCTCGTAAAGATGTCAATCTTATTGGGGAATACGAACTGACTACATTTGAGGAAGTGATACAAGGTATCGACTCCCTATTATCGTAAAGTGCCATGATTTCCGAAATGGATTCCATGTATACCAACCAAGTTTGGACACTGGTTGTTGTACCGAAAGGCATTGTGCCTGTTGGTACAATATAAGTCTTCAAGTAAGACATACATGGAAGGCAACATACCAACGTACAAAGCTAGGCTTGTAGCGAAAAGGTATCGTTATCAACATTTTGTGTCGATTACGACGAACCTTTTACCTGTTGTCATGGTTAAATCCATTTGGATAATGCTTGTTGATGCTGCATGTTTCATTTATGAAATATGGCAGCAAGAATGCCAAAAACCACTTTCCTTAACGAAAACCTTTTGGAGGATGTTTACAACATCCTGACGGTTTTATCGTACCAAAATGAGCAAACAAGGTTTGCAAGTTATTCGATCCATGGATGGATTGAAGCAAGCATAGCATTCTTGGAACGATATCGTTTTGATGTAATCAAAATGGTATATGATTTAATTCAAAACGAAAATGATTCTTGTGTATATAAGGAGGTTAGTGGGAGCGCACTGACAGCGGAATTTCCCAAATAATGATGACGTATCATTCTTGAAAATGATATTCCCATAATACAATCGGTGAAAGCTTGGCTTTCATGAAAATTCTCCGTAGAATTCTTGGGAGAAACAACCTTTATTCTAGGAATAAAGATCTATTAGGATAGATTTAAAAGTTGTTGGCACTCTCCGAGAACTCGTACATTGAAATAAATGTACGTGACCTGGTGTCTCATACGCTTTGAGCATATGGAGTCACAATCAGGCCAATCCAAGTGATAGTCATTGGATTGATGTTAAGAACATCCTTAAGTATCTTAGAGGAACTAAGGATGATGTCTTATACTATGGAGAATGAGAACTTGAAGTGACTGGGTTCACTGCTGCAAGTTTCCAAACCGAGTAGAATGACTATAAGTCGTAACAACGGTACTATACAGTTTAAATAACGGAATAGTGAGCTGGAAATATTCCATGCAAGATACTGTTACCGAATAAACAACAAAAGTGGATTATTGTTGCAGCTGAGGCAACAATAGAAGCCTTCTGGATTGATAATAATCCTAATCAGATTAGGAATAGTTCTGTTAGTAGCTGAGCTAAGCTTCAGCACAGGCTAATGAATTAATGGTCTCATCAACGATCCAGCTATATACTTCATTTATTCATCTGATTCGTTCAGATCATACATCGTGGTGATGTGATGATCGAATAAATCGCATCAGATGATAACCCTGCAAATCCGCTAACGAAAGCATTTTCTCAGCAGAATTTTGACCGAACCGTACATAGTTTGGGTGTAGGACACTTGAGTGATTCGCTATAGGCCAAGTGGGAGATTGTTGGACAATTATGACCAATAGCATCACTATTTGAGATTGCCCTTTTATCATTAGTAATTAGATTACCAAGATGTATAAATGATAGAAGGTCCATATGATTAGTCCGAATTGAGATGATATGAGACAGTATCAATCCACGAAGGTTTAATCATTAAATATCCCTAGTCGGAGTATTATCGAGATTGGACATCGATAATGCGTAAAAGACTAGTATTACACTTGTGCGCGTTGTGGGAGCATAACGACATAGTTCTCATATATTAGGTATAGGATACTCAAGCAAGTGTAATAGGAGGTTGTGTTTACCGATGGTACCGAAACAGCTTCGCTCTGGATAGACCCCTCGGAATTCCATTGGTAGTATGACTATGTGTCTATGGAAGTCCGAATCAGGGTAGGTGTATTTGGTCTTAACCTGAGACTTGCACCGCTAATACTTGCGACAATCAATATACTTTGGTTTTGGTCGTCTAGGGCTTTAACAGGTTCTGTGTACGCCTCTTCTGGGTATATTGAGAATCGTAGTGTATTGGGTGTGATGTCGAGATGGAAGTATCACTCCAGTCATAGTGGAGATGATGATCACGTAGGATACGAAACTGGTTCTCTTATATGGCAGCTATCGGGATATTATGACTAGGTCATGTTTATCCGATTATAGAGACTAGTTACCAGAGATCCGATATGTACTTCGTACGGGGCAGACACGATTCCAGCCCCAGGCCTTGCACGTGACATCCGATGCTGGATCGAAATACTCAATACTACATATACTACGCCTGATATAGATCACATATTCCAGTAAGAATATTTCTGGAGAATTGGGTAGGCATGGTGCTTTGCTAGAAGCCAACCATGTCTTGTAAATCGGTAAAAACGTAGTACTAGGTACGTACGTGTTCGGATAGTCCGACGATCGGATTTACTGCCAACATATCCGGGGATCTCATGGGTCGTTTCCCGAAGATTCACCGATGACGTATGACTCGCACTTTATTAATTTGAGATTAATTAGTAGAGAGAGAAAATTAATCTGGGATTAATTGCGAAGATATTTTATCTGGGATAAAATATTATTTAAAGAGAGAACGATTAATTTGGAATTAATCGATAAAATAATATATTCGATATATTATACGAAATTGAATTTCGACGCGGAATTAAATTTAGAATTTAATTCGGGTGAACGAGTTAATTTAGAATTAATTCGTTAGCGATGTGAATAGTGATTTTACTAGGCATAATTATTTAATTACGTCGCAACGGAAAATTTGTTAATTCGGAATTAGCGAACCCGAGCCCGGGAGTGTTTACGGGCGCACTCGCATTGCGAATTTAATTGCGGACCACAAGTCACATCAAGCGCCAAATCACTAGTCAATCGATTGATGTGATGTCTAGTCACTTTGAGTGATTTGACAACTTGTCATGAGTGATTGATGGTGGTAGTTGGTTGGCTTTAATGCCTTGACTTTTTGAAAGTGAAAAATTGGTATATGTTTTTATTGATTTTGGAAATCAATTAACCAACACACTTAACACATTTTCTATCTTCTCTCATCTTCCCTCTCACGCCCAAGGGGCTGTTTTCTTTTTCATTTTTCTGCATTTTGCCGAGAATACAAGGAGAAGCTTATGTGATTTTTGTGGCAAAAATTACCGAGTGCTAGCACATATTTGGGGTCTTGCGAAGGTCATAGGGAAACCAACTTGTGAGCATGGAATGCACACCAAGCTTGGAGCTTGAATGACCAAACTTTGATTGATGTCATCATAGCAACATCCGATCAATGTTGTTCCTCGCATCAACCTTGGAGAGACAAGCTTGAAGTTTTTGTTGTTCCTCGCATCGACAAATCCGATCAATGTAAGTATGATTCAACCATTCTTCATTGTTGTATTTGCACATGATGTTTCTTGCTTGAAATCGATCTTGGGACTTAATAGAAACCCAACATCTTATGCCAAGAATGTAGTTTGTTTCTCCCAAATCTTTTATTGAGAATATTTTGGATAACCAAACTTTGATTGATGTCATCATAGCAACATCGTTTCCCAATAGTAATATGTCATCCACATACAATATCAAGAATGTGATAACACTCTCACTGAGTTTTTTGTAAACACATGGATCATCTATATTTTTGATGAAACCAAAAGTTTTGATTGCATCATCAAATCGTAGATTCCAACTTCTAGATGTTTATTTTAGACCATATATTAATCTTTGCAGCTTGTATAGTTTATGGTTATCTTATTTAGATGTAAAATCTTCTGGATGTTTCATATAAATTTCTTTCTCAAGAAATCCACTTGGAAACGTCGTTTAGATATCCATTTGCCAAATCTCATAGTCATAGTAAGCTACTATAGCTAAGAGAATTTTAATGGATTTCAACATAGCTACTGCCGAAAATGTTTCCTCGTAATCAATTTCTTATTTCTGAGTATATCCTTTTGCCACTAGTCTAGCCTTATAAATATCTACTTTACCATCATTTCCAATCTTTCGCTTGAGGACTCATTTACACCCAATATGACTAATTCTTTCATAAGGATCAACAAGTGTCCATACTTGATTAGAATACATGGATTTCATTTCAGAATTCATAACTTCAAGGCATCTAGAAGAGTCAATGTCCAACATTGCTTCTTCGTAATTTCTAGGGTCATCCACATGAACCGTTTCACCAATCATGAAAGATTCAAAATCTTCTTGGTGTATCTCAAAGGAGTGTATGATTCCCTTATTGACCTACGAAGTGGTTGTGTTTCTTGAAGTGCTTCTTGTTCTGGTTCATTCTGAGATAAGTAAATTTGATTTTCAGAATTCTCCTACTGAGACTTTTTCATCTATATCTAATTCTTTTATTGTACTTCATTCTTGAACTATGCGGTCCTCAAGGAAAGTAGCATTCCTACTAACCACGATCTTGTGATAAGAGGGAATTTAGAAGTAATATCCAATTGAATCCTTGAGATATCATATGAATTGGCATTTTTAAGACCTTCAGTCTAGCTTTTTTGTGAAGATTTTCTTTACACAAGCTAGACTATTCAAAATCTTCAAATATCCTAATTTAGGACGTTTCCCGTACCATCTCCCATATGGGGTCTTGGAAGCAGATTTGGTTGGATCTCTATTTAGAACATGCAAGGCTGTTTGGAAAGCGTATCCCCAAAAGCATGTTGGTATATCAACAAAAAACATCATGTAATGTACCATATCCAATAGGGTACGATTTCTCTTTCCAGAGACACCATTATGTTGATGTGTGTAAGAATGTGTTACCCATGACACAATTCTATGATCTTTAAGATAATCTTCAAATTTGGTACTTAAGTATTCTCCTCTATGATCAAATCGTAGATTTTTGATACTTTTTCCCAATTGGTTTTCTACTTCATTCTTATACTCGTTGAACTTTTTAAAAGTTTCTGATTTATGTTTCATTAGGTATAAATACCCAAATCTTGAACAAACGTCAGTGAATGTAACGAAGTATTGAAAACCACATTTGGCCACTATACTAAGCCGGCCACATACTTCAGTATGTATAAGCGCCATAGTTTCTTAGGTTCTTTCATTTTATCCTATAAAAGGTGATTTAGTCATTTTTCTCTTGAGGCATGATTTGCAAGTTGGATAAGACTCTAAGGCTAATGAAGAAAGCAAGCATTGATGAAGTTGGTGCTTGGAGTGCCAATCCGATTTTTAAATTTTATTATTTATTAATAAAATAACTACATTTTTCATTTCATACCTCATTAATGGTATTGTCATTATACGTATTAGATTGATGTATAGATATGCTAAGAATGACATCGACCTTAGAATACTTTTGACACTGAGTGTAAACTATTCTTAAAGTAAATATTCCTAATAGTTGGTTTTGGAATACGGTCGAATTTCTATAACCTAGAAGACTAGCACATGTCGTATATTGGAATTGGAGTTCCAATGGTTTAAGCCGATGTACCATGAGTTTTGGAAACTCGTATAGACATGTGGGTATTCATTGAACCGAATACTGAATGACTCGTAGGTGATTCCTAATAGTTGGAAGTACACACCACCGTCAATAGGAATCTCCACGAGTCAAGTAGCATATGTAATCCTTTAACTGTAGGATAACATTAATTTTGTGTGAGATCCTCCACACTTTGATGCCATGTATGTCAGAAACCTTTCATAGTCTGGCCTCTAGATGTTCGTTGGGTATGAACCGATGCACTCAATAATCAAGTGCGAAGCAAGATAGGATCCGTTGGCCCGTATGTGTACTATAAGGGGTTTAGGTATCCATGTTAGTAAAGTCACGACTCTGAAATCTTTGGCCAAAATCGATCACCTAGGGTGGATCGCATCAGTTATGAAGAATTGTGGACATGTCGACATGAGATTTGCGTCTCAGAAACTTGACGGTATATTCTATGTTTCCTAAGCACAACTCGGATAGCCTACGACAGATGGATTATTAAACATATGTGATGAAATCGACTTGTATAGTTCAGAAAGTTCGTTCGTGTTCTTCGCAAATTCGGAGGTGGCTGAATTGCGTACATATTAGCTAGGCTTATATGACGAACGTGTCTGATCTTAGAGAGTCCCAATATGAAGTGTACTCGTTGAGCACTTGGGTAGTCGATTATTTTTGATAAAAGATAATATTCGATATTATAATTATCAACTAAGATAATCAAGTGTTATTGGATAACATTGATTATTTACTTTGACCTAATTGGATTAATTGGAATAATTCAATAATTACACAAGGGCTTAATTGTAAAATCATAATTATCTCTACCATTTAAGGATATTATGGTAATTGTAAGTATGTAATAATATGTGGTTTTGGCTTGATTTAATTGGATTAAATCAAAGTGGCAAACATTTAACTAATCCATTTCCTAATCCTTGGCTTGATTTAATTGGATTAAATTAAAGTGGGAGACAATGGATATTTGTCACACATAATTATACATATTTGGACAAATTAGATTATGCCCACTTAAAAGTTGATTACAACTTTTATTAATTAAAAAATGCCTAAATTTTGTTATAAATAGCAAGCTTTAGGAAGGTTTTAATCACAAGTACCAGAATAAGTATAAGCAAATTCTTAGAGAAATTAGCCTAAGTTCGGGAAGTGTTTAGAGAAGCTTGTGAGGTCTCTACAACATTTCATCTAGAAGAAATCAAGATTGGATCTTGAAGTGAAGCTTGGTAGCATTGGAAACAAGATTGGATCTTGGAGTCAAGCTTGCATACCTTTGAGGTTCTCCAACAATTTCAACAAAGGAGAAGTAGAATGGATCTTGCATCAAGCTTACTAGGTAATGTTTGATCTTCTCCTAAGCTATGTTCATTTGTATATTAGATGCATGATCACATAGCTTAATGTTGAAATAAGGCTAATCAATTGTGTTAGGATACTTTAGAAGTATAAACACAACATGCTTATAATTTAGGTCAAAGATGTTCATATTGGACATGGAACAATTAATAAGAGTTTAGAACTCTAGATTAAAGCTTAGTGCTATGGATATCATTCTAGAATCACTTGATCATATTTGGGTGACCTAGAATTGTTCACGAGATATTTCTTAATGAGATTCTAATTTGGTTTGTGTATTGGATTCAAAATTTACGCAAATGCGTATTTAGAATAAATTTATGTTTTTGTAAAAATATTTGATATTTTCAAAAACTTGATTTTTATTCTATAACATGTGTTAATGTTGGTTTTGAAATTAAAAATAAATTTTGGGTGTTTTGAAGTGTTTAGGGAGAACCATAAGTGATTATGGTAAAATACCATAATCCCTTCAGCTCACTGGAAAGTGAGCTGAAGGAGAAAAGAAAATGAAAACAAAAAAAGGTGATCAGCGCTATAGTACGCGCGCGTATTGTAGCGAGCGCGTACGCACTGCGCGTGGGAATTTTTTGTTTTCGCTCGTTCTAGAGCTTTTAGACTCTGATTCAGTCCCGGTTTTTCCTATCTAACTCGTAATGAAATATAGTATTCATTAAATAATTAAAATCACACCATACTTGATATCCATGGGTTAGATGTTGGGAAGCGGCCGCGAGTGCGCAGCGGAAAATAAAAATTATTATGCCGCTTTCACTTTGCCCAAGACCCATTTGTTTTGATTATTCTACAAGCCTATGCATGTTACTATATATTCTAAGCATAAAACTCATAAAACATGCAAAGAACATAAACCTAAACATGCTAACTATCATAAGAACTCTAATTAAAATAAAGAAAGAAAAAGACTTACTTGAACCAAAGACTCCTCCAGTCCTCCCTCCAATCTACAAGCTTTTCTCGAACTCAGCAAGCTCTTCCACGTTCCAAAGAGCCACCCAAGTGTGTGGCCTCCAAAGATGCACACACCAAAGCCAAAACTCAACGGCAAGACTACGCCTTGAGTGCACGGGTATTTTGCCCTTGGTGCTAGCCTAGGCAAATACCTCAAAACTTTTAACTCGAGGTTCCTCTAGTCAATTAGACTTAAGGATCCTCAAAATCAGTGGCTTACTCTTAAACTTTAGAGTTGCTCACTTATATAAACCCAAGATATGAAAGGTTTGGTGTAAAAAATTTGTGAAGAATTCTTTGGGTTTATATAGTGCTCCAAAGACAACAAAATTAATTAAGAATCTGATGTGGGATAAAAGCTAATTTAATCTTAGCCATTGGATCTTAATTTAGTGGTTTAATGAGATTATAAAACCCTAATAAGAGTTTGGGCCGAATTGGAATTCAAAACAAATAACAAATTTTTTTACTATTCATATGAATAGTGAATAGTATTTTTTTATTCCAATTCCCAAAGTGCCCCTATCATCATTCACCAATCCCTAAGCCACTATGGAATCTCATAAATGATATGTTCAATAATTAAACACATTGAACCATTTATGAACAATTCCTACAGCAATCATATATGCTGTTATATTTGTATTGTGCACTGTTAACCATTGATTTCGACTTTGTTGTGTGTGACCTTTTGGGTTCCCCTCAAGTTGGACATGAAATGAATCGTGATAATTTAATCGAACATAAATTATCCTCCGATCAGATGGTCGTTCGATTTCAATGACCAAGGTTGACATCTAGCAACATGCCAAGGCCCCCAAATGAGAAGGAAAGATATATATACCCATTTTGTATGCGATTTACATATGATACGGTCCTTCGCCTCACTGTGTCCTCACCTATTGACCTAGGGTACGGAAAGTATCTACCCATATGGTCAAAGGTATGATGTTGATAGTGTCATGAATCGGGCTAACCCAAGAATCTCACATGATTCTTCCGTTGTGGCCACATTCTCAAGCACTGATCACACATATCAACCCGCGAACTAGAATACTACTCTTATAAGAAAATATTATCCGAGAGAGTGGCGATTCTCTGTTGTATCTTTACAAACTTCATGTGTTTCAACAAATGACCCAATCATACCCTTATGATCACCAGGGGAAGGAGAATGTCAAAGTTATTTGATCCACACATAAGATTGTAAAGACCTCAAGTCTAAGGACTAGTCATATAATCGATACATGAAAGTTCTCACAGACACATGGGATAAACACTCCATATGAAAACTTTCGGCGGTCAGTTCAATGGACACGAGCAACTCATGCATCCATGTGATACACCAAGCGGACGGATCTCCGCTAGTAGCCTATGAGATCGGCTACCCCACTTAAGGGCAGATCATATCATCATGCTAGTCTCTCCCTTTGTGAACGCCCAGATTATTCACAAAACTATGACTAGGAACATTTAAGAGTAATGATTCTCATAAGGCATGGAAGCCATCGTCTTATTACTCCAAGGGCTTTATTACAGTGTTGATGATTCATATAAGTTATGTAAGACACGTATAATAAAGATTGTCCATTTTATTAATTAATGAAAATATTAAATATATGTACATATAGCCATCCACAAGTTGGGTATAGGGCATATCCCTAACAATCTCCCACTTGCACTATAGCCAACTAGTATGAATCTGGACACCATACTCTCGGGTGTGCCTATCATGCTTTTGTTGAGTCAGCCCTTTAGTCAGAGAATCTGCAAGATTATCTTCTGTGGGTATTTTCTCTATAATAACTTCTTTTCTCTCAACAATCTCCCTGATGAGATGAAATCGCCTGAGTACATGCTTGGATTTCTGGTGGGACCTTGGTTCCTTTGATTGAGCAATGGCGCCCGTGTTGTCACAGTACATCGTGACGCCATTCTTTATCGCGGGAAGCACTTCCAGCTCCGTGATGAACTTCTTTATCCAGACTGCTTCTTTAGCTGCCTCAGATGCTGCAATATACTCGGCTTCAGTGGTGGAGTCCGTTGTAGTTGACTGCTTTGAGCTTTTCCAACTGACAGCACCGCCATTTAAAGTAAACAGATATCCTGTTTGCGATCTGCTGTCATCCCTATCGGTCTGAAAGCTCGCATCACAGTAACCAATGACTTTCATCTCAGAACAATCTCCGTATGTCAAAAACACATCCTTAGTTCTTCTCAGATACTTGAGGATTTTTTGACAGCTGCCCAGTGTTGCTCACCAGGATTTTCTGATACCTGCTCGTTATGCTAAGAGCATAAGAGACATCAGGTCTTGTACATAGCATGGCGTACATGATCGATCCTATTGCTGAAGCATAAGGGATCCTACTCATACGCTCTCTATCTGAAGGAGTATGTGGACATTGCTCCTTAGATAATTTGATTCCATGACAAGTAGGTAAATTACCTCTTTTGGAATCTTCCATTTTGAATCTTTTCAAAACTTTATCTATGTACGTAGATTGAGAAAGTCCTAACAACCTCTTAGATCTATTACGGTAGATCTTAATATGAGGAGGATGTAGGCTGCTTCTCCCAAATCTTTCATGGAGAAATTCTGAGATAACCATTGCTTGGTGGCTTGCATCATGGGAATATCATTCCCGATGATTAATATGTCATCGACATATAATACAAGAAATACAACAACACTCCCACTACTTTTCCTGTAAACACAAGGCTCGTCTACATTTTTGATGAAGTCAAATTCTTTGATTGTCTCATCAAATCGTATATTCCAACTTCTGGAGGCTTGCTTGAGTCCATAAATGGATCGTTTAAGCTTGCATACTTTATTATGATCATCCTTAGATGCAAACCCCTCAGGTTGTGTCATATAGACTTCCTCTACGAGGTTCCCATTAAGGAAAGCTGTTTTGACATCCATCTGCCAAATCTCATAATCAAAGTGTGCAGCTAGTGCCAGTAAAATTCGAATGGACTTTATCATTGCAACAGGCGAGAAGGTTTCGTCATAGTCAATTCCTTGGATTTGTCTATAACCTTTCGCCACCAACCTAGCCTTATAGGTTTGGATGTTGCCTTCTGCATCAGTTTTACGCTTGTAAATCCACTTGCAGCCTATGGGTTTTATCCCTTCAGGTGCATCTACCAAGTCCCAGACTTGATTCTGATACATAGAGTCTATTTCGGATTTCATGGCCTCAAGCCACTTGACTGAATCAATGTCACGCATTGCTTCATCATAACTGGTGGGATCATCATTATCAATGACCTGATCATGTTCCTCATCAATATGGAAACCATATCTTTCAGGCTCATGTCTTTCCTACCAGACCTTCTGAGTTCATAACCTTGTGGTTGTTCCGTCGTTGTCCTTTTGAGGGGCCTGGGGTTTAGTTCTATGTTAGTTTGTTCTTCTCGTACCTCATCGAGGTCAAGTCTACTCCCACTATATTTCTTGAGAAGGAATTCATTCTCTAGAAATTTAGCATTTCGTGAGACAAATGTTCTTTGTTCATTTGGGACGTAGAACACGTATGCTCTTGAGTTCAAGGCATATCCTACAAACTTACATTTAACTGCCCTATCATCCAATTTGTTAGTTTGTGTGAGCTTGACATATGCGTCACATCCCCAAACTCTTAGATAACTAAGACTATGACGTTTCCCAGACCATAACTCATATGGTGTTTGACTAACAGTCTTGGAAGGAACTTGGTTTAGTAGTAGTGTTGCAGTTTCTAAAGCAAGACCCCAAAATGAAAGAGGTAGATCCGTGCCTGGCATCATTGATCGGACCATATCTAATAATGTCTGATTTCTCCTTTCGGAGACCCCATTATGCTGTGGAGTTCCCGGAGGAGTCCACTGGGAAACAATGCCATTTTCTCTCAAGTAATCTTGAAATTCGTTGCTTAAGTATTCACCACCTCGGTCAGACCTTAGTGACTTAATACTTTTATTAAGCTGGTTTTCTACTTCAGCCTTGAAGTCTTTGAATTTCTCAAAGGCTTCAGATTTGTACCGCATAAGGTACACATACCCATATCGCGAATGATCATCGATAAAGGTAATGAAGTAGGAGAATCCACCTCTAGCGGTGACTGACATTGGTCCGCATACATCAGAGTGTATGAGTTCTAATGTCTCCGCTGCACGCTGTCATTTACCTTTGAAGGGTAATTTGGTCATTTTACCAAGTAAACAAGACTCACAAGTTCCATAAGGTTTATATTTGAAGGGTTGAAATACCCATCCTTATGTAGCTTAGTTAATCTTGTTTCATTGATATGACCTAAGCGACTGTGCCATAGAAGTGATTCATTGAGATTATTCGAGTTAACGTTGTATATATTAGAGGTTGAACATTCTTTGTTAGTTTGTAAGACATAGATACCATTATTCAAAATACCATCTCCATATTTTATTTCATTGAAATAAATAGAACATTCATTACAACTTATTAGGCATGAAAAGCCTTTATTACATAAAGAAGAAATTGAAATGATGTTCTTTACTAGAGAAGGTACATAAACACAATCTTCTAAGTCTAAAACTAAACCATTCGGCAAAACTAATGAATAAGTCCCCACGCACAATGCAGCCAGTTTTGCTCCATTACCCATGCGTAAGTCAACCTCCCCATGACGGAGTCTCCTACTGTTTCTCAGGCCCTGCACATTGTTACACAAGTGAGTCCCACAACCGGTGTCAAGCACCCAAGTAGAAGGTTCAGAGTTTTGAGAATATAGTTCAATCATATACAACATACCTGAAGCATTGGGCCTCTTGGGCTTCCCTAGCTTCCTTGGCTTTCAAGGATCTGCAGTCTTTCTTCCAATGACCATTCTTTCCACAAAAGAAACATTTCCCCTTTCCTTTTTCTTCTCCACCTTACCATTGGGCTTTAGGTGATCTGGAGCCTTGGCCTTGCCCTTATTTTTCTTTGGGCCTCGTGGCTTCAGGTCCGTACCCGTAAGCATGATGGAGGTTTTAAGCTCCGGTTTCAAGTCCTTCTCTGCTTGCTTTATCAGATTGTGCAATTCTGCTAAAGTAGCTTCTTTATCAGACAGATGAAACTGCATAATAAAGTTAGAGAATTCTTTTGGTAAGGACTGAAGAATTAGATCGTGACCTATCTCATGATCCATGATGAACCCGAGGTTGGCCAATTTTTCAATGTGGCCAATCATCTTAAGCACATGTCCACTAACAGATCCTTCCTTATACCTTGTTTGGAATAAGGCACATGACACTTGGAATCTCACGGTATGAACGGAAGTTGCATACAACTCCTTCAAGTGAAAGATGATGGTTTGGGCATCCATATCTTCATGAGCTTTCTAAAGTTCGTCCGACATAGAGCCAAGCATTATGCAAACTGCTTGCTCATCATCATCGCGTGTTTCTTCCAAGCATCAAATGTATCTTGGTCAGCATCTTCTGCGGGTTCAGGGGGAATGGTCTTTCAAGAACATAGAAAATCTTTTCTTGTCGTAAGACAATTTTAAGGTTTCTAAACCAGTCATTGTAGTTGTCCCTTTGAGCTTATGCTCATCAAGGATGGAACGAAGTGATACTCTGTTTTCCATTTGAATGTTTGTGAAATATTTTAACCCACCTGTTAAGAGAAAATGTTAAAATTATGAATATGTTTTCATTAATGTTTCATAATAACATGGGCTTTTAATATTATGAAGTTGCTCCCACTCAATTTTTTAAAACTTTTAAGAAAATCGCATCAACCCCAATATGATGGATTTCTTGTGGGCAAGGATCCCATTATCATCATTTCATAACTCCGAATAGGGCCGGTCGTTATAAAATATGATAATTAGGTAGGTTCCCAACCAATTTATGATATAAATCACAATTCCTTGATCATTGGGTTGGGAAATCAAACATGCCATAGCTTATACTAGTCCTTGTGGACACCCAATCTTTGCCACTAAGTTATAAGACCACGCCTAAGGGTCGCTGCGTCTTATGACTCAGAAAAGTCAAACCATTGTCAATAGTACGATTTAGGGACAAATTGGTATTGGTCAGTCTGGTAAAGCCTAGTCCTGCCAATACGGTTTAAGCCTTTGGGTCTATACTTTACAATGGGAGGCAAATTTTAGACTTAAATTATTATTGAGGATTTTAGCAAGTTTAAGTGAATAACTGTCAAATGGATTCCTCCATTGAAAATTCCCCAGAGGGAGGTGGAGCGAACTCTCTTAAACACCCTTACCTCTTAGGCTCTTATTGCCTTGGTGACAGGAATAAACAATAGATCCTCCAAATTAGTCCAACACTTTAAATATGCTTTAAGGTAAGCTTTGAGTAAATGATTATCTAGATGTCTTCACAGCTTTTCCTATAGGCTATAAAAAGGTAGTGAGTGAAGGAAGACACCAAATCATTATCTAACTCTAGTAATACCTTTGGTTAAATTAACTTTAGTTTGGAAAGTTTTATTAACCCCTTGGTCCCAACCCACTTGTATCTTTTATAATGTCTTTTATTATAAACAAGTGATTTATATTTATTAGCCTTAAAGGTAATAAATCTCTAAGTTCATCACGAATAATTACTTAGCTAAGGGATAAGCAATACACTCTCTATTTCTTAGAAAGTCTCTAGATGCTTGCACCCTAAAATAATCATGCCAATTCTAATCATACATAGAATCATCAAGCATATGAGTTTTAATATGTTGGAATTATTTTAGGCATTAAATAACTTTGATTAATATTTAATTATGATATTGCATTTTATTTTATTCAAATAAATTTACTATTCACGTTTTTCTGCAGACGCGTGAACTTTAAATGCAATTTCACAATTCAAATCTTAACCAAATCATGCAAAACTTGTGCCTAAAATTAAGTTCAGGGTGTTAGCTTTCCAACGAGCTTTTAAACACCCAATTTCGAGTTCAAATGAGTGAGAACTAATCAAAACAAAAACGGCGCGCTGATACCACTGTTGGGAAGCGGCCGCGAGTGCGCAGCGGAAAATAAAAATTATTATGCCGCTTTCCCTTTGCCCAAGACCCATTTGTTTTGATTATTCTACAAGCCTAGGCATGTTACTATATATTCTAAGCATAAAACTCATAAAACATGCAAAGAACATAAACCTAAACATGCTAACTATCATAAGAACTCTAATTAAAATAAAGAAAAAAAGACTTACTTGAACCGAAGACTCCTCCAGTCCTCCCTCCAATCTACAAGCTTTTCTCGAACTCAGCAAGCTCTTCCATGTTCCAAAGAGCCACCCAAGTGTGTGGCCTCCAAAGATGCACACACCAAAGCCAAAACTCAACGGCAAGACTACGCCTTGAGTGCACGGGTATTTTGCCCTTGGTGCTAGCCTAGGCAAATACCTCAAAACTTTTAACTCGAGGTTCCTCTAGTCAATTAGACTTAAGGATCCTCAAAATCAGTGGCTTACTCTTAAACTTTAGAGTTGCTCACTTATATAAACCCAAGATATGAAAGGTTTGGTGTAAAAAATTTGTGAAGAATTCTTTGGGTTTATATAGTGCTCCAAAGACAACAAAATTAATTAAGAATCCGATGTGGGATAAAAGCTAATTTAATCTTAGCCATTGGATCTTAATTTAGTGGTTTAATGAGATTATAAAACCCTAATAAGAGTTTGGGCCGAATTGGAATTCAAAACAAATAACAAATTTTTTTTACTATTCACATTTATATTCACGTGAATATATTTTTTAATTTTTTTATTCCAATTCCCAAAGTGCCCCTATCGTCATTCACCAATCCCTAAGCCACTATGGAACCTCATAAATGATATGTTCAATAATTAAACACATTGAACCATTTATGAACAATTCCTACAGCAATCATATATGCTGTTATATTTGTATTGTGCACTGTTAACCATTGATTTCGACTTTGTTGTGTGTGACCTTTTGGGTTCCCCTCAAGTTGGACATGAAATGAATCGTGATAATTTAATCGAACATAAATTATCCTCCGATCAGATGGTCGTTCGATTTCAATGACCAAGGTTGACATCTAGCAACATGCCAAGGCCCCCAAATGAGAAGGAAAGATATATATACCCATTCTGTATGCGATTTACATATGATACGGTCACTCGCCTCACTGTATCCCCACCTATTGACCTAGGGTACGGAAAGTGTCTACCCATATGGTCAAAGGTATGATGTTGATAGTGTCATGAATCGTGCTAACCCAAGAATCTCACATGATTCTTCCGCTGTGGCCACAGTCTCAAGCACTGATCACACATATCAACCCGCGAACTGGAATACTACTCTTATAAGAAAATATTATCCGAGAGAGTGGCGATTCTCTGTTGTATCTTTACAAACTTCATGTGTTTCAACAAATGACCCAATCATACCCTTATGACCGGATCTTTTGAACCGGGGAAGGAGAATGTCAAAGTTATTTGATCCACACATAAGATTGTAAAGACCTCAAGTCTAAGGACTAGTCATATAATCGATACATGAAAGTTCTCACAGACACATGGGATAAACACTCCATATGAAAACTTTCGGCGGTCAGTTCGATGGACACGAGCAACTCATGCATCCATGTGATACACCAAGCGGACGGATCTCCGCTAGTAGCCTATGAGATCGGCTACCCCACTTAAGGGCGGATCATATCATCATGCTAGTCTCTCCGCTTTGTGAACGCCCAGATTATTCACAAAACTATGACTAGGAATATTTAAGAGTAATGATTCTCATAAGGCGTGGAAGCCATCGTCTTATTACTCCAAGGGCTTTATTACAGTGTTGATGATTCATATAAGTTATGTAAGACACGTATAATAAAGATTGCCATTTTATTAATTAATGAAAATATTACAAATACATGTACATATAGCCCATCCACAAGTTGGGTATATGGCATATCCCTAACATTAGACCCATTCGCTGCCGCCGGGGGTACCGATCCGACCCTAGTGGTTCCAAAACTTCCCCAACATTAATGGTATTAGAGCAAATTCTTAACCACACAATACATATTTTTGAATTATGCCATAGTAATTTTAATTTAATTATGCATAAGACCTATTGGATATGTATTGCATGTTTTAAATTAAAACTTTGACCTAATTAAGTTAATGACTTGATTGTCATAAATCTCCCGTGATTAGGTGATTACTTTATTTAAGTAATAGTATTAATAATATTGGAGTATTATTGGATGGTCCGTTTTGTTAATACGGAGATGAATGTGTTCTTACTACTTATATCCAATATCGTCATTAGTGTGAGGGTATAAATGCTCGTAACTTAGGTCGCTCCGGTAAAATATTAGATGTAGCGTGATGAATTAACGTAGTCACCCAATATCATCATTAGTGTGAGGGTGCACATACGAAGCTCATTAGTGCATATTGACAAGTATACACCTAGAACACATCTTAATCCAATATCGTCATTAGTGTGAGGATAAGAAACAGTTCAAGACCAAACTAGGAGTCACATGAAGTGATTGAACTTGGAGGTCTACCTAATGAGTTTACAAAGGCCAATATCGTCATTAGTGTAAGGTTGGAGTAAATGTCATATGATCCACTTCCCGCTATGAAATTTTGATAGTCAAATTTCTATTTTTCCGTTAAGGGAGATTACAGAATTACGTAAAATAGTATAAGGGCACTAATAGATTTAAAATTCCATAATCAATTAGTGTTATCACTTTTGAAATGAAAAATGTTTTGCTACTACTCAAAAATATTGTCTTGTAGATGGTTGCCGCTAATTCATTGATGAAACTTTTGGATTCCTATAAGCTAAAAGGAGCCGAGAACTATTTCGATGAGAAATGAACATACGTCTTATCTTGGAGTATGAAAAGTTGACTTATGTCACGATCAATCCACTGCCTGTTGATATCGATCCTGACTCCACTCCAGAAGAGCGAGAAACTTTTGATAGATGGAAGGATGATAACCTGAAGGTGAAATCCTACATCTTGGGATCGATGGTTCCAGATTTGCTGAGACAGTACATTGAAGTACCAAATGCTTGAAGCATCATGCAAACACTCAAGGAGTTGTTCAAGGAAAATCAAGAGATAGAACTTTATCGAAGGTCTAAGGAATTGTTTTGTGCTGAACTCAAGGAAAGATTAGCTGTCAGCACTCATGTTTTGAACATGATCGACCAGATTCGATATCTGGAACGATAGGGCATTGTGTTTGATGAACGGCTGGGCTGTAATTTGATTCTGTCTTCTTTGTCTGGTTCTTATGCTGGCTTTGTATTAAATTTCCATATGCATTCGATGCAAGCCACATAAGAAGAACTTCATAACATGCTACGCACGGCGGAGCAAGATTTGAAGAAAGGCAACCCCATATTATATCTCCATGGTGGAGTTGGCTCTTCAAATACTTCTAGGAAGTCAAAGAAAATAAAGATGGGGAAGAACAAGATATCAAAGAAAGACTCCAAGAAGCGCAAATGCGCAAAACCGAAAGTAGCTTGTGATCAATGTCTACAATGCAAGAATTCTGGACATTGGAAGAAGAACTGTCCAGAGCTAAAAGGAAAAGCATGACCCTCATGTACGCTTTGTATTTTTCCAATTATTGACATCTCAGTAGCCTTAGATGCAAATAGTGGATGGTTGTTAGAAACTGGTAGTCCTGCTCATATTTGTAATTCCCTGCATGAAATGAGGGTTAAAAGAAGGCTGAATAAAGGGGAGGTCCAGCTTAGAGTTGACAATGGCGAGACATTGGATGTCAAAGCCATAGGAACAATTATTATAGATCTCTCATATGGATGTAAATTAGATTTACATGACTGTTATTATGTCCCCTCACTTATCAGACAAATAATATCACTGCCAATATTTGATAAAGAGGGATATAAAATAAACATTAAGGATGAAACTTTATGTTTGTATGATAAAGAAAACTTATTGAAATGTGAATGTTCTTTATCAAACAATCACTATGTTTTGGAAACATATAGAGATGTCTTTAATATAGAGAAAAATACAAGTAGGAAGTCTGAACTAAATAATACTGAATTATGGCATATGAGATTGGGCCACATAAGTGTTAGACGTCTATCCAAATTGGTAAAGAATGGTTTGATTGAAAATCTTACCTTAGATCCTTATCCGATTTTTGAGTCATGTATCCAAGGAAAGATGACAAAGGCCACATTTCAAGGTATTGGACACCTTGCTGGATATTTACTGGAGCTAATACACAGTGATGTGTATGGTTCATTAAATCATGTCGCTCATGATGGTTTAACATACTTTATAACTTTCACAGATAACAAGTCTAGATATGGATATGTCTATCTGATGAAACATGAGTCGGAAACATTTGACAAGTTCAAAATATTCCGAAATGAAGTAGAAAAACAAACCAGAAAATTCATCAAATGCCTTATATCAGATCGAGACGATGAATACATGAGTGAAGAATTCAGAAATTATTTAAGGGAGAATGAAATTCTCGCCCAATATAGCCCACCAGGAACACCTCAACACAATGGAGTGTTGAGCGTAGAAATCGTACTTTATTGGATATGGTGCGAATGATGATGAGCTACACAGATCTTCCTTATTACTTTTAGGGTTACGCTTTACAAATTGCTGCCTACATAGTTATTAGGGTTCCATCGAAAACTATTTTTACGATCCCCTATCAGATATGGTACGGTAGAAATCCAAGTCTTAAGCATTTTAAGATTTGGGTTGTCTTGCATATGTTAGAATTGTGCAGCGAGATAAACTAGCACCCAGAGGGTATAAATGTAGGTTCGTTGGATATCCTGATAATTCCATGGTATATCAATTCTACGATTCCGAGCAACGAAATGTATTTGTTATTCGCTTTGCAACTTTTCTTGAAAAGTAATTTTTGAGAGAAAGTGCGAATTGTAGAGAGATTAAACTTAATGAGTTTGGTCCCAACAGTAAGGAACCTGAGATGGAACCTGAGATCCAACTAGGTGAAAGATATACAACATAGGTTCTACGTAAGTCGAATAGAATATCAAAGCCTCATGAAAGATTTTTTTTAACATCTGATGTGAGCCTTGATGTTCTCCTCTTGGTGGAAACACATCCGACTACGTATAAAGAAGCGATATTGGATATCGATTCGGAAAAATGGCAGGAAGCCATGAAATCCGAAATGGATTCAATGCATGCCAATCAAGTTTGGGACTTAGTTGAACTTCCTGAAGGAGTTAAACCTATTGGCTGTAAATGGGTTTACAAAAGAAAGCGAGGGCCCGATGGAAAGGTGGAAACCTTTAAGGCCCGACTGGTAGCGAAAGGTTACACTCAACGTCTTAGGATTGACTATGAGGAAACTTTTTCACCAGTAGTCATGCTAAAATCCATTAGGATTCTCTTAGCCATTTTTGCATATCACGACTATGAGATATGGCAGATGGATGTGAAAACCGATTTCCTAAATGGATTTCTTAAAGAGGATATCTATATGGAACAACCAGAGGGTTTCTTATCCAGTGAGACTTCAAATTTGGTTTGTAAGCTCTAAAAGTCTATCTATGGACTGAAACAGACATCCCGAAACTGGAATCGTTATTTTGATGAGATAATTAGATTATCTGGATTCATCAAGAACGAGGAATAACCATGTGTTTATAAGAAACTTAGTAGGAGCATGATAGTTTTCTTAGTCTTGTATGTAGATGACATCATTATCATAGGAAATTATATAGGGATGATGCAAAGTGTGAAAGTCTACCTTTGCAAGAACTTCTCCATGAAAGATATGGGTGAATCTTCCTATATACTAGGTATAAGGCTCTACCGAGATAGAGTTAGGAAGCTTATAGGGTTGTCACAATCGACGTACATAGATAAGATGTTAGAAAGGTACAGTTTTAACAACTGCAAGGCAGCAAATATACCTTTCCGATACGACATACATCTTTCGAAGAAAATGGCACCTCAAATCGAGGAAGAGAGAGTTAGGATGTCTAACTTGCCATATGTTTCTTGTATTGGAAGCATAATATATGTTATGTTATGTACTAGACCTGACATCAGTTTCGGCGTCAGTGTGACCAGCCGATATCAATCTGATCCACGTAATGATCATTGAACAGCTCGAAACATATCCTAAAATATCTTAAAGGCACATATAAGTTTCTGATATATGGAGAAGATGAGCTACAAGTTAAGGGTCATACAGACTCCGAATTCCAGGGAGATCCAGATGATAGAAAATCTACATCAGGATACATATTTACCCTTAATGGTGGTGTGATTAGTTGGCGTTGTTCAAAGCAAGGCTCAATAGTTGATTCCACCACTGAGGCAGAATTTATAGCGGCTTCAGAAGCTGCTAAAGAAGTTGTTTGGATTAGAAATTTTATCACAGAACTTGGCATTGTGCTTAGTAATGCGGATTCGATCCCACTTTACTATGATAATAACGAAGCCATCGCGCAGGCTAAGGAGCCGATGGCGCATTCCAAGTCTAAACACATGGAAAGGAAATACTGCATAATTAGAGAGATTATTGAAAGAAAAGACATAGTGGTCTTGAAGGTTCAAGGATAAGACAACATAGCAAACCCGCTTACAAAGGTCTTACCTCCTAATTTATTCAATAAACATATGGAGGAGATGGGACTGCGGTACCATCCAGATTGGCACTAAGCAACCGGGAGTTTGATGGAGTTGGTGTTTGGAGTGCCATTCCGATTTATATATTTTATTATTTATTAATAAAATAACTATATTTTTTATTTCATACCTCATTAATGGTATTGTCATTATGCGTATTAGATTGATGTATAGATATGCTAAGAATGACAATGACCTTAGAATAGTTTTGACACTGGGTGTAAACTATTCTTAAAGTAAATATTCCTAGTCGTTGGTTTTAGAATACGATTGAATTACTATAACCTAGAAGACTATCACATGTCGTATATTGGAACTGGAGTTCCAATGGTTTAACCCGATGTACCATGGGTTTTGGAAACTCGTATAGACATGTGGGTATTCATTGAAGCGAATACTGAATGACTCATAGGTGATTCCTAATAGTTGGAAGTACACATCACCGTCAATAGGAATCTCCTCGAGTCGAGTAGCATATGTAACCCTTTGACTATAGGATAACATTGATTTTGTGTGAGATCCTCCACACTTTGATGCCATGTATGTCAGAAACCTTTCATGTTCTGGCCTCTAGATGTTCATTGGGTGTGGACCGATGCACTCAATAATCAAGTGCGAAGCAAGATAGGATCCGTCGACCCGTATGTGTACCATAAGGGGTTTAGGTGTTAGTGTTCCTAGAACATGCCAATGATCTCTAATCATGATTCGGTGTGTGAATATTCAAAGAAGTTGCGGAATACTTACATTGAACGGATTTGATGGATGTATGAAGTTCCAAAATTTTGTATGTTGAGAAGAGCTCCAAGCCTTTCTTTGTGTTCCAAACTCAAGGGATTAGTTTCCCTAACACCTTGAATGACTCCTTGATAGTGCTAGCTTGAAGAAAATTTGCAACAAAAATTCTAAGAGAGAGATGAGGGTTCACGACAATTGTGAGGGAGAGAGGAGAGTGTTTTTATTTTCTTGATATTTGATTTCTAAAAAAAAATACCATTTACCAAATCCAATTTGGTATATGTCATTCCAAATGACAAAGTGTGTTGGACTTTGATTGAGTGAAAAACAAGCAATCTAAGCTTTACACTCAACCATCAACTACTTCCATCACTAGTCAAACTAGTGATGTAAGTCAAGTGGGTCCCACCATTAAGTCGAACAATCCAACACGCAACTTCGCTCGGGGCCGGGTTCGTTTAATTCCGAATTAACGAATTTGCCATTACGACATAATTAAATCCAATTTAATTAAATAATTATGCCTTGCAAAATTATTATTAAAGTCGCTTATGAATTAATTCTAAATTAATTCGTTTGCCCGAATTAAAATCCAATTTTAATTCCGCACTGAAATCTAATTTCAATTAATATATCGAATATATTATTTAATCGATTAATTCCAAATTAATCATTCTCTCTCTTCTAATCGAATTTTATCCCAGATAAATTCTTACCGCAATTAATCCTAGATTAATTTTCTCTCTCTCATAATTAATCCCAGATTAATTATGTTCGAGTCAAATGTCATCGGTGAATCTTTGGGAAGCGACCCATGAGATTCCTGGATATGTTGGTAGTAAATCCGGTCGTCAGACTATCCGAACACGTGCGTACCCCGTACCACGTTCTTACCGATTTACAAGACATGGTTGGCTTCTGGCAAAGCACCGTGCCTACCCAATTCTCCAGAAATATTCTTTTAAGGAATACATAATCTTTATCAAGCGTAGTATACTAAGTATTGCGTATTGCGATCCAGTATCAGATGTCACATACTAGGCCTGGGGCTGGAATTGCGTCTCTCTATCTAAGCATGTCCTTAGATAGAGAGACGTCATGTGACACTGGCAATAGTCCCCTCTTAGACTGATCCATGTTGAATCTCTTCAACACTTTGTCAATGTACGAGCTCTGGGAGAGTCCAAGTAGCTTTCTAGATCTATCCCGGTAGATCCTTATTCCTAGAATAAAAGCCGCTTCTCTCAGATCTTTCATGGAGAATTTTAATGAAAGCCAAGCTTTCATCGATTGTAGCATGGGAATGTCATTGCCAATAAGCAATACATCATCAACGTAAAGGATAATGAATGTCAGTGTGCTCCCACTAACCTTCTTATATACACAAGGATCATCCTCGTTTTGAATGAAATCATATTCTTTTATGATCTCATCAAAACGTTGGTTCCAAGAACATGATGTTTGCTTCAATCCATAAATGGATCGATTTAACTTGCAAACCTTGTTTGCATGTTTTGGTACGAAAAAATTATCAGGCTGTTGCATATAAACATCCTCCAAAAGGTTTCTGTTAAGGAAAGCGATTTTGACGTCCATCTGCCATATTTCATAATCAAAATATGCAGCAATAGCAAGCATTATCCGAATGGATTTAATCATGGCAACAGGTGAAAAAGTTTCGTCGTAGTCGACACCATGTCATTGACGATACCCTTTTGCTACAAGCCTAGCTTTGTACGTTTGTATGTTGCCATCCATGTCCGTCTTCTTCTTGAAGACCTATTTACAACCAATAGGCTTTACGCCTTTTGGTGCATCAACCACTGTCCAAACTTGGTTGGTATACATGAAATCCATTTCGGACTTTATGGCTTCTTGTCATAAAGCGGAGTCGATACCTTGTATCGCTTTCTCATACGTAGCCGGCTCATTATCCTCAATACGATTAATAGCTACGTGAGGTGAGATCAGATACCCATACCTCTCAGGTTGTTTTCTGACTCTCTCCGATCTACGCGGTTCTTGTATATTAGAAGATTGTGGTATAGTTTCATCCCTGGTGAACTGTTCGTATTTAGTTAAGGAATCGGTGCCAGGAACAGTATCACTCCGATTTTCATTGAGTTCTATTTTATTCCCACTTACCACTGTATTTAGGAATTCCTTTTCGAGGAAAACCGCATGTAGAGCAACAAAGACCTTGTTCTCTTGTGGGTGGTAGAAGTAATCTTCTTTGGTTTCCCTATGATAACCTACAAATAGACACTTATCCGATTTGGGTTCTAGTTTGGTACCATCCAAACGTTTAACGTATGCCCAGCATCCCCAAATCTTCAGGAATGAGAAACCCGGTTTCTTTCCTGTCCATATTTCATATGGAGTCTGTTGAACAGAATTTGACGGAACCTTATTCAAAATAAGTATTGCACTGTTCAATGCATATCCCCTGAAGGAAATTGGTAGCTCAGTGCGACTCATCATAGACCTTACCATGTCCAACAAAGTTCAGTTTCTCCGTTCGGACACACCGTTTAATTGAGGTGTTTCAGGAGGAGTCCACTGTGAAAGAATACCATACTCTTTCAAGTAATCAAGAAACTCATTACTTAAGTATTCTCCACCACGGTTTGACTGTAATGTTTTAATACTTTTACCGGTCTGTTTTTCTATTTCGTGTCGAAACTCTTTGAATTTCTCAAGGGTTTCCGACTTGTGTCTCATAAGATACACATAACCATAACGCGATGCATCGTCCGTAAAGGTTACGAAGTATTCATATACACCTCTAGCCTGGCTAGACATGGGCCCACATACGTCACTATGAACGACAGCTAACAGTTCGGTGGCACGTGCACCTTATCGCTAAAAGGTATTTTAGGCATTTTACCTAATAAACAAGATTTGCAGACGTCATATGAATTTGGATCAAATATGTCCAAGTACCCATTCTTCGAAAGTGTGGATATATGAGTCTTGTTAATGTGTCCCAGACGACAATGCCACATATAAGTTTCATCTTTGTTACTTAATTTAAGCCTTTTGTTTGTCATGTTATATGTTTGAGATTGATTTATATTCAAAATATAAAGACTATTATTAACATCAGCACTATATATCTCAAAATCATTTTTATAACAAAACACCCGGTGTTTTTGAATACAAAAGTATACCCACATTGGGTTAAACAAGATACATATATAATATTTCTAGTCAAACTAGGTACATAATAGAAGTCTGATAAATTAAGTACATGCCCTGAGGGCAGTTCCAAAATGTAGGTCCCAACAGCCAAAACGACGACTCTAGTCCCATTTCCAACTCGGAGGTCGATCTCCCTGAAGCCAGTCTCCTACTAATCTACAGATCCTGCACATCAGTACATATATGAGTACCACAACCAGAATCAAAAATCCAATTTTTAAAACTAGAAGTAGACATGTTTATTTCAATAAAAAACATACCTGAAGCCGGCGCCTTGCCCGCTTTCACTTCCTTCATATGCGCCTTGTACTCACGGCAGTCACGCTTCCAATGACCCCATTTGCCACACTGTAGGCAGACATCTTGGGATTTTTCTTTTGCCTTCCCAGAAGACTTTGATGATTTGGCCTTGCCCTTTCTCTTTTTCTTCTTCTTCGCACCTCCAGAAGCCTTCGGCCAAGCCTTGGCATTCTGAGATGTTGAAGCGAAGGGCGCCTCGCGCTTCTTGCCCTTTAAAAGCTCTTTTTCTGCCTCTTTCAGTATTGCCATCAACTCTCCAAAAGTCTTCTATTGGTTAATCATATTGTAGTTCATGATAAACCCGCTCCAGCTGTCAGGAAGAGACTGTATGATCAAAATCTATGGAAGTCTCAGCCTCAAAGGTTATGCCCAGCTGACCCAACTGTTCGATGTCAGAATCATCTGTAATATATGGTGCTCGACAGATGTACCCTCTGACATACGAGAGCGAAAGAGCTTCTTCTGCAATTCATACTTCTGCGATCTAAGGTTAGATCGATGAAGGTCCCTCAATTTCAACATCATTTCATGGGGATCCAATCCCTTGTTTTGATGAAGAAATTGTAGGGTCATTGCAGCAAGCATGACAGATTGAGCAGTTGAGTTATCATCACTGTGAGTCTTCCAAAGCTCAATCTCAAGTGGCTGCTCAATTCTGGGCTTAGGCCCGAGAGGTCTCTCTATCGTATAGAGCATCTTCTCAGCCCCCAGGACAATCCTGAGGTTCATATCCCAGTCAGGAAAGTTTGCACCATTAAAAACATTTTCGCCCATGATAATGTCTCTAACGTTGATCTTTCCTGCCATCTTAATTGCAATAGTCTAACTATTCAATTAACGATTACGAGTACAGTCCAACTGTTAAAACGAAAATACTAAAATATTAGTCCAACTAATATAAATTTATAAAATGACGAAAATAATTTGAAAGCGCGTATTTGGCAAGTATTTAAACGAAATTGCAAATTCAATAATGGCCTCCCACTATTTTTCGGCGAGCCTCTAACCCTCTGTTGAGTACTCGGGAAACCTAGTTTCTTAGTGGGCTAGGATCCCGTTAAATAACACACAACCTTGACTTTGGCCAACAAGCTGTATGAAACTTAACTAGGTAGATCTCTAAGATCAATTGGATCCCATCCAATTCCTAGATCCGGTAACATATATACAATATATATGTCAATATATCCAATATATTTCCTAACATTTTCCTCTGAATCAACTAAGCCTTGGCTTTGGCTCAAAAAGCTAGATGATTCCAGTTAAGCGGGACCCATTGACAGTGGGAAAGCTTCGTAATCTATGTCGATGAACTAGAAGTGACCTTGACTTTGGTCAACAAGTCACAACCGCCCAAGACATGCGATATGGAACAAAGCTTTTGTGGTTCAAACATATCCGCGATGGACATTGATCTTGACTTTGGCCAACAAACCAATGCCAATCTTGGATCTTGAGAGAGAACCACTCAATGGAAGGAAATCGCTTAATATTGTATTAAGGGTTTTTCGCGTAAATTGGCAACCAATTTATTATCTTTGGTTAGGTCTCATCATACACCCTTAAGCATGCATTGTAAAAGCATAATAAGGCGCGAAATAAATAATAATGATATGCGGGTGGATATTTAACAAATTGTTCCAAGAACAAATCTCTCAATTTCCTCTCTCCCGCTAGCACTATTCTAACTTCTACCCAATTACATAATACAATAAAGAAACCTTATTAACATTGAGGGGAATTGGTGAGAAGACAAATACAAAGAGTCAATAGATAAAAGGCTGGACACGCAGGTCCAATTTAATAAATTCTAAATTTATTACAACAATTTCCAAAATTGCCATCACCCTTATAATATCCATCTGATATATATTATTCATACAATACATTCATGTATTCACACAAAGCATGTTATTCAATCAATCTAATCCAACTAATTAATCTTTGAATTAATGACCATCTAATGTTCAAATAACGATTTGATTTGCGCGAGTTCAACTCGTTTAAGAATAAACTCTCAAAGTACATATTCTTAAATTATATTGAACTACAATTTTAAATCCAATTTAATTTGTATTCAATACTAATTCTAATTTAATTCCAAATTAAATAATTACACTTATTTATGTGCCTTTTAGACTTAGATTCTAAATCCAATCTAAATGGGTCTCAAAGGCCCAATTAACATCCAATGTCAATTTAATTAAAATCCAATGGACTTTTAATTAATTCTTAAGGCATGGGCTTTGGCCAATATGGATCAAACCCAAATGCCAAGGCCCAATTTAGGAATCATCCTATTTGCCAAAAATCAATTTAGGCCCATTAGGCCCAATTAAATTATTAAAGGCCCAATTATTATATTTGGACTTTATGGAATAGTTTTAGGCCCAATTTGGATCCAATCCAATTGTCCTAAACCAAGCTTGGCCCAACCAAGCCCATTAAGCCCAAATACAACAATATTAGCCTAATTCAAAATTAAAGACTAATTTTAATTAATACAAAATTCTAAATTTCACATTAATTTTAATTAAAGTGTAATAGCCATAATTAATTAGTTAAATCAATATTTCCAAAACACCAATTAAACTAATTAATCATGCTTTAATTAACCAACGCATGTCCAACACAAATTGAAGTAAAATCAATCAATTATATATGCTAAGGCTCACGGTTTTTGATAAGAAATTATTATATAATTGATTTCAATTCAATTAAATCAACATCTATCATACATTTCATGCCAACAACACATCCAATTGTCTAATTTCCAAAAATCACTATGAGCATGCTAGGGTTCATATTCGGCCAAGGCTTGGAATTTAGGGAAAATTAATCTAATCAATTTTTCTCAAATTTTAAGATGCATACATCTAATTCATCATCATCAAAGCTCAACCAAACAACCAATTTGAAGAAATCATGCTCAAAACATAAAAACCCCAAATTAAAGTATATAAACCGTAAACAAAATCATGCTTATAAAAGGCTCTTGATACCATTGTTAGTGTTCATAGAACATGCCAAGGATCTATAATCATGATTCGGTGTGTGAATATTCAAAGAAGTTGCGGAATACTTACATTGAACGGATTTGATGGATGTATGAAGTTCAAAACTTTTGTATGTTTGAGAAGAGCTCCAAGCCTTTCTTTATGTTCCAAACTCAAGGGATTAGTTTCCCTAACACCTTGAATGACTCCTTGATAGAGCTAGCTTGAAGAAAATTTGCAACAAAAATTCTAAGAGAGAGAGGAGGGTTCACGGCAATTGTGAGGGAGAGAGGAGAGTGTTTTTGTTTTCTTGATATTTTATTTCTAAAAAAAATACCATTTACCAAATCCAATTTGGTATATGTCATTCCAAATGACAAAGTGTGTTGGACTTTGACTGAGTGAAAAACAAGCAAACTAAGCTTTACACTCAACCATTAACTACTTCCATCACTAGTCAAACTAGTGATGTAAGTCAAGTGGGTCCCACCACTTGTAAATTCTGAATTTAAGTCGAACAATCCAACACGCAACTTCGCTCGGGGTCGGGTTTGTTTAATTCTGAATTAACGAATTTGCAGTTGCGACATAATTAAATTCAATTTAATAAAATAATTATGCCTTGCAAAATTATTATTAAAGTCGCTTATGAATTAATTCTAAATTAATTCATTTGCCCGAATTAAAATCCAATTTTAATTCCGCATTGAAATCTAATTTCAATTCATATATCGAATATATTATTTAATCGATTAATTCCAAATTAATCGTTCTCTCTCTTCTAATCGAATTTAATCCTAGATAAATTCTTGCCGCAAT
This sequence comes from Zanthoxylum bungeanum, assembly GCA_019454045.1. Classification (NCBI taxonomy): domain Eukaryota; kingdom Viridiplantae; phylum Streptophyta; class Magnoliopsida; order Sapindales; family Rutaceae; genus Zanthoxylum; species Zanthoxylum bungeanum. The sequence continues at coordinate 225,907 of SKCR01000165.1, forward strand.
TAATCCTAGATTAATTTTCTCTCTCTCATAATTAATTCTAGATTAATTCTGTTCGAGTCAAATGTCATCGGTGAATCTTTGGGAAGTGACCCATGAGATTCCTGGATATGTTGGCAGTAAATCCGATCATCGGACTATCCGAACACGTGTGTACCCCGTACCACGTTCTTACCGATTTACAAGACATGGTTGGCTTCTAGCAAAGCACCGTGCCTACCCAATTCACCAAAAATATTCTCTTAAGGAATACATAATCTTATCAAGCGTAGTATACTAAGTATTGTGTATTATGATCTAGTATAGGATGTCACATGCTAGGCATGTGGCTGGAATTTTGTCTACCCCGTACGAAGCATATATCGGATCACTAGCAACTAGTCTCTTTAATCGGATAATCATGACCTTGTCATATTATCCCGATAGTTGCAACATATTAGAGTACCAGTTCTGTATCCCTGCGTGATCATCATATCCATATGACTGAAGTGACACTTCCATCTTGACATCACACCCAATACACTACGATTCTCAATCAACCCAGAAGAGGCGTACATAGAACCTGTTAAAGTCCCGGATGACCAAAACCAAAGCATACTGATTGTCGCAAGTATTAGCGATGTAAGTCTTAGGTTAAGACAAAATACACCTACCCTGATTCAGATTCCTATAGACACATAGTCATACTACCAATAAGATTCCAAGGGGTTTATCCAGAGCGAAGCTGTTTCCGTACCATCGGTAAACAGAACCTCCTATTACACTTGCATGAGTATCCAATACCCAAATATATAAGACCTATGTCGTTACGCTTCCATAACGCGCACCAGTGCAATACTAGGCTATTCCGTATTATCGATGTCCAGTCTCGATAATACTACGACTAGGGATATTTAATGATTAAACCTTTCGTGGATTGATATTGTCTCATATCTTATTAATCCGGAACTAATCATAAGAACTTTTATCATTTATATATATTCAACTAATCTAATTACAAAATGATAAAATAGCAATTTTCTTTGTCACATAGTTATTTTGTACAAAAACCACAATGTCTTTTACAAATAGTGATGTTATGGGTAATAATTGTCCAACATTAGTTATCCATGTTAGTAAAGTCACGATTCTTAAATCTTTGGCCAAAGTCGATGACCTGGGGTGGATCGCATCAATTATGAAGAATCATGGACATGTCGACATGAGATGTGCATCTCAAAAACTTGACGGTATATTCTATGTTTCCTAAGCACAACTCGGATAGCCTACAATGGATGGATTGTTAAACATATGTGATGACCTCGACTTGTATAATTCAGAAAGGTCGTTCGTGTTCTTCGCGAATTCAGAGGTGGCCGAATTGCGTACATATTAGCTAGGCTTATATGACGAACGTGTATGAACTTAGAGAGTCCCAATATGAAGTGTACTCGTTGAGCACTTGGGTAGCCGATTATTTCTTATAAAAGATAATATTCGATATTATAATTATCAACTAAGATAATCAAATATTATTGGATACCATTGATTATTTACTTTGACCTAATTGAATTAATTGGATTAATTTAATAATTACACAAGGGCTTAATTGTAAAATCATAATTATCTCTATCATTTGAGGATATTATGGTAATTGTAAGTATGCAATAATAGGTGATTTTGGCTTGATTTAATTGGATTAAATCAAGGTGGCAAACATTTAACTAATTCATTTCCTAATTCTTGGCTTGATTTAATTGGATTAAATTTAAGTGGGAGACAATGGAGATTAGTCACACCTAATTATACATATTTGGACAAATTAGATTAAGCCCACTTAAAAGTTGATTACAACTTTTATTAATTAAAAATTACCTAAGTTTTGCTATAAATAGCAAGCTTTAGGAAGGTTTTAATCACAAGTAAAAGAATAAGTATAAGCAAATTCTTAGAGAAATTAGCCTAAGTTAGTGAAGCTTGTGAGGTCTCTACAATATTTCATCTAGGAGAAATCAAGATTGGATCTTGAAGTGAAGATTGGTAGCATTGAAAAAAATATTGGATCTTGGAGTCAAGTTTGCACACCTTGGAGGTTCTCCAACAATTTCAACAAATGAGAGGTAGAATGGATCTTGCATCAAGCTTACTAGGTAATGTTTGATCTTCTCCTAAGCTATGTTCATTTGTGTATTAGATGCATGATCACATAGCTTAATATTGAAATAAAGCTAATCAATTGTGTTAGGATAATTTAGAAGTATAAACACAACATGCTTATAATTTAGGTCAAAGATGTTCATGTTGGACATGGAATAATTAATAAGAGTTTAGAACTCTAGATTAAAGCTTAGAGTTTTGGCTACCATTCTGTTGGGTTTTCTAGGTCAAACCAAGATCATATGAAGCTATGAAAAGTGCGAATACATCAAAGTAAAGTTGCGGAAATACTCACTTTGATCGGCTTTGCGATGCGAAGAACACAAAAAAAAATTCTCCTCCATTGAAGCTCTTGGCCAAGCCCTTGTTTGTGCTCCATGTTTGATATCCAAGCTCCAAGCTTTGTAAATGGATTCCATGCTCATGAATGGGTTTCCCTATCACCTTGGAATGACTCTTTGGATGTGCTAGCACCTTGAAAAATTTACAACAAATCTTCCAATACCTTTGTCTAACTCTCGGCCAAGGAGAAGCAAAAGAGATGGAGAGAAAAAGATGGTGAAACTCACGCCCAAGTGAGAAAAGAGAGAATATGAGATAAAGTTGTAAAATGTGTGATAGGTTTTTTATTTTCAAAAAACAAATACCAAATCCCACTTTTCCAAAAAATGGTACAAGGCATTAAAGCCTTTTCAACAACTCCCATCAATCACAAAAGTGACATGCATCACATCACTCAAATTTGATGTGACTTCCATCACAAGAATGACTAATGATGTGACGCGTGATGTGACTTATGGGCCCGACTTGATTCAAAATGCGAGTGGGCCCGCAAACACTCCCGGGCACGGTTCGCTAATTTCGAAATAACGAATTTTCCGTTGTGACGTAATTAAATCAAATTTAATTAAATAATTATGCCTAGCAAAATTACTATTCTCGTCGCTAGCGAATTAATTCTAAATTAACTCGTTCGCCCGAATTAAAATCTAATTTTAATTCCGCGTCGAAATCTAATTTCCTATAATATATAAAATATATTATTTTATCGATTAATTCCGAATTAATCGTTCTCTCTTTAAATAATATTTTATCCCAGATAAAATATCTCCGTAATTAATCCTAGATTAATTTTCTCTCTCTTATAATTAATCCCAGATTAATTATGTGCGAGTCATACGTCATCGGTGAATCTTCGGGAAGTGACCCATGAAATCCCCGGATATGTTGGCAGTAAATCCGGTCGTCGGACTATCCGAACACCTACGTACCTAGTACTACGTTTTTACCGATTTACAAGACATGGTTGGCTTCTAGCAAAGCACCGTGCCTACCCAATTCTCCAGAAATATTCTTAAAGGAATATGTAATCTATATCAGGCGTAGTATACGTAGTATTGCGTATTGCGATCCAGTATCGGATGTCATATGCTAGGCCTGAGGCTGGAATTGTGTCTGACCCGTATGAAGCACATATCGGATCTCTGGTAACTAGTCTCTATAATCGGATAAGCATGACATAGTCATATTATCCCGATAGCTGCAGCATATAAGAACACCAGTTCCGTATCCAACGTGACCATCATCTCCATATGACTGAAGTGATACTTCCATCTTGACATCACACCCAATACACTATGATTCTCAATATACCTAGAAGAGGCGTACACAGAACCTGTTAAAGCCCTGGACGACCAAAACCAAAGTATATTGATTGTCGCAAATATTAGCGATGCAAGTCTCAGGTTAAGACCAAATACACCTACCATGAATCGGACTTCCATAGACACATAGTCATACTACCAATGGAATTCCGAGGGGTCTATCCAGAGCGAAGCTGTTTCCGTACCATCGGTAAACACAACATCCTATTACACTTGCATGAGTATCTAATACCCAAATATATGAGAACTATGACGTTATGCTCCCATAACACGCACAACTGCAATACTAGTCTACTCCGCATTATCGATATCCATCTCGATAATACTACGACTAGGGATATTTTAATGATTAAACCTTAGTGGATTAATACTGTCTCATATAAAGGTGGCAGAAAAGCCTGAAGCCAGGCCCGGCCCGGGGTGGAAAAAGCCCGGGCTGGGCTTTCCAATAAAAAAAACATAAATATATATATATATATATATATATATTAATATGTTTGTATCATTTTTATTTGTTTTTAGTATTTAAATTGTTAATTTATCAATGAAACTTGTGATTTATTTATAAATTGTCATTGTATATAGTGTAAATGTATTTTATATTTATATATTTTTAATTTTTTTTAAATTCGGGCTCAAAAAAAGCCCGGGCCTGGGTTTTTTTTTTGTAAAGCTCGGGCCCGTCCCGGCCCGTTGCCACCGTTAGTCTCATATCTTATTAATCTGGAACTAATCATATGGACTTTTATCATTTATATATCCCGGTAATCCAATTACAAATGATAAAAGAGCAATTTCCTTTGTCACATAGTTAATTTGTACAACAACACCATGTTCTGTACAAATAGTGATGCTATGGGTCATAATTGTCCAACAATCTCCCACTTGACCTATAGCCAATCACTCAGGTGTCCTATACCTGACTATATACTAGTCGCCCAAACTTCTGCTGAGAAACTGCTTTCGTCAGCGGATTTGCAAAGTTATCATCTGATGCGATTTATTCGGTCAACACATCGCCACGATGTATGATCCGAACGAATCAGATGAAAAGTTGAAGTATATACTTGGATCATTGATGAGACCATTAATTCTTTAGCCTGTGTTGTAGCCTAGCTCAGCCGCTAACAGAACTACTCCTAATCCAATTAGGATTATATAGATCCAAAGTGTTTCTATTGCTGCCTCAGCTGCAGCAATATTCCGCTTTTGTTGTTTATACGGTAACAGTATCTTGCTTGGAAGATTTCCAGCTCACTGTTCCGTTATTCAAACTATATAGTACCTTTATTATGACTAACAGTCGCTATTATCGGTTTGGAAACTTGCAACAGTGAACCAGTCACTTCAAGTTCTCCTCCTCCATAACTTAAGAAAGCATCCTTAGTTCATCTAAGATACTTAAGAATGTTCTTAACATCAATCCAGTGACTGTCACTTGGATTGCCCTGATTGTGACTCCATATGCTCAAAGCATATGAGACACCAGGTCATGTACATATTTTTCAATGTACGAGTTCTCGGAGAGTGCCAACAACTTTTAGATCTATCCTAATAGATCCTTATTCCTAGAATAAAGGTTGTCTCTCCCAAGTAATCTATGGAGAATTTTTCATGAAAGCCAAGCTTTTACCGATTGTATTATGGGAATGTAATTTCCAAGAAATGATATATCATCATTTTTAGGACAATCACTTTCAGTGTGCTCCCACTAACCTCCTTATATACACAAGAATTATCTTTCGTTTTGAATTAAATCATATACCATTATGATTACATCAAAATGATAGTTCTAAGAACGCAATGCTTGCTTCAATCCATAAATGGATTTTTTTAACTTGCAAACCTTTTTTGCTCGTTTTAGTGCGACAAAATCGTCAGGATGTTGTAAACATCCTCCAAAAGGTTTCCATTTAAGGAAAGCGATTTTGACGTTCAGCTGGCATATTTCATAAATGAAACATGCAGCATTAGCAAGCATTATCCAAATGGATTTAACCATGGCAACAAATAAAAGGTTTTTTCGTAATCGACACAATGTTGATAACGATACATTTTCGCTACAAGCCTAGCTTTATGCGTTGGTATGTTGCCATCCATGTTTGTCTTCCTTGAAGACTCATATAGTACCAATAGGCACAATGCCTTCCGGTACATCAACCAGTGTCTAAACTTGGTTGATATACATGGAATCCATTTCGGACTTCATGGCACTTTGCCATAATATGGAGTTGATACCTTGTTTCACTTCCTCATACATAGTCAGTTCGTCTTCCTCAATGAGATTAACATCTTCATGAGGTGAGATCAGAAACCCATACCTCCCAGGTTGTTTTCTGACTCTCTCCGACTTACGCGGTTCTTGTGTATTTGAAGATTATTGGTATAGTTTCATCCCTGATTAAATATTTATGTTCCATTAGGACTCGGTGTCTGGATAGTATTACTCCGATTTTCATCGAGTTTTACTTTCCTCCCACTTAGCACTGCATATAGGTATTCCTCTTAGGAAAACCGCATGGCAAACAACAATTAAATTGTTCTCTTGTGAGTTGTATAAGTACTATACTTTGGTTACCCTAGGATAACCTATAAATTGGCACTTATCTGATTTGGGTTCTAGTTTGGTACCATCCAAAAATATGGCTAGCATACCCAAATCTTCAGGAATGAGAAAACCCAATTTCTTTCTTGTTCATATCTAATATGAAGTTTGTCAAACAGATTTTCATGGAACCTTATTCAAAATAAGTTTTGCACTGTTTAATGCGTATCCCTAGAACCAAAATGGTAGCTTAGAGTGACTCATGATTAACTTTACTATGTCCAACAAGGTTCGGTTTCTCTGTTCGGACACACCGCTCAATTGAGGTGTTCCGGGAGGAGTCTAATGTGAGAGAATACTATACTCTTTCAAATATTCAAGAAACTTATTGCTTAAGTATTTTCCACCATGGTCTAACCGTGACGGTTTTATACTTTAGCCGATCTGTCTGTCTTCTTCGTGTCGAAACTCTTTGAATTTATCAAAAGTTTCCAATTCGTGTTTCAAAAGAAACACATAATCATAACGCAATGCCACATCCGTAAAGGTTACGAAGTGTTCATATCCACCTCTAACCTAGCTAGATATGGGCCCACTTACGTCACTATGAACGAAGGCTAACAAATCGATGGCATTTGCACTTTTACCAAGTAAAAGGTGTTTTAGGAACTTTGCCTAATAAACTAGATTTGTAGACATCATTTGAATAGGATCAAATCCGTCATAGTACCCACTCTTCGAAAGTGTGGATATACGAATCTTGTTTAATGTGTCCCAGACAACAATGCCACAAATAAGTCTCATCTGATTAATTCAGTTTGAGCTATTTGTTTGTTATGTTATACATTTGAGATTCATTTATATTCAAAATATAAATACTGTTATTCACATCTAATGTGTTTATCTCAGTATCATCTTTATAAAATAAAACACTTTAGTATTCTAGAATATAAAGGTATACCCGTAATGAGTTATACTCTGATATAGAGATAATATTTCTAGTCAAACTAGTTACAATTTAACAGTTTCCTAATTTAAGTACACACCCAAATGGTAGTTCCTAAACTTAGGTTTCTACGGTTGAAACAGCGACTCTCGTCTCATTTCTGACTCGCAGGTCAATCTCGACTGAAGTCAGTATCCTGCTCATCAGCAGATTCTGCACAACAGTACATATCTATGTACCACATCTAGTATCAAAATCCAATTTTGAAACTAATAGTGAACATGTTTATGACAAACATACTTGAAGCTGGAGCCTTGTCCCGCCTTCGATTCCTTCATGTCTGCCTTGTCCATACGGCAGTCACGCTTTCAGTAACCCCGTTTGCCACAGTTTAGGCAGACATTTTGGGATATGTCATTTGTCTTCCCAGAAGACTGTAATGATTTTGCCTTTGCCCATTTTAGAAGCTCTGGCTCTGTCTCCTATAATATAGCCATTAACTCTCCAAGAGTTTACTCTTGGTTCATAATGAACTTTTCCAGCTTTCGGGTAGAGACTATAAGATCAAATCTTTAGTAGTCTCGGCCACGTAGGTAATGCCCAGCTAACCTAGCTGATCGATGTCAGCAATCATCTGCGACACTTAGTGCTCGACAGATGTACCCTCTGACATACGTGAGTGAAAGAGCTTCTTTTAGCAATTTATACTTCCAAGATTTAAAAATAAATCTATGAAGATCTTTAATTTCATCATCTTGGTACAAGGATCTGATCATTAATTCTGACGAAGAAATTAAATGGTCATTGCATTAAGTATAAAGGATTAAGCACTAAAGTTATCATTACATGAATATTCCAAATATCATGTTCTACTATTTGCTCAACTCCGGGCTTAGGCCCAAGAGGTTGCCCTATCAAATAGAGTAACTTCTTAGTTCTCAGGACTATCATGAGGTTTTATTCCCAATCTAAAAATTAAAGCCGTTTAAAGACATTTTCACCCAGGATTATGTTTTAAACACTAATCTTTCAGTTATCTTGATTGCTATAGTCCAACTATCTAATCAACGATTCCGGGTACTATTTGAATATAATGATTACTATAGTCTAACTATATAATCGACTATAATTTGATTGGTTAAAATTCAAATATATTGATTACTATAATCCAATTATATAATCAACTATAATTGAAGTAGTTTGAATACAGTCCAACTGTTTAATTAAAACAACAATTAAATATTAGTCCAACTAATATATTTGTAAATTGACAAAAAATTGAAATGAGCGCGTATTGGAAAGTATCTAAACGAAATTGCAAATTTAATACTAGCCTCCCACTATTTTTCGGCGAGCCTCTAACCCTCTATTGAGTACTCGGGAAACCTTGTTTCCTAGTGGGCTAGGATCCCGTTAAATAACATACAACCTTGACTTTGGCCAACAAGTTGTATGATATTTAACTAGGTAGATCTCTAAGATCAATTGGATCTCATCCAATTCCTAGATCCAGTAGGTGGACATCCAAGTCCGAAATATATATCTAATATATGCCAACATATCCAATATATTCCCTAACATTTTTCCTCTGAATCAACTAAGCCTTGGCTTTGGCACAACAAACTTAGTGATTCCAGTTAAGCGGGACCCATTGACATTGGAAAGCTTCATAATCGATGTCGATGGACAAGAAGTGATCTTGAATTTGGCCAACAAATCACAACTTGGACAAGACATGCGATATGGAACAAAGCTTTCATGATTCAAACACATCCGCGATGGACAAAGGTCTTGACTTTGGCCAACAAACCAGTGCTAATCTTGGATCTTGAGAATGAATCATTCAATGGAAGGAAAAACGCTTAAGATTTGTTGAGGGTTTTTCGCGTAATTGGCAACCAATTAATTATCTTTGATTAGGTCTCATCATACACCCTTAAACATGCATTCTAAAAGCATAATAAGGTGCGATAAATAAATCAATAATGATATGCGGATGGATATTTAAAACAACTTGTTCCTAGAACAAATCTCTCCATTTCCTCTTTCCCGCTAGCACAAATCTTACTTCTACTCTATTACATAACACTTCTAAAGAAACCTCATTTACATTGAGGGGAATATGTGAGAAGAGAAATACAAAGAGTCAAGAGGTAATAGGCTGGACACGCAGGTCCAATTTAATAAATTCTAAATTTATTACAACAATTTCCAAAATTGCCCTCACCCATCTAATATCCATCTGATATACATTATTCATACATCACATCCATGTATTCACACAAAGCATGTTATCAATAAATCTAATCCAATTAATTAATCTAAAATTAATGACCATCCAATGTTCAAACAACGATTTGATTTGCGCGAGTCCAACTCGTTTTAAGAATAAGTACTCAAAGTACGAATTCTTGAATTATATCAAACTACAACATTAAATCCAATTTAATTTGTATTCAATACTAATTCTTTATTTAATTCCAAATTAAATAATTACACTTTTTAATGTGCTTTTACGACTTAGATTCTAAATCTAATTTTACGGGTCTCAAAGTCCAATTAACATCCAATGTCAATTTAATTAAAGTCCAATGGGCTTTCAATTAATTTATAAGGCATGGACTTTGGCAACCAAAGCCCAATAAGAATCACCCTTTGCCAAAAATCAATTTAGGCCCATTAGGCCCAATTAAAATTTTAAAGGCCCATTTTATTATATTGGACTTTATGGAAATGGTTTTAGGCCCAATTGGATCCAACCAATTAACCTAAACCAAACTTGGCCAAACCAAGCCCATCAAGCCCAAATACAACTTTATTAGCCCAACCAATTTAATCACAATATTCCAAATATCACAATTAAATTTTTTCAAGTGTATTAGCCATAATTAATTATTCAAATTAACATTTCCAAAATACCAATTTACATAATTAATCATGCTTATCATCATCTACACATGTCCAACATTATTGAATCAAAAAATCAATTCATTTCCATGCTATATAGGTCACGACAATTTGGGGATTTTAAATCCGATTTCGATTTTAATCCAATTAAATCCTAAATCAATTTATCACATGTCTTCCAACTCATCCAATGATCAAAAAACAAAATTACCATGTCTTTAGGGCATACTACAACTTTCGGCCAAGCCTCAAATTTGGGGAAAAATTAATCCAATTCAATTTTCATCAAATTGATCATGCATAACTCTAAGTTATCATCATTCAAGCATACTCAATCAAACAATTTCATCAAAACATGCTCAAATCAATTTTACCCAAATTTTACCCTAATTCCAATTTCATGCTTAATCATGGCTCTGATACAATTGTTGGGTTTTCTAGGTCAAACCAAGATCATATTAAGCTATGAAAAGTGCGAATACATCAAAGTAAAGTCGTGGAAATACTCACTTTGATCGGCTTTGCGATGCGAAAAACACAAAAAAAATTCTCCTCCATTGAAGCTCTCGGCAAAACCCTTGTTTGTGCTCCATGTTTGATCTCCAAGCTCCAAGCTTTGTAAATGGATTCCATGCTCATGAATGGGTTTCCCTATCACCTTGGAATGACTCTTTGGATGTGCTAGCTCCTTGAAAAATTTGCAACAAATCTTTCAATACCTTTGTCTAACTCTCGGCCAAGGAGAAGCAAAAGAGATGGAGAGAAAGATGGTGAAACTCACGGCCAAGTGAGAAAAGAGAGAAGATGACATAAAGTTGTAAAATGTATGATAAGTTTTTTATTTTCAAAAAAAAAATACCAAATCCCATTTTTCCAAAAATGGTACAAGGCATTAAAGTCTTTCAACAACTCCCATCAATCACAAAAGTGACATGCATCACATCACTCAAAGTTGATGTGACTTCCATCACAAGAATGACTAATGATGTAACGCGTGATGTGACTTGTGGGCCCCACTTGATTCAAAATGCGAGTGGGCCCGCAAACACTCCCGGGCTCGGGTTCGCTAATTCCGAATTAACGAATTTTCTGTTGCGACGTAATTAAATCAAATTTAATTAAATAATTATGCCTAGCAAAATTATTATTCACGTCGCTAGCGAATTAATTCTAAATTAACTCGTTCGCCCGAATTAAAATCTAATTTTAATTCTGCGTCGAAATCCAATTTCGTATAATATATCAAATATATTATTTTATCGATTAATTCCGAATTAATCGTTTTCTCTCTTTAAATAATATTTTATCTCAGATAAAATATCTCCGTAATTAATCCTAGATTAATTTTCTCTCTCTTATAATTAATCCCAAATTAATTATGTGTGAGTCATACGTCATCGGTGAATCTTCGGGAAGCGACCCATGAGATCCCCGGATATATTGGCAGTAAATCCGGTCGTCGGACTATCCGAACACATACGTACCTAGTACTACGTTTTTACCAATTTACAAGACATGGTTGGCTTCTAGCAAAGCATCGTGCCTACCCAATTTTCCAGAAATATTCTTAAAGGAATATGTAATCTATATCAGGCCTAGTATACGTAGTATTGCGTATTGCGATCCAGTATCGAATGTCACATGCTAGGCCTGGGGCTGGAATTGTGTCTGACCCGTATGAAGCACATATCGGATCTCTGGTAACTAGTCTCTATCTAATTGGATAAGCATGACCTAGTCATATTATCCCAATAGCTGCAGCATGTAAGAGCACCAGTTCCGTATCCTACGTGACCATCATCTCCATATGACTGAAGTGATACTTCCATCTTGACATCACACCCAATACACTACTGATTCTCATATACCCAGAAGAGGGGTACACAGAACCTGTTAAAGCCCTGGACGACCAAAACTAAAGTATATTGATTGTCGCAAGTATTAGCGATGCAAGTCTCAGGTTAAGAACAATACACCTAACCTGAATCGGACTTCCATAGACACATAGTAATACTACCAATGGATTTCGAGGGGTCTATCCAGAGCGAAGCTGTTTCCGTACCATCAGTAAACACAACCTCCTATTACACTTGCATGAGTATCTAATACCCAAATATATGAGAACTATGTTGTTATGCTCTCATAACACGCACAAGTGCAATACTAGTCTATTCCGCATTATCGATGTCCAATCTCGATAATACTACGACTAAGGATATTTTAATGATTAAACCTTAGTGGATTAATATTGTCTCATATCTTATTAATCCGGAACTAATCATATGGACTTTTATCATTTATATATCCCGGTAATCCAATTACAAATGATAAAAGAGCAATTTCCTTTGTCACATAATTAATTTGTACAACAACACCATGTTCTGTACAAATAGTGATGTTATAGGTCATAATTGTCCAACACATTCTAGAATCACTTGACCGTCTTTGGGTGACATAGAATTGTTCACAAGACATTTCTTATTGGGATTCTAATTTGGTTTGGGTATTGGATTCAAAATTTACGCAAGTGCGTATTTAGAATAAATTTATGTTTTTGTAAAAATATTTGATATTTTGAAAAACTTGATTTTTATTCTATAAAATGTGTTAATGTTGGTTTTGAAATTAAAAATTAATTTTGGGTGTTTTTGATGTGTTTAGGGAGAGCCGAAAGTGATTAGGGTAAAATACCATAATCCCTTCATCTCACTGGAAAGTGAGCTGAAGGAGAAAAGGAAATGAAAAAAAAAAAAGTGATCAGCGCTACAGTGCGCGCGACACTGTAGCGCGCGCGTACGCGCTGCGCATGCGAGAATTTTATTTTACACTCGTAATGGAATATAGTATTTCATTAAATAATTTAAAATTACACCCATACTTGATATCCATTGGTTAGACTCATTTTCGCTGCCCGGGGCACCGATCCGATCCTAGGGGTTCCACAACTACCCCAACAAGCATTCCTTCATAAATTGTGAAATATTTTTGTCTCAAAAATGATATAATCTTAAGTGCCAAATGAATCTTGAATTGAGATTATCTCTTGGTCGTTTTGTTGTTACTATGTTTAATTCATTGTTATGATTCTCATTCAATTGCATGACATATAATCCATTTATATTTAGTGCAATGCCAATAAATTTATTCAAATAATTAATATTACATTTCTCATTGATAAAATGAAATTCATAATTATATTTCGTTAACATAGGAATGGAAACAATGTTCCTTATTGTATTAGGAAAATATAAAACTTTATCTAATAAAATTAAATGTCTTGATGGCATAGGAAGTTGACACGTCCCTAAGGTGGTTGCGGAGACAAGCTCTCGATTTCCAACTTTGAGGACCATTTCATATTCCTTGAGCAAACTTTTACTCTTTAGAATCTACGAGGACATACAAATATGTGAGGTAGCAGCAGAATCTAAAATCCATGAATTAGATATGAAACTTATACCAAGATCCATTTCAATAACAAAAAATGAGGATGTACCTTCTTTGGGCTGTTTTTTTAAGCTCGCAATATACTGATGACAGTTCCCTTTTCTAATGTCCTTTCTTCTTGCAATTTAAGCACTCATCTTGCGCTTTTTTTCTTTTCCTTTCTTTGATATGCCTTAAGTGAGCTTATTTTTCTTTGGAGCTTGCTTATTGTCCTTTCTTTTTTTCTTACCCTTGTGAGAACGAGAGACGACAAGAACAACCCCTTTCTTAAATCCTTCAACCTTCAAATTATTTTCGGTCTTTTCATAGGTCTATATCAAGCCATGAAGCTCACTAAGTGACCTAATTGATCTAATCAACTTGTTCATGTTGAAGTTGGAAATGAAGCCCTTGAAAAGAGGAGTAAGGGATTGTTGGATCAAATCCACCTTAACTTTAAACGTTGGTCATAGATCAAATATATATATGTTTGATCGATCAAATTGATCATTTGGAGCATATGATCAGAGACATAAGTCCCTTCCTTTTTTATCATGAACAATTTGCTAGTTCCACCGATAAGTCTATCATTTCGTATTGCGCTTGTAAAGTTGAGCTTAGGGAGGCTTTGATATAGCTTCTTATCTTGAGCTCATCGTTTTGCCACTAGTGATAAGCAACAACTTTTTCAGAAAATATATCATCATCAATAGGATCATGATCTATCATATCGAAAACATAGTAGAGACGGTCGTAATCCACGATAATCTTGAGCTTACGATGGCAATCCAGAAAATTTGGGCCAGTGAGTTTGTCTTTGTTAAGGATTATTGCTAATGGATTCATTTTGTATCATGTACTCTGTTGAAAATAATAGCTTGTTAGTAATTTGTAATAATATTTTACCAAAGTTTAAGGTCTTTTAAATTATGTTGCTCCCACTAATTCTATTCGAATTTCATACTCCCCTATGTGGTAAACGGAAATATTATTGAATATATTTCTAGTGGGATGTCGAATTCTCATTGTTAATGTCGTGACTCACCTAATGGATTTTAGCACTTCATCTTCAATTATTCAAAACTCTTTTTATTTTGTATCTCTATACAAGGCTCAGCCTTTCCACCTCCAACAAATAATGTCTCACTTAATGGGTTTTGACATCTTCACTAGTTAAGTTAGGCCCAACACCTTTCATCACGTAATACATGTGATTGGCCCTCACCTAATGGGTTTTGGGTTTACAATCATTAGGCTACATAGATGAATGAGTCAAATAGTACTTAAACATATGAGGGTCCCTCACCTAATAGATCTTAGGACTGCCAACATATATTTAGTGGACTACTGGATCGTGTTGGAAGGTTAAGACTTAATATTTAATCTTGAAGATTAATTAATTATCCATATCTCTATATGAATTTATGTCTTTTCTTTTAGTGCATCTTGATATTTTGTATCTTATACTTTCATTAAACATCGTGCACAAGTACATTTTACTACATAATTTTTATGTTCGGCTTTAGATGAGGGGATCATAATCTTTTATTAACATTTAATAAAAATGTTTCATTTGGTTTAAGGAAATCCTTCATAATTCGGTGACTAGAGAAAACTCCCAGAAGATGACGGAGTCCGGCGTGACCATTTAAGTCTCTACATTCTTATACTCTTATTGCCTTGGTGACAAATTTTTCTTTAGTACCTATTTGTTCGAGATGGTCTTAGGCTTTGATGGCTTGTATAATCATTTACTAATCTTGAAATTATTAAAATATTACTCTTTGATTATTTATCAATTAATATTTTAATCATATTGAATTATTAAAATATTTAATCAAATTTGTATTAGGATTAAAATGGTGAGTTAATTAATGAGTTTTAATTCAATTAAAACTCCAATTCAGGTATAACTTCTTAAAAATGAAGTTTTAAGTTCAAAAACTAGAAACAACTCAATTTCCATTATGATTCTTTCTAAAAACGAATTTTAATGGAATAATAATTCTAATTTTACTCAAAATTTAATTCTGGAAATTTTGTAAAATTTTATAATTTCAAAAATTACAGTTTGACCCCTGAACTTTTAAGTATTTACAGTAAAACCTAAAACTTTCAGAATCTTACAAATTGGTCCATGTGGCAGAAAACACAAGAGAGGGGGCTACTCTCATGCGCGTCTCGTGACACGCTAGAGAGTGTGTCACAACCCGGAGGTCAGAGCCTCTTCACATGAGTTTTTCAAGTTCTGTCTGTTGCGGTTTTTCGCTAAAAAAATAGATCTTTCCGAATTTCGATTAAGTGGAAATTTTAAAGAGTTGTTAGTCTCTATGTCTAGTGTTATCACAATTAAAATTTAGCTAGAAAAAATGATTTTATCCACATAATATAATATCCTAATGAAACAGTGCTCTATAGGATTCCAAATATATGTTTTTAATTTGTTTTCATCAAAACGACATAACCTCAAAAGCTTTGATACCACTGTAAGATTTTGGGGTTACCGCGGAAGCATCCATGTGATTGAAATTTAAAATTTTCTTCTAAAACCACTATGAGGATTGTGGTTATGTCGTTATTGATGTAAATAAATTACGTTAATAAATTAATCTCAATTAATTTAAACATGCATGTAAATAATTTTATTCATCAATATAAATAAAATTCAACAAGTTGAAAAACTTACACGAATCCAGCCACTCAAGGAACATTAGACGCCACAAACAATAATATGATAGAGTCTTTACAAGTACCAACACGGCCAATCACACGCTAGAGAGTTAAAAAGATCAGAGACGCAATGGCGGGGCTAGCACAGAATGCCATGGTCGAGTGTGACAGACAACTCCAGGGCATATTGGCATCACATGAGGGCTTCTATGGAGTGAGTCCAAAGCTATTCCACTTGACTCAAGTCATACCAGATTAACGCACTAGTAATTCAGAAGTCAAGTACTTTTTTGATGAATGAAGCCAAATCAAGCCCAACACAAAGTATTCAAGTTACACAAGGCTTAATGGGCTTGAGACATATCATTTGGGCATTGTTACATGAGGCCCACATATTTAGATATCATTTTGGGTTTTTTGTGTCAATGAGAAAATTTGGTCATGTATTTGAAAAACTTACCACCTTTGTTGAATTTTTTTTTACCTTTATTAACTTTTTGCTTTTAACATTTGATGAATTTGGTAAGCTTGTAAACCACTTCGTTGACTTTGGTAAGCTTGCCAACTACTTGCTTGACTTTGGTAAGTTTCTTTTTACTTTTAAGGGTAATTTAGTAACTTGCCTTGTACTATATATTGTAACCTTTCTTCCTTAATAAAATAAATGACCATTTTTGAAAATTACTTCAATTTTGAAAGCTTGGCTATGACCAAAATTTCTTAAGGGAGAGATTCTCCTTATTTCATTCAATCAGACTTATCTAAGGTTTGGTAACCTTGGTGGCGTCTCCGTGCTAGCAGAACACTGCAAGGATTCATCTTAAGGGTTCTCAAAGACAAGTTCTTCGGGGGTCTTCTTTGTGGCATTTGAAGGGTTTTGTTCCTACAAAATCAAATTCGAGGTTCTTGGGGTTCTATCCGTTGAGTAAAAAACTTCAAAAATTTAGTTGAATTTAGTTGGTTCCATATTATCATTTGGGTGTCCATAGATGGTAATTCATCAAAATTTCTATTGAGGCACCAGATTTCTGTCCGAATTTGCATACGTCCGTAATTGTTTGCATGCTTGTTATGCTAGTTTGTGATTTATATATTCCAAGCATTCTAGCTTTAGGTTTTCTTTGAATTGAGTTTACGTATTTGCTAATTCTAACTCGCATTACTCTGTTTTCCCTATATTGGTTTCTTGTTGTTTATGTTAGCTTGAAGATTACAAATTATTGTGAGTTTCTTTGGTAAGTCATATTCACATTATATTGAGTGCAAACACGAGTGGAGTTGAGTGATACATATTTGAGTGCAAACAACTTAGCGTGTGAAATTGTGAGGTTATAATTTTGTGTTCATATATTTGTTACTTCTAATCTGTTTGTTGAAGCTTTGAGATAACAGATAGTAGTTTGACAGTGTATGAGAAGCTTGAGGCTTTAAATATGAAGTTTACGGATATGATGGAGAATATGAATATTGCATTGGAGAGTTTGTCAAAGTATGTTGATAGTATACAGACAGGCAGTGTTCCAAGAGTACCACCACCGCATATTGTGCCACCGCGGCAAGGTCCACCACTTCGAGTACCACTAGTGGAGGATGAGGTCGAGAATGTTCCTGATGGTTTTGATTATTGGGAAGACTCTATTGAGGAGGAAGAGAGGTATAGGTCCATGAATCATAGGCAAGAATGAAGGCATGATAGAAGAGATAGAAGGTTTGATAGACATAGAAGATTTCATGATAGACATAAGGATTATAACATAAGAGGTTATGGTAGACATGGTGATGTTGATGGTGATTTGAGCAGCTTCAAGATCAAGATAACAAACTTCCGGGGCAAGAATGATCCTGAAGCGTAATTGGAATGAGAGAAGAAAATTGAGTTGATTTTCAATTGTCATCATTACTCTGATGAGAACAAAATCAATCTGGCAGCCATGGAATTCATTGATTATGCGATGATTTGGTGGGATCAGATTGTCACCAACCGAATGAGGAATCATGAGAGGCCAATTCAGACATGGGAAGAACTTTGAGGTCTCATGAGGAAACGATTCATACCCATCCATTACTACCAAGAGTTATATTTTAATATATGTATCAAGCGGCCAAAAGTGTAGAGTATTACTATACTGAGATGGAGGTTGCCATGATAAGGGCGGATGTAGTGGAGGACGCATAGGCTATTATGGCACGATTTCTAGGCGGCTTGAACAGAGAGATTACAAACATGGTGGAGTTGCATCATTATATTGATTTGGAAGATATGCTTCACATGGCTATCAAGGTAGAGAGTCAACTCAAGAATAAGTCTACATCCAGATTTAATACTTAGATTATTCCTGAATGGAAGAAGAAATGGGTTTCTAATGATCGGCGGGATGAAGGCTTTAACAAGCCAATGGTCAAACCTAGTGCCAAGGGTAAAGAGGCTGCTGAACCAAGCAAGGCTAGACCAAATCCTGAGAGTACAGTACCAAAGACTAAGGACATCAAGTGTTTCAAGTGTTTGGGCATGGGACACTATGCTTCACAGTGCCCCAACAAACGCATCTTAGTGATTGATAAGAAGAGTATTGAGGTAAATTCTACCGACAGTGAGGTGTCTGAGATTGAAGATACTAGTGACAGAGAGGGAGCTGCATACTCGCTGGATAACTTGTCCTTAGTTGTCAATCGTGCTTTGAGTGCAAAAATTGTTGAGGATGAGAGTGATCAACAAAGGGAGAACATATTCCACACTAGATGTCGTGTGAATAGAAAGAGGTGTAGTATGATCATTGATGGGGGCAGTTGTACTAATGTCGCAAGTACGGCTTTAGTTGACATGTTGAAATTAGATTGCTTAAAATATCTCAAGCCTTACAAGTTACAGTGGTTGAATGAGTGTGGATAAGTGCGGGTGACTAGGCAGGTATTTTTGAGCTTCACCATTAGGCCATATACTGATGATGTTTTGTGTCATGTTATACCCATGCATGCAAGACACATTCTTTTAGGAAGGTTGTGGCAGTTTGATAGGAAGGTTATACACGATGGGTTCAAGAATAAGTATTCCTTTCAGCATAAGGGAAAATCCATTACCTTATACCCACTTACACTGGGGCAAGACCATGAGGATCAAGTCAAGTTGCAACTTGAGAGAGATAGAGAGAAATAGATTGCAAACATAGCCTTGGAGAAATTACGTGAGAGGATTGCGACCGAACCTAGTAAGGAAATTAATGCTAAGACAGTGAGTGTTCCCAAGGGAAGTGTAAGTGAACTTAATGGGGAAAAAAAGGCAAGTGAAAAATAGCTTCTACATGAGTAAGAGTGAAGCAATGAGAGTTTTTAAAGCTAGCAAGCTTATATTTTTGCTAGTCTATAAGGATCGCTGTGTTTGTATTGTTAACACTGACTCTTTGCTTCATGTGTCCATTTCATCTCTTTTATAGGAATTCAGTGATGTGCTAACAGAGGACATTCCTAGTGTGCTTCCACCCATTAGAGGTATTGAGCACCGAATAGATTTCATACCTGGCAAAGTCATTCCCAATAGATCAACCTACCGAAGCAATCCCGAGGAAACGAAGGAACTTCATAGGAAAGTGCATAAGTTGATGGAGAAATGGTATGTCAGAGAAAGTATGAGTCCATGTGATGTATCATTTCTTCTAGTTCCTAAGAAATATGGGACATGGCGTATGTGCATTGATTTTCGAGTAATCAACAATATAACGGTAAAGTATCATCACCAAATTCCTAGACTAGATGAAATGTTGGATGAATTGCATGGTTCCAAAGATTTTAGTAAGATTGATTTAAAGAGTGAATACCATTAAATTCGCATGAGAGGGGGAGATGAGTGGAATTTTGCATTTAAGGCCAAGTATGACATGTATGAATGGTTAATTATGCCATTTGGTCTTACAAATGCACATGGCACATATATGAGATTGATGAATCATGTTATGCGTGTATTTTTAGGTAAGTTTTTTGTAGTTTATTTTGATGACATCTTAGTTTACAGTAAAATATTAGATGAACATGTTACGCATTTGAAACATGTTCTTGAAGTGTTAAGATAGGAAAACATGTATGCTAACTTTGATAAGTGCACTTTTTGTATGGATAAAATTATTTTCCTTAGTTGTATTGTAAGTGCAGATGGCATCGAAGTTGATGTAGAAAAGGTAAAGGTAATTCAGGATTGACCTACACCGATAACTGTGAAAGAAGTTAGAAGCTTCCATGGATTAGCAAGCTTCTACCACAGATTTGTTAGAGACTTTAACAAGATTGCAGCACCATTGACCGAAGTAGTGAAGAAAACTGTTGGCTTCAAATGGTGAGAAGAGCATGAGCGTGCATTCCAGGATCTTAAAATGAAATTATGCAGTGCACCAGTTTTGGCGCTACCCAACTTTGAGAAGACATTTGAGATTGAGTGTGACGCATCCGAGATAGACATTAGAGTGGTTCTTATGTAAGAAAAATGACCAATAGCCTACTTTAGTGAGAAGCTTAATAGAGTAGTTTTGAGGTACCTCACATACGACAAAGAGTTGTATGCGCTAGTGAGAGCCCTTGAGACTTGGCGACATTATCTATGGCCTTGAAAGTTTATGATCCATTTAGATCACGAGTCATTGAAGCATTTGAAGGGCCAAGGTAAGCTGAACAAACGACACACACGATGATTAGAGTTTGTTGTGACATTTCCATATGTAATCCGCTACAAACAAGGTAAGGAAAACATTATAGCTGATGCACTATCACGAAAGTATGCTTTACTTCATTGAGTGCAAGAATGATTGGGTTTAATTTTTTAAAGAACTTTATGAAAGTGATAATGACTTTAGTACTATCTATATTGCATGTGAAAAGTCTACATTTAGTAAATTCTACCAACATGATGGGTTTCTGTTTAGCGAAAATAGATTATGCATTCTTGTTTGTAGTGTGCGTGAGTTGTTAGTTAGGGAAGCGCATGAGGGAGGTTTAATGAGACATTTTGGCATTTCCAAGACCTTAGGGATATTGAGTGAACATTTCTATTGGCCTAAAATACAAAGAGATTTTGAGCGTTTGTGTGATAAATTCTTAACTTGTAAAAAGGCTAAATCTAAGTTTATGCCTCGTGGATTATACACACCATTACCTGTACCTAGTGAGCCATGGGTAAAAGTATCAATGGACTTTCTAATCAGTTTACCTAGGAGTAGACGAGGTAAAGTTTCCATCTTTATAGTGGTTGATAGGTTTAATAAGATGGAACACTTTATAGCATGTCATAAGACTGATGATGCCACTAACATTGCTGACTTGTTCTTTAATGAAATAGTACGGCTCTATAGGATTCCACGGAGTATAGTTTCATATCGTGTTGTTAAATTTCGTAGTCATTTTTGGAAAGTTTTATGGGGTAAGTTAGGATTGTTTGCCTTTTATTAAATTTTCATATAACCGTAGCATCCATTCACCTACATCTTATTCACCATTTGAAATTATTTATGGTTTTCAGCCACTAACTCCATTAGATTTATTACCATTACCTGTTGATGAGCATGCAGGTTTAGATGGAAAAAGGAAAGCTGATTTAATGAAACACATACATGAGAAAGCATGAGAGCACATACAACAGAAGAATGAGCAATATGCTTCTCATGCCAATAAGGGAAGTAAGTGTGTGGTATTTCATCCTGGAGATTGGGTTTGGGTAACATACGCAAGGAGAGATTTCCTGGACAGCGTAAATCCAAGTTACAACCGAGATGGGATGGTCCATTTTAAGTCTTGGAACAGATTAATGACAATACGTACAAGCTGGATTTACAAGGTGAGTATAATGTGTATGCTACATTTAATGTTTCTGACTTAACTCTTTATACAGGTGCAGATTCGAGGTCGAATCCTTTTCAAGTGGGAGGGAATGACACGAATAAAGCCACTCAAGGAACATTAGATGTCAAAATCAGCAATATGGCATAGCCTTTACAAGTGTCAACATGGCCAATCACACACCATATAGCTAAGAAGATCAGAGACGCAATGGCGAGGCTAGCACAAAATGTCATGGTCGAGTTGAAAGGGTTTTAAGGCGGAAATTCGGTAACGCAGCAGAATCGCGGAAAATCAAAATTTTTGGATTTCAAAATTTTTCTTGGATCAATTAAATAAACTTATTTATTTAATTACCCAATTATCAAATTCTGAAAAATTACACAATAAATTAAATTTCTTGGTAATTACCAAATTGCCCCATAATTTTGCAAATTGATCATTTTAGTCCTAAAATTGTCAAATATAATTTTGGATGATTCTAAATCATTTCTAAAATGATTTCGAACATGTCCAACATGTCAAAATCAGATTGCAACAAAAACCCCAATTTTTGTCTAATTGCCGAAACCACCCCATATTTTTCAGTTTTTGCAATTTGGTCCTTTTATGTTCAAAACATGCCAAGATCAAATCCAATCAACTCAAAAATTATTATGCATCATATAAACACCATAATACATCACATATATGAAAAGCCCCAAATTTGGAATGGGTTAAGAACCCTAATTTTACAATTTCATCAAATTGACCAATTTCACCAAATCCATTAAATCCATTACTTTAATTCATTCTTTACAACACAAAATAAGTCCCACCACTTTGAAATAGCTCTAGAACAATTATAGGTCACCAAGAAGTGGCTCAAAAACTCTAGAATGACAACATGATTATCAAATAATCAAAAGAGAGCCATTGAAACCATTTCAAGCTCATTTTATAACCATACATGCATACATCTTTCTTTCAAGTTCATATTCAATTAAAACACAAACTATAAGTTAAGAGATAACATCAAAGCAACAGAATTTGAAGCTAAGCATGCTAGAAATATTTTTAATGTTTAAAGCTTTAAAGAAAAAACTTACAAAACCAAGGATTTTCCAAGCTTTCTTCTTTAGCCTTCAAGTTTTTCTCTCAACTACTTTTGTGTTTCATTTGGTAACTTATGAACCCTTTAACCCTAAAAATGAAAACAAACAATATATACTCACAAATTTAAGCCCTTGGCTGAATTTGAAGCAATATTAATATCTAGATATTTTTTTTAGTTTCATTTAAAGTTTACTTTATCAACTTGCTTTAATCATCATCAAATCATTTAATGATTTTCTTAAAGTCAAATAAAGCAACTAAAAAATATAACAATTATATTTATTTTAGGTCATGGCCGAAATTGGCTTAAAAAGAAAAATATATATTTTCAAAATTAATCAAAATTAAACAAATATCTTAGAAATCAAAATCAATTTGACTACCATTTCTTTTTAAAGCAAAGTCAACAATATACACTCTAATCATTTCCTAACTATATCATTTGATAAGATATTTATATTTTAATTTCTTTAATCATTTAACAATTAAATAATTAAATAATTAATTAAATACAAATATCTCAAACATATGTATTATATTTACTTTAAATATCTCAAATACATATATTAATTATATATGTCAAATATCAAAATTTGATAATTAATTAATGTGTATTTAATAATATCAAATATTAAACACAAATACACACTAATTAGGAAATAACGGTTCGGCTCTCTAATGCATGTATCTTTCGTTTAACGGTTAAACGAAAAAGAAATAATCACCATTATTTATAATAGTCGCCCTAGTGTTCTACGAGTATATTTCATTAGTGAGACTCTCTAGATTCAGGCATATCTGTCACGAAATCCAATTTCGTGACCATAATTTACCCACCCGTAAATTATGACGACCACGGATAAACTAGCTGAATCATACAGGTCGAGGTCATTGCATACGTATAATCCCTCCATCACAGGTATCCAGATTATCCCAGAGATATAGATATGAACGCCAAATCTCTATAGGTATAATCTCGTCGACGTATCTATTAGAAATCTCTAAATAACATTCGGAACTCACTTCCGAAGTATACTATGGCCATAGATTTAACAGATTGCTAATCACATTTGGACTACTTATGCTCTGTACACAGAACTGACGGATCTTATCTTGATAAACACAGGATATCCTGATGATCGGTCCACACCCAACGAACAGGCGGAAGTCTGATCTAAATAGATCGGTGACGTGACTGTCATCTAAGTGTGGAGGATGTCTCATACATCCACAATGGTATCTCAAGTCGAAGGACCACTATGCTACTCAACCTGAGAAGATTCTTATTGACGTTGGTGTACCATCCATTAAGAATCTTCGGTGAGTCGTTCAGTGTTTATCCACTATAAACACCTACACATCTATACGAGTCTCCCAAGACTCATGGTTTATTAGGATAAACCATCGGACCAAGTCTCGATATACGACATGTACTGGTCTCAACGGATTTAACTAACCGACCCGTGTTAGTAAATCTTGACCAGAAACTTTATTTGATAATATATTTCTAGTAATGATACTTCACAATGTCAATTACAAACTACTTTGTAACTGCGCACTACATTATATATTATCGGGTCTTTGTCTAATATATATATATATAATATATATATCACTAAATCAGATTTAGTTTCAATCTAATAGTAATTAGATCGAATACGTATATAAAAACAAGAGGTGCAACCATTAAGAAAGTAATATTATAGAAAAAAAATGGATGTTTGTATTCATGAATCAGACATAAATACGGTCCGGATTAGTGCTCTGAGCACCAACCCCAATAATTTCTCCCACTTGCTCTAGTGCAAATCCACGGTATCATATACACATCTCAATGTGTATCGTATGCACATGGCCCTCAAAAGCTTACCTAGTACTCAAGAGGTAGGCAACAAGAAGCAGACCCGCTATGACATATTGAGTTTGTCCAACAAACCTAATTGTTTCCTTAGGCAACATCATTCATATTTTATAGAACATAAGTTATACATTAATATGACTCAGATGCGACATTAATATTTTGCTACAGCTACTGAGTTGTCCAAGTATTTGTGGATCAAATATAAAATACTATGTAGACAACCGCAAGCACAATGCCAATATGAAAACTTCTAATTTATAAGGTCACTATGCAACTTCATAAGTCAATACTTCATAAGTTGCATCTAATTCCACTCACAAAGTAGAATCCTATGTGACACTCTCACTGCATCTTTTCTGACTCTTCATGACGTATACTGTCTAACGTCATAATTAGTATCAAAACTAATATGACCCTAATGGTTGCAGGCTGTATGCTCCATGAATTAGAAACTCGTTCTTAATATCTCAAAGATCACAAAGAACGTGTTTCAAGATCCATCATATGGTCTATAGGGTATCAAAATAACTCGTAACAATTACGATTAAATCGATATCTTTAATCGTACATTTTAAAGTATTCATTATGTCATCATCATATGATACATAAGATTGATTAGACATTCTAATCAATATCTCTTTCGAAAATGGAATCATTCTTTACAAAAGATGAATATTATATATAAGACACACATTAACTGTCAAATAGTTATACTAACTGTCATACAATTAGTCTTGTTGTGTTCTTTATTAGATCATATCTAATGTACGAATAATAGGAGTATCTCACAAGTCGCTTGGTTTTATATCTTATATAAAACTTTATATCGAATATAACAGAGACTACTCCCACTGTTTTCACAGAGTAAATAAGACTTGGGTAAATATTTTACCTTACAAACATCTCATCATTACCATAACAATGATAATGTCGTTAGGATATATAACACTAGAAAGAATTTGTACGCTCCCACTAACCCTTTTATCACAAATGTACTCTCTATACTTTGATAAAATCAGACAATCTGACTGATATCAAAATTAGAGAACACAGATTTCCGGAAGGCTCAACCGAGTCTACAATAGGCTCTATAAGCTAGTATACCAAACTGCAATCTCAGCAGAACACAAACTCTAGGGCCATTCAAGAATGTACTCTTCAAACAAAGAAATCACAACTGATCTCTTATCCGAAGAAGCCATTCAAAAAACGCCACTTTGTATTCTTTAGCTAAAATACATAATTTAATATTAACATTAACCAACAGATCTTAAATTATTCAATCAGTGTGACTAGAGACAAGTTTCGTCAGAATCTACAATAGATTGCTGAGTACAACCTTTCTCACTGTCATACTGTAAAAGTCAAACCTTTAATCAGCTCACTTAGCTTTTGTTGCACAAACCATTAGCACAATTTATGAACTATTCATAACGAAAGCTTAATCAAGTTCAAAACTTGATCGTAGTAAGCTATGAAAAATCTTAGATCTATGGTTCAATGGTAATTTCTGAAATCGATATCAAATATCGCTCTCACTATAAGTTATAGGATAATTTTCTTCGATAAGAAAATAATAGAACCATCAAGTATCAAATACTCGTAAATGATTCTAACATCCTATTGGACTTATACGGAAGATGACTAAGGGTCGTTTCATCTTATTAATTATGTAGTTCCAATTATAATTTATCATTCTCACATTTGGCTTCAATAAGTCAAGTCTTTTCTACAATGGTTAACATCAGATGTTACACACCAAATAATAAAACAATTTTATTACTTAGGATTGTAGGAAAGATATTCAATCAAATAGAATACAATATTCTATAAAATAGAATAAATGATAAACTTTTACTTGTACCTCCAAGGTGCAAGACCTTTCAATTATATAACCATTATACAAAAGAAATATTCAAATCTCTAACTTTTCAAGATTTGAATTTTCTACCTATACATATCATATACCCAACTGTAGAAACTAATGGAACATTAATTAAAGAGATGAATTAGTTTTATTGGAGCATAAACCCAAGAGTATTGAAAACTAATTCGGTAACACTAAATATCAATGAATCTAATCATATAAGATTCAATTACTCCCACTGACCAATTCCATCAAGATGGAATCGTGGAAGAATTATATTGAGTAAGAATCATATTCACTGAATAATCTTAGAAGTAACTGCCATAAATTCATACATTTGATCATATCAAATATCTTTAAACAATTCAAAGACTTGTTATGAATTTTAAGGATCAAGTTTTCAAAATTTCTGCGTTTCATCAGAACAAATTGAAAGTTCTTGAATCTTTCAAGACGTTCAATATGTGTTCTTTCATAAACTCGTAACTAAGTTATGACAATTCATCAACTAAGTTACGATATAAAGAAAACTACCTTAAGCAATTATTATTTATTAAACTACATACATCTAATGTATCAGTTAAATAAGTCTTATACTCCAATGACAATAATTGGTTAAATGAGATTTAATCACATTCCTGAATACAATATTCATTAAATGGATAAGGATATGTGGTGTGATCTCATATCAGACCATCATTTACCATACGGAATAAGCATCTAATGCTTAAGTGATGAAATCTCATAAAGCACTGTTCTAAATTATTTACTTAACCGAATATTTTCTTAATGTCTATCTTTTCATTAATGACACTACTAGTCGTCTTAAAATATGTAACAACTGTTTATACAGAACAAGTAACTATCCAATAGTCACAAGTTCTGATATCAAATATCAAAACAGTTATTAAATATTATTTTAAATAACTAGACGGGAGATCTGGTATCCAATACCTACAGTTGTCGTATTGTGAGAATCAATATTCTCTATACACAACTATATACATCTCATTTCTTAAGCTTTATAATTTGCGTTCAATTATTCACAACAATTGCAAATGATTGATTAGCAAATTGTGTCAGACACGTGACTTCTAGAAGTCGCTAAAGTCAAGAAACGTCATTATAAGATAAACAAATACCTAATGGGGTTTTCTTAATTCCAGTCAAGAATCTCGAGACATGAACTTATTCGTGTCAATTCTTACTGCACAAGAAACTATTCTCTCTACAAAATAATATCCTAAAACGGATATCTATCTAGATTATCTATCATGACTTAGTAACTAAGTCACTAACCATCTTGATTTTTCAAGAAAATCGGAACAACAGTTCCAGATGGTTTAGACTAATCTAACAATATCCTAGTCTAATAGTATCTAGAACTTATTCTAGAAAAGCGCAACCATAAGTCAAGTCAGAAACAACATATTAAAATATGTAAGCAGAAAATTAAAAGTTCAATTCTATCTATTATAGAATAAGGAAAATAAACAGGCGGTAATTTTCATAATATTACACACTGCTTAAGTTATGGAATATTTTAAACTTAGCAGTGCCTCCCACTATTTTACGTAATATCGTAATCCCCAACGAAAAATGAGAATTCAATAATTAAATCAAATTCCATAATGGGAAGTGGACCCCATGAATATATTTCAGCTCACAGCAGTGGCACGGTCTCGCCTACGTATATTCACAGGTAGACAACTCATTGTCAATCACACTCATTGTGACTCCGGTTTTGGTTCTGACCGTTTCTCGTTGTGACAGCTTGGGCACGTTCACAGGAGGCGTATCAAGGTTAAACTCGTCAATGATAAACTCAAGCTATTTACGTAACGCTGACAGCTTGGGCACGTTCAGGATTCCGCTTTCGCTTGAATTTATCTAGTATCTAATATACATCCGGCATAAATAAATCTCTATCGGCTACACCCTCACAGCAGAGGCACGGTCTCGGATGTAGTCACATAAAAATATTCATAAACCGTATTGACAAGGCGACCCAAGAAACAAGTATCTCTATACTAGTTACTTTAAAACCTTATTAATTAGGGATTTTCCGCAAAAGATGCTTTATACTTTATTTAATCAAATTAAATAAACACATGCATGTATCAAGTAAAGATTAAATTAAAAAATGAATTTAAAAGGCATAATCATATTAGGGTGTCCAGAATCAGACTCGCTCTGATACCATTTTGAAGGGGTTTTAAGGCGGAAATCCGGTAACGCAGCAGAATCGCGGAAAATCAAAATTTTTCTAATTTCAAAATTTTTCTATCAATTAAATAAACTTATTTATTTAATTACCCAATTATCAAATTCTGAAAAATTACACAAGAAATTAAATTTCTTGGTAATTACCGAATTGCCCCACAACTTTGCAAATTGATCATTTTAGTCCTAAAATTGTCAAATATAATTTTGGATGATTCTAAATCATTTCTAAAATGATTTCAAACATGTCCAACATGTCAAAATCAGATTGCAACAAAAACCCCAATTTTTGTCTAATTGCCGAAACCACCCCATATTTTTCAGTTTTTGCAATTTGGTCCTTTTATGTTCAAAACATGCCAAGATCAAATCCAATCAACTCAAAAATTAATATGCATCATATAAACACCATAATACATCACATATATGAAAATCCCCAAATTTGGAATGGGTTAAGAACCCTAATTTTACAATTTCATCAAATTGACCAATTTCACCAAATCCATTAAATCCATTACTTTAATTCATTCTTTACAACACCAAACAAGTCCCACCACTTTGAAATAACTCTAGAAAAATTATAGGTCACCAAGGAGTGGCTCAACAACTCTAGAATGGCAACATGATTATCAAATAATCAAAAGAGAGCCATTGAAACCATTTCAAGCTCACTTTATAACCATACATGCATACATCTTTCTTTCAAGTTCATAATCAATTAAAACACAAACTATAAGTTAAGAGACAACATCAAAGCAACACAAGTTGAAGCTAAGCATGTTAGAAACATTTTTCATGTTGAAAGCTTTAAAGAAAAAACTTACAAAACCAAGGATTTTCCAAGCTTTCTTCTTTAGCCTTCAAGCTTTTCTCTCAACTACTTTTGTGTTTCATTTGGTAACTTATGAACCCTTAAAATCCTAAAAATGAAAAAAATAATATATTATCACAAATTTAAGCCCTTGGCCGAATTTGAAGCAATATTAATATCTAGATATTTTTTTTGGTTTCATTTAAAGTTTACTTTATCAACTTGCTTTAATCATCATCAAACCATTTAATGATTTTCTTAAAGTCAAATAAAGCAACTCAAAAATATAACAATTATATTTATTTTAGGTCATGGCCGAAATTGGCTTAAAAAGAAAAATATATATTTTCAAATTTAATCAAAATTAAACAAATATCTTAGAAGTCAAAATCAATTTGACTACCATTTCTTTTTAAAGCAAAGTCAACAATATACACTCTAATCATTTCCTAACTATATCATTTGGTAAGATATTTATATTTTAATTACTTTAATCATTTAACAATTAAATAATTAATTAAATACAAATATCTCAAACATATGTATTATATTTACTTTAAATATCTCAAATACATATATTAATGATATATGTCAAATATCATAATTTGACAATTAATTAATGTGTATTTAATAATATCAAATATTAAACACAAATACATACTAATTAGGAAATAACGGTTCGGCTCTCTAATGCATGTATCTTTCGTTTAACGGTTAAACGAAAAATAAATAATCACCATTATTTATAATAGTCGCCCTAGTGTTCTACGAGTATATTTCATTAGTGAGACTCTCTAGATTCAGGCATATCCGTCACGAAATCCAATTTTGTGTCCATAATTTACCCACCCGTAAATTATGACGACCACAGATAAACTAGCTGAATCATACAGGTCGAGGTCATTGCATACGTATAATCCCTCCGTCACAGGTATCTGGATTATCCCAGAGATATAAATATGAATGTCAAATCTCTATAGGTATAATCATGTCGACGTATCTATTAGCAATCTCTAAATAACATTCGGAACTCACTTCCGAAGTATACTATGGCCATAGATTTAACAGATTACTAATCACATTTGGACTACCTATGCTCTGTACACAGAACTGACGGATCATATCTTGATAAACACATGATATCCTGAGGATCGGTCCACACCCAACGAACAGGCGAAGGTCTGATCTAAATAGATCGGTGACATGACTGTCATCTAAGTGTGGAGGATGTCTCATACATCCACATTGGTATCTCAAATCGAATGACCACTATGCTACTCAACCCGAGAAGATTCTTATTGATGTTGGTGTACCATCCATTAAGAATCTTCGGTGAGTCGTTCAATGTTTATCCACTATAAACACCTACACGTCTATACAAGTCCCCCAAGACTCATGGTTCATTGGGATAAACCATCAGACCAAGTCCCGATATACCACATGTACTGGTCTCAACGAATTTAACTAACCGACCCGTGTTAGTAAATCTTGACCAGGAACTTTATTTGATAATATATTTCTAGTAGTGACACTTCCCAATGTCAATTACAAACTACTTTGTCACTGCACACTACATTATATATTATCGGGTCTTTGTCTAATATATATATATATATATATATATATATATATATATATATATATACCACTAAATCAGATTTAGTTTCAATCTAATAGTAATTAAATCGAATACGTATATAAAAACAAGAGGTGCAACCACTAAGAAAGTAATATTATGGAAAAATGGGATGTTCGTATTCATGAATCAGACATAAATACAGTCCGGATTAGCACTCTGAGTACCAACCCCAACACGAGTGTGACAGACAACTCCAGGTCATATTGACATCACATGAGGATTTCTATGGGATGTGTCCAAAGCTATTCTACTTGACTCAAGTCATACCAGATTAACGCACCAACAATTTGAAAGTCAAGTACTTTTTTGACGAATGAAGTCGAATCAAGCTCAACATCAAGCATTCGAGATACACAAGGCTTAATAGGCTTGAGACATATCATTTGTGCATTGTTACATGAGGCCCACGAATTTACACATCATTTTGGGGTTTTTGTGTCAATTAGACAATTTGGTCATGTATTTGAAAAACTTGCCACCTTTGTTGAATTTATTTTTACTTTTGTTAACTTTTTATTTTTATCATTTGATGACTTTGGTAAGCTTGCCAACGACTTGCTTGACTTTGGTAAGTTTCTTTTTACTTTTAAGGGCATTAGTAACTTGCCTTGTACTATATATTGTAACTTATCTTCCTTAATGAAATAAATGACCATTTTCGAAAATTGCTTCAATTTTAAAAGCTTGACTATGGCGAAAATTGCTTAAAGGAGGGATTCCCCTTATTCACGCAATCTGGCTTATCTAAGGTGTGGCAACCTTAGTGGGGTCTCCGTGCTAGCAGAATACTACAATGAATCATCTTAAGGGTTCTCAAAGACAAATTCTTTGTGGATCTTATTTGTGGTCTTGGAAGGGTTTTGTTCCTACAAAATCAATTTCACGGTTCTTGGGGTTCTATCCGTTACCTAGGGTTTGCTTGGCCTAATAATCATCTAATG
Organism: Zanthoxylum bungeanum; assembly: GCA_019454045.1. Taxonomy (NCBI): domain Eukaryota; kingdom Viridiplantae; phylum Streptophyta; class Magnoliopsida; order Sapindales; family Rutaceae; genus Zanthoxylum; species Zanthoxylum bungeanum. The sequence goes on from SKCR01000165.1 coordinate 258,452, forward strand.
ATCGTGGTTATGTCGTTATTGATGTAAACAAATTATGTTAATAAATTAATCTCAATTAATTTAAACATGCATGGAAATAATTTTATTCATCAACATAAATAAAATTCAGCAAGTTGAAAAACATACATGAATATATTTTCCTTACTAGAGCCGTTCTTGAATCTCCTTCTTGAATTTTCCCTTGTACTAGTGCACCAAGCGTTCACCTCAAGTTGGCACACTAGTTCCCTTCTATGGACAAATTGCTCCCACTTTGAGAACAAAGAAAATAATTTTCTTTCTTAAATATTGAAGTCTTAGATTAAAGATCAAAGAAATAAACTTTTTTTGAATTCATCTTAGATCTAACTTGAAGCAACCGAAAGAGAGAGAGAGAGAGACAAGTTTCGACCAAGAGAAGAATAATTACCCTTTGACCGAGTTTTTGCTTCTTAAATAGACTTGGGGATTGATTTGTTGTATCTCAATATAATAAGAACTATCCAAGATATCTCTAAAATCAAATTAAGTCTCTTTATGATTCTTTCCCAAATCAAATTAGGAAACTTAATTAAATAATAATTCATTATTAAATAAGACTTCCCTATTTAATCTATATTCAGACTCTAATTAATTAGGGTGTTATCCCACTAAATTAAGGCCTAATAAATTTAATATTAATTTTTGGCCCAAGAATTAATTAACTTTTAATTAATTTTAACTTACTTAATTTTAATTAACAATTAATCAAAATTACATTTAATTAAATTTAATTTATTTAATATAAATATCAAATATTTATTTAAATCATTAAATCTAAATTTTATATTTCGAATTTATTAATTAAATTAATATTTCCGAAATATTCTAAATGTCCTAATCTTATTGTGAAATCCTATTTTTAATTTAAAATTCAATTTTCATATTAATTGTCAAAATAATCAGTTATTCACTTTCAATAATTATCCTTGAATTTGTAACATATACGAAGAATTGTATTTGTGCGACCGTCCTAGGTTAATTATCAAGTAGCAGTGGAATGATATTAACTCTTTAATATTTCATCTCTATGATATCCCACAAACCATGGGTAAATACCTAGCAACATGTCATGACCCATAGTCGATGAATGAAGTGGGAAAACATATGAACCTGTTAGAATACACTTTGAACATATCATCTCATTCCTTCTGATATTTATGTTCCTTATCGAGTCTGGGATCATGGTTAGGTCAAATTCATACTAGTCGATATATTTCAAAACTCAATCTCGTGGATTTGATATCTCCAAGATATCGACTGTTTTGGCCAAAAACTTGTATCCACATCTTTAAATTTCCTTAAAACATCTCTAACTTTTATTATCAAAGCTATCAGATCACTTCTTGAAGCACACATGATTTCGTACGTTATTAGCTCAAGACCATCTATCATTATTCATAGGACGTGGCTAGTCAAATGAAAATATACTAGTGAACCATGAGTACTATCGTACAAGTCAACATGTGATCTCAGGTCAAATGATATGATGACACTAATGTATTATTGCAAAGATTAATGACCTTAGATAATATTATCGTGTGATCTTACGCTTATGTGGTCGTGTTCGATATTTCATTCTCATAATGAGGATATCTATTATTTATGTCCTTATGATATGAGATTCATCATCCATTCTATTAACAACAAATGTTAATTTAGGTGACACACAATAATATTGGTCGAGTGATATATTATTATCCTGTATAAAAATCACATTTTGCCAAGAACTTAATTTGAGACTTATTTGTATAAATATCATTGACTCGAATAATCACAAATGTCTTTTGGATTAACGATATTCATCTGACATAATATATCGGGATATGCACATAAAATATGGATGTAACGATTTGTAGAAAACAAATGTCTTTTATTAAAAAATAATAATCTATATTACAAAATATTACGCCTTAAACCATAACATCCAAAACATATTTTAAAACATATACTCTAACACAAAATACTCATACTTTATGAAATGAGATAAATATAATTGTAGTGTTGTCCAAATATTTAGTGGTATGAGATCGAAAGTCTAATCCCTCTAATATTTTTTTTAAAAAAAATCTACTTATTTATTTATATTTCCATATTTTTATGGATAATGTGAATAATGAGATGAAACCAGAAGTTCAATCGTTCTAATATTCGAGAAATGTCTACCTATTTATCCGCATTCTAATAGATAATATGGATGATGAGAGAAGTTTTATTGATGTCCTCAACACTGTAAGTATACGAGTACCATTGGGCTATACACTGATAAATAAAGAAATGAATTACAGAGAACCTCAAACTTTCACCCATATGTTGAGGGCTCGAATACCACTGGGTTGTAGCCTGTAGGCCAATTACTTAGAGAACTATTTATATTGGACAAAATGAAACACATTAAAGGCCTGCAAACATGTGATTATTTATAACTGTGTCACTTTACCACCCTCTCATGGGTTAATAATTTTTGACGATTTATAAAAATAATTTAATTATGTTATTGCAATTCGATACTTTGATATATTATCTTGCATCATCTATTTAAAACTTATTATATATATAAATATATATATATATATCTTATGAATTTTGATTAACACATTATGTGGGTCAATAATTTTCGCCTTGATCACCGTCTTTGATATCGTAAGCAATGATTCAATTTCTCACTAGTGAGTTGAGTTGTAGTCAAGGTCCTAGGCTGCTACCCTCACTAAATTATTTTTTTATTTTTTTAATGGTTAGAGCTACTTTTAAGATAGTGATAAATAGCATTGAGCTTTTATTGTAAGAAATTTTTCAATATTTGAAAGTTCGGTTAACCGAGGTAATGAATATGTTTTGAAACATGTTAAGTTTGGTTAATCGAACTCAAAGTTCAGTTAACTATATTTATCAGATGCAATCTGAATTTTGAAGAAATATATATACCTTGTGTGGAAGTGTGTCTTTTAAATAAAGAGATATAATCTTTAATAATATTATTTTACTTAAAGACACAATATTTTATGTGAACAAAATTCATGGTGGAAGAATATAAAAATTGAATGAAATGAAGTAAATTCAAATGAATTGATGCAACAATTGCCATCAATTGTGACACTTCAAAAACAACTGCCAAAGAAGCCATAATTGAATATATAGTGTAGAGAGAGTTTCAACCAAAAGAAGTGCATTATTCTTGTTGATTTGAATTGTATCTATCATCAAGAAGTGATTCTTGTATCCTAAAAGACATCAACCAAAACAGAAATACATTAATTCGGGGTTGATTTTGTCTTAAGGATGGAGAATTATCCTTACCTTGATCAAATTACATAAACAAAGTTATCATCAATCTTTTTCGGGTTCTTTATTTTTGTTGTTTTATTAACTTTATAGCACATGTACTGTATAATTTTTTGCAAGTCTTGTGTACTCTTTGTAAATCAATACAATAGAATATATTTTAACAGATCGGCTCAGATATGAATCATGCAGATGTTTTATCGTGCACATAATAATAAAGCAACATTACTTTGTTCATGACCCGAACTTGAGAATTCTTATATATTTTAAAATCAGTTATGGATGACTTTATATTGCTAATTAATCATTAGTGTTAATGGCATGCATTTCATGTATGAAGAAATCGAGTTAGATCATGCTATTAGTATCTTCAAAATGAATTAATTTATATCACAAAAATGTCTCAATTCGTTAAGGATACCAACCACTAGCTAAGGAAGTAGATTTTTTGTTTTTTTATTCCCGCACTGGTGAACGACCGTTCAAAATAATTGTTTCTTAATATTATATTACATTATGTACTTGTATTTTACAATATAATTTTTGATAAACTTGCTCGGATAGATTTATTATTATATAGCATAGGTCAGATCTTGTAGCCCAAAAAGGCGAGTTCCTTCTTCTTTTGTTTTTTGATTCATTCATCGTCCGGGGTGTGATTTGGTGTAAATAATTTTAAATTTGATTATTGGGTTTTGAGTTCGAATCTAATAATATATTTTTTTTACAAGAATTTGAGACAAATAAAATTTTAATTGCTCTGCGTAAATTCATATTGGATAATTTCACAGCGAAATTTCCTACAATTTTTTTTTCGTCTTTTTGGCCTATAAGCTCTGACCTATATTATATAATAATAAATCTATCCGAGCAAGTTTATCAAAAAATTAATGTTAAAAAGAAAAAAAAAAAAAAAAAAAAAAAAAAAAGAAACTCGCGTTTTGGGCTATAAGATCTGACCTATGTTATATAATAATAAATCTATCCGTGCAAGTTTATCAAAAAATTTATTGTAAAAAAATAAAAAGAAAGAAAAAAGAAACTGGCCTTTTGGGCTATAAGATATGACCTATGTTATATAATAATAAATCTATCCGTGCAAGTTTATCAAAAAATTTCCCACGATAGACGTCAGAGAAGGCTTGATTCTATGTAAAATAAATAATAATAATTCACCACCCGTTAGTCCAAAAAGAGCTGCTTTAAATGTGTATATTTATTGGTTAATTAATTAATTATTTATTTTTATCTTTTTAATTAAATTCATTTATATAATTATTTATTTAATATCTTTTTTGATTTTATTTATTTAATATTCTTTGTATCTTTTATTTATCTTTTTTTTTTACTTTATTTATCATATTGTAATGCGAATAAATGGGTATATCACCAAGTGCGTTAGAATGAGACTTTGAAGACAATATAAATTAGAATTTATATTTTTATATATTTTCATGTATTTTTTTTTGTGTATTCTTACATATACTCTTCTCTTAACATGACTAAAATAAGATTAATTTAAGATACTTTTTATTTGAAAAAAGTGTTTGTTCGCAAGCTATACATATAATTGTTTTAGTCACAAATTAAGAATTATTGCTAATATAAAAGAGAATCTTTTTTATTATAAATAGTGTTAAATAAATTAATAAAGAATCAAAAGAAAATTAAAATAAATAAAGAAACACAAAATAAATAAAAAATATATATAAGATTTATTAAATAAGTAAAAGAGAAAAAAAAATAAATATAAAGAAAAATTGAGATAAAAAATTTAAAAGAATTAAATGAAAAATAAAATTAAATAATTAAATAATTAAATTAAGAAGTAAAATATGGAAATAAAATAATTAAATTAAAAAAATAATTTATTTAAAAAAGAAAGGATAATATTATCATTTTATAATGAGACAAAGGGGGGTGAGATATAATAATTTACATGTATTTGACATAATGTTTTCATTTGATGGTGCGATTTTTACTACTATCTCATTATGTGATATATTTATTTGTTTTGGATATTATTTGGATAAGTTGACTTGATAATATAATAATTACATTTGAAATTATCATATAGACTCAAGTCCATATAAGGGAAATGTGAAACTCAAATCTTCCAATACCTAAAATAATATTATAATTTATAAAAGAAAAAAAAAAAAAAATATAAAGAAAAAAAATGAGATAAAAAATTTAAAAGAATTAAATGAAAAATAAAATAAAATAATTAAATTAAGAAGTAAAATAAGGAAATAAAATAATTAAATTAAAAAATAATAATTTATTTAAAAAAGAAGAAGATAATATTATCATTTTATAAGGAGACAAAGGGGGTGAGATATAATAATTTACATGTATTTGACATAATGTTTTCATTTGATGGTGCGATTTTTACTACTATCTCATTATGTGATATATTTATTTGTTTTGGATATTATTTGGATAAGTTGACTTGATAATATAATAATTACATTTGAAATTATCATATAGACTCAAGTCCATATAAGGGAAATGTGAAACTCAAATCTTCCAATACCTAAAATAATATTATAATTTATAAAAAAAAAAAAAAAAAAAAAAAAAATATTCAAAGCTTAATTCAGTATCGAATCATACTCTCATTTGTGTATGACAAATCACGTTTCCTGATAATCATCAAATGGGGGGACACAAATCAAATACGGCCCCACATCCAAAGGTGGAATCATATGCCACGTGTGATTCTCGAGTGGGCTCATTGCATTCAAGAGCTGCGGCTGGGGATGAGTATTTCAAGTCCAGGAAGCCCATCAAACGAAAAATCTTTATTAAATTCTAATATTATATTACATAACACGTGGCGCTTCCTCAATACCCCTTTCCATATGGCTTCTCCAGTCCCAATGTCTCGTTTGCTCATTGATTTTTTAAGTCTGGATGATTCATAATTTCGAATTTCAGGGGGAATAGTTTAGGATATCAAATTCTGAATTAAGAATTTTTTAAATTAAAATTTATAATTTAAAATGAAAAATTCGTCCGAATCCCAACCTAATTTTTTTATTTCATCATAATTCATATATCAAACAATATCAAATCTCGAATTTCACTAGAAATTTGAAATTTTCTATTACCCGTCATTTCTAAATTATTTGACGACCAGCGGCCCACAAAGCTTCCCTGCTGCCACGCCTCTCGATCACGCTGTATAGCCTCATTTTGAAGCGTTGATTTTTTTATATTTTAATATAATTAATAAATTCAACAATCGAAAATGGGTCTTTTGAAAAATTTTAATCACAAAAGGAAAAATATCAAACGTATTACTAATTTATGCTCTTAAATAAATCTCACTTACACTCATAAACACTTGTGCCACGGCTAATATGAGTATTATCAAATGCCAACATTTATTTTCTGTTATGATTCTCTGATCATTGAAGAGTGTTTTGTGAGAAAAATTAAATATTCTTGTTGACGGCTGATTTTGGTCTCAGGGGCAATATGAGAATATTACTCCCGGGACTAATCCTCCCTCAATAGTGAATTTGTTTGGTTATGGGGGACCAAAAGCAAACTTAGCAAAAGACAAATAATACGCCAATCGACAAAGAGATTTAACGTGGTTCGGTGGATCTTGGACCGACCTACGTCCACGAGCACAAAAAGGATGATACTTTTATTACTCAAACACGCTTCTCAGCTCTCCTGTGTTTACAAGTCTCACAATAATGATCTTGATCTCAACTTTTAACTTGTTTTTCTTATGCCCACTTCTACCATTCTATTTATAATAGTGTAGAAATCAGATCCTTCTCCTACAAGAATTTCCTAGTTGAAACAATTTAGTTCCCATAAGGATTCCTAGTCAAAACTATTCTCTTTTCCATAAGGATTCCTAATCAAAACTACATTTACTTCATTATCCTATTAGGATATTAACTCACCAGTTTTCCTCATGAAAATAGGATAACTTGTCATCTTATCCACAAGGATAGGGTGTTATCTTCAGGAGCACGCCTCGCTATATGGTCGGTCACAATAGTTTTTTGTACTGAGAGTGCTGTTGTCGACCTGATAATTGCCCGGTCATCTGAACCAAAGTGCTCGATTACCGATCATAAAGTGCTCGGCCCCTAACTCATGTGGTCGGGTCGGTATTAATGATCTCGATCAACAAGGGAATTTACCCTTTTACCCTTTTACCCATCCCGTGCTGCTTAAATATCATAGTGCTTAAAAACACCATCAACAATTCTCTATTATTATTTGAATATAATTTATAAGTATTACAAAACTTGTACAAAAAACCTCACAAACTAACTACAATCTGTAAGTTCTCTTACTTGAAACTTACACTCTAAGATCTCTTATTTGAAGCTTCTTGTTGATGATGATTTGAGCTCTCAATTAGCTCTCAATTTATAGCCATGACTCAAATTATTAACAAATAAATAGTTTTCACCTAAAGTTATTTTGTAAGTTTGCATCAAATTTCAAACTCTACCTAAATGTGGTTTGGATGCTTGCAATGATAGTTGGCAATGCATGTCACCGGATACTACATATTCTAAGAATTCTAACTTGAGGAAATAATATACAACTATAACCATCTCTTATAACATTCTCATAAACATGGATGGCAAAAATCTCCACGTGAATGAGACTCACGACCCCCGGTATGTTATGATCGGATATTATTACGGGTATTAATATTACCGTATTAATAAAGGTAAAAATCCTCATAAATGGGCCTTGAACAAAGTTCAGGGATTCGGTATGGACATAATTTCATACTCGTTAATTGAACGGGCTGAGTGCATATATTGACATTATCATATCATAACCAATATAGCGTCATCCCTATTTATAAGTCATAATATGATTTAATTTGACTTACTTCTAATGCAATAAATATTCACTTTTATTTGACAGTTAATATTATAAGATGACATATATAAACTCTCACATAAGTACATAGAGATTTTGGTAGGATCGTGTTAACCTTACAAAAATTCTGATAACTTGTACTCAATAGACTACGTTTTTCTCTATTGCGGCGTCCGTACGGAATTTTCGTATAGATGCATCGCATAGTATCGATGTCTTGTCTTGTATTTTTTTTTACACGATAAAATATCGGTATTTTATGATGTATTCACATGAAAGAAATTATACGGATATCCACAATTGATAATTTCTACTCAATGGATCATAATTCCACTCCAAAAAGAAGCTACAAATTTAGGGAATTATTAAAAAATCAAGGGTTTTTTCATTTGATGGATTTTGTTATCATTTAATCATCAAGTGATATACACTCTCCAAAGAAAGTGAAGAGAGTGGATTTTCTTTTTAATGAATAAAATATCAATTTATTTAATATTTCACATGTATTTTCTTTTTCCTCTAATTTATTAAAAATATTAAATATTTCTCAAAATATAAAGTATTTGATCATAATAATTATATGTTATGATATACAATTAATAAGATTTCCAATGAATACTATTATCGATATATTTCGACCAAAAAATCAACCAATAAGACAATTATATTTTAATGAGTATAGTCATATTTTAGTGGCACAATCATATTTTTTTTTATGATCACATTTACATTTTAGTGAGCTTAATTAGAGTCACATTTAGCATGTTGAGTCATGTTTTAGTAAGTATAGTCATTTTTTTGTGAGCATATATATATTTTTTTTTTTGTGAGTAAAGTCACATCTCAAGTTATATATTTTGTACAACACAATGATTTTGAAGTTAATTTCAACTTAATAGAAGTTCGAATTTAGGAGAGATTTCTTGATGAAAATTATAGGTGTGAATATTATAGTACACATAAATTCTTATAAATTATGATTTAAAGTCTAGATAATGAAGGCTTATGATTTACAACGGTACTTTTTACAATGGTACTGTGGACGCTGGATTTCGGCCGAGGTCCACAATCAGAATTTGTAAGTTGGGGGCACTAGCGATCCTGCAAAACAAAGAGGTAGGGTGAGCGGGAGTAGACTACCCACCGGTGTGGTGGGTGCCGGGGGCACTCCGACGCTCAAGTCAGTAGTATGAAATGAGCAGTAAATATGTAAAATGTGAAAGCAAGGCTTGTTATTACCTTAACTTTCTTGTAGTGGCCGTGAGGGCGTCGATATGTGTTTTGAAGAAGAGAATTCTCTGAGAACTTATGTCAGAGAACAGAAGCTTGTAAGCCATAGAGAAGCCTCTCTCAACCCTGAGTTATCTCCCATTTTATATATCTGAAAAGAGATTACTTTGTAGCTGTGATAAAAGCTGGCAACGGGCCTACAACGTGCTGACATTTCTGGCAAAGGAGCCCACAACGTGCCTTGGATTCAACTTTCGGCGCTGTAAGAATATTTGCATGTGTTTGTGCTTAGAAAAAGAGGGAAGCAATGAGATAGAATTGTCTTGAAGCTATTGGTCTAATTAGAGTCCAATAATTTTTGGGTCTTGCATACTGTTAGACCTTGCATACTATTGGGTTTAAGACGAAAAGACGATTTTACCATTGGGTCCAAATTTGGCCCGTACAGGTACTAAGAGAGTAATTAATGAGTCATTGTTATGAAAGTTTGTCATATTTAAATCAATAATATATAATTTTTTTTAATAAAAATAGATTTTAATCTTAAAAATAAAAATTTAAAGAAAAAACTTTAATATATACTCACCACACACGTCTTTAATTATTGAATGACTGTAAAATACAAATTAACACGCACGTGTATTTCTCCAAAATTTACATTTAAGGAACTAAATGGGATAGTGATCCCACCAAAAGAACGAAATGATAATTCCCCAACAAATTAGAAGCACGATATTTCAATTATAAATATTGCCCCTATGAACTCAATTATAACAAATCATAAAAAACTCTATTAAATTACTAAAAAAAAGGAAGAAAAAAAAATCCTTGGGCTATATGGGATTATGTGTAGTTTGTCTGGTTTGATGGGGTGCTTGAGCAAATTGTCCGTACTATGAGAAGCAATCAGACAATAAATGTTATTTATTAATATTTTTAATATATTAAAAAAATAATTAATTAAATTTTAAATTGATGTTCTATATTTTTTAAATTCGGACTTAAATAAAAAAATCACTTAAAATATGATTAATTTTTTAAAGTCCGGCACATTATTTTTTTATTTTTTTATTTTTTTTTTTGAAATCGTTGGAAACTCCGCCACCAAACCACCCATTCTGGGCCGCGGCGCAGGTAAAACCCCCGACTGCCCCAGGCTCTTACAAGAAATTGCACCCCCTGGATTCGAACCCAGAACCTCAATGTGAGATTCTGGACCCTTCACCACCAAGCCACACCCTTGGGGGCAAGTCCGGCACATTTACTAACCCTAGAAGTGTGGATGCAATGTGTGTGTATGTATGTGTGTATATAAAAACTTATTTCATAAGTTGACAAATCCTAAAGCACCACGTCTCCTAAAATAAATAAATATTTCTAATTAATTTCTTTACTTTTTGTAATCTAGAAACAAGACAATAATAATATTGGAACATCTTCCATAAGTTCATGCCCCATGGACAGTTGTTTCCAAACTAGCATGACTTAGATTGCACTATATTCTAATCATAATCATAATTCCTAGGATAAAGACATATATAATTATAATATTGTGGTACCAATTATTCACACATCTTTATTTATTTCGACAAAAGAGATAAAAATATACTTTTTCTCTCACAACCATAAGTAAATTATGTAAGGTTGTTCCCTGCACTTTACTCTACATAAATTATTACACCCCTAATTATAAAATAACCCAAATAACATATTTAAAGACACATTTTTTGATATATTATTTGAATGTACATCTATCATTATTCATTATAAAAACATGTAACACTTTTATAATACATTAATCACTCGTTACTTTTACATATATTAAAAAAACTTAAAAATAATTATAAACTAAAGGATCTATGTCAATTATATCAAAGAATGAGATTAAAAACCTCAAACTAAAATTTGTCCCTCACCCCAAAAAGGCAAAAAAATTTCACACGTGTCCTAAATCATTTTGTCCCATTTCGTAATTTTATTTTTCTCCTTCTTTATCAAATGTTGTTGTTAAATTGCTGGTCTAAGGGCCATGACTCATCAACATTAAAATTCCACAAATTGTCAGATGAATCTCCACCGTTCGTCAATTGATTATTGGCATCCAAAGCTGCTTGGAAATCAATTCCATGATTGAAGTAACCCAAGGGACTAATAAGAGACGACGATTCTGTGAAACCGACTTGGCTATGGAAATAATCCGGATTAAGGCTATTATTAACCGGAATAGCATTGTAATCTGCCAGGTCCGAGATAGCCGAAACCCGAGTCCCAAACAAGTCCGATGAAGCCCTCGTGCTTGAAGTCTCTGGGGTGTAATTAGAAGTTGTAACTTGTGATATTGAACTATTCATCAATGGTTGCATCACCATTTGCCTCGTGCCCACATCAATGATGTTGATGGCCGTATCATCGGTGAGGGCGGCGGCGATGGTGGGGAAGCTGCCGGAGGAAGCTCCGGTGGCTGCGGCCGAGGCGTGGTTGGCTTGAATTCTTTCAATCAATCTTGGGATCCATAAATAACGCATAGTGTCTTTGAATTGCATGCTATTCACATCACATTTAAGCTGTTTTGCATGCTTTTGAACTCGGGTTCTCCAATAATTCTTGATCTCATTATCGGTTCTTCCCGGCAAGTGTTGAGCAATTTTTGACCATCTATAGTCAAATTACAATCAATATTCATTAGGGTTTGTATAAGCGAGAAATCCCAGATGAAAAAAAAAATAAAAATTAATTAATTACCTGTTTCCCCATCGAGAATGAAGCTCAAGAATCAAAAGCTGTTCTTCAAGAGTGATGTTTCCACGTCGAACATCGGGTCGTAAATAATTGAGCCACCTCAATCTGCAGCTCTTTCCGGTTCTTTTGAGGCCTGTTTCATTGAATCATATGATGATCGATCAAGTTTTTGGTAAAGTTGTCAAAGATAAAAAGAGAAACTAAAACTTTGCCGTTTTGATTATGCTCAACAAGGATGTTTCTCTTTCATTAGAAAGAATGAAAAGCCCGTTTCAATCCAACAAAAGACATGAAGACAGAAACATGACACAAACAAGCCATCAACTTGTCAAAATTTCCTCCTCTATTATCATTGTTATTATTTTTATTTTTATCTCAAGGAAAATTATTTAAAATAAAAAAAAATACCTGCAGAACGAGCAAGAAAGTTCCATCGGCCTTCACCATGAATGGCAACGTAATTAAAAAGCTTAAAATCTTCTTCAGCAGTCCATGGACCTCTTGTTAAGTCCATATCTTCTTCAGAAATTGTGCTTATTGATGAGTTGCTGCTGCTGAAACCTCTCCCTTTAACCTCCATTGTTTTTTTTTTTTCCGGTTTGTTGCTGGAAATGAACAAACTGGGTGATTGAAAGAAAAAAGATTATAAAGAGAAAATAAAATCTTGAAAGAGAAAATGAGAAAGAGAGTTTGATTAATATAGGGAAGATAAAGAAGGTGGAGTTATTATTATTATTATTATTATTATTTTTATTTTTATAGATACATAGATATCATAGATGGTTTGACCCTTAGATAATTTAAGTGGTTACATTTTAAGTAAATTATAAAATTAATAATAATTTTATGTAAAAATAATATTTTTTTTTCCTAATTGATTATTTAATTTTAGTAGAGAGTTACTAAATTATTAAATTTTAGTAATTTAATCTTTGTTATTTTCTAAACAAAAAATTGATTTTTTTTAAAAAAAAAAATTACATATTTCTAAGTAAACTTGTATGTCATTCACTCATTATTTTTCATGTTAATTTTTTGTTAATGTTTGTTTTAGGCTAAAAAATACATAAATTAAAAATTCACCTAATTTAGGCCTCGTTAAAATTTTTAGCAGGTCCCGAAAAAACTTGAGCCACCCCTAAGGCGGTAAAATCTACGTACCTTCATCATTTTTTTATATCCCATTTATTAAAAAAATAACTAATAATTAAGGGTATCGAATTTTTTATTATAATATTATGTTATCATCAAAAATCTCAAAATATAAAAAATTACATTAAATCTCGAGAATATTACGACAGACCTTGTATACTCTTTTGTAATTGTTTCATCTAAATTCTAAAAATCACATTCAATTTTTTAAATATTACATTATAAGTATTTTTATGCCACTCGAGAGAAATTGAGGAAGTTTCAGGGGACCGACCTATTGTGGACTTAATTAATGATAGATATTACCACTCGGTAATGGCAACTTCTGGCTTTCCCCAAAATTAAAGGCATATTTTAACCTAGAATACACATAGAGGTTTAAGAATTAACCCTTTCTTTATTATTATTATTATTATTATTATTATTATTATTATTATTATTATTATTATTATTATTATATTTGCTTTTGTTGACAAAGGAAATTAAATAATGTCACCCTAAAACGAAATCGCCCTAAGACGAAGGAAAGAACGAAGGGAGGAAGGACGATAGAGCGAAGAGCGACGAAGAGTCGAGGCGACCGAAGTAGTGGTTAAGACGAAAATGCATGATGCAGTTGCTTCCTGTTGACAAAGAAAATAATGTCACCCTAGAACGAAATCGCCCTAAAACGAAGGAAAGTACGAAGGGAGGAAGGACGATAGAGCGAAGAGCGACGAAGAGTCGAGACGACCGAAGTAGCGGTTAGGACGAAAATGCATGATGCAGTTGCTTCCACAATCGCAACAGTTGGACGGTTTTCCCTCCACAACCGATCAGTTGAGACACGCAGCTCAACGGTTACAGGCACGATCCGACAGCTGCAGGGAGATACTGGGACCGCCCAAGCGGTTTACAAGTTCACTAAAAAAACGCAACCCACGATCAAGCAGTTGAGACACACAGCCCAACGGTTAAAGGCACGATCCAGCAGCTGCAGGGAGATACTGGGACTGCCCAAAAAGTTTACAAGTTTCACTAAAAAAGCTCACTCGGACAAAGAGAAAGAGGACAATCAAATGAAGACTCAAACGATCATTTTTTTTATCTTTTAGTTTCTGTAACTTTTAGGACTGTAATTTGTGTGCTTGCGTCCCTTGGAGGCTTATTCACTTAATCAAACACCCCTTGCTGGGACTTTGTCTCAGGAGGTTTGAACCTTACACGTTTATCTTTCTTATTCGCGCACAAAAATCGCGCAAACAGTTTTTGGCGACCACAGTGGGAGAATTAGTGTAAATAGTGGAGATGCCTCCGAAAAGAAACGCTCAAACTGGCTCGAGCGCGGAGGAAGAGGGACTGGAGCAAACCAACCAGCCCCACGTTCCAACCGTAGTCGGTCATTTCGAGGGTCTGGCAGACGCTAGTCGATACGAACCTATGAGGGAGCTCGACCCTAACGCGGTACACACGTTGTTCGGTGAATTCACGCAGGATGTTGTCGAACATATTAGGCTTCAAAATGCACATGTCATAGACAAATTCGTATCAACTAGAAACTCACATTACGAAAACATGGCCAAACATCTAAGCTCGTTAAATGAATTAATGGCCAAATGTGTGAACGGTGGGACGGCGCTGCCGTGGACCGCGCCCCTCCCTGCACCAAGCGATCAGGAGGCTGACCCTAGTAATGTTCCTGCGCAAGGGACCAACATCCCTACGGTTCTCAGGGGAGGAATAAGTCCTAGGGGCAACGACCCACAATTAGGGCCAAATATGCACCAAGGGCCAAGCATGGAACAACATGAAGTGGTGTTGCCTCAAGGCATCCAGGCTTCTTAGGGGCAGAATCACGATTATGTCCCACTTTTGAGAGGACCGCAGCCGCCGCCCATAGCCGTGCCATTTAATGGCAACGATATATTAATGGAACAAATGACCGAGATCCTTCAAGACCAATTCGGTCTAGGCATACGACCAATTCGGCCAAGATATCGGAAGCCGTATCCTGATTGGATCGACGTGGCTTATCCGTGGCCTCGAAACTACAAGATACCAGATTTTTCCCTATTTACGGGGTCTGAGGAGGTTTCTACCATGGAACACATAGGGCGATTTACCCTTCAGTGTGGGGAAGTCAATGATTTCCACAAATTAAGGTTATTTCACGGCTCATTGTCAGGAGTAGCTTTCTCCTGATATGTCAGTCTGCTGGCCAATTCGGTAGAAAGTTGGCAGCAAATGGAACAATTGTTCCATGCGTAATTTTACAAAGCCGAATCTGAAGTAGCCTTGGCTGATTTGGCAAACCTAAGACAGTTTCCAAGAGAGTGGGCCAAAACATTTTTACAGCGGTTTAAGGTAGCCCGAGGCCGATGTTACGTGCCTCTGCCCGAAAAGGAATTTGTGAGAATCGCTCAAGGTTGCCTCAATCTCGATCTAAAAAAGAAATTTCAGGATCGCGAGTTTTGGGACCTTCCCCAACTCACCACTAGTGTGGTGCGTTATGAGCGGTTATTACGAGAAGAGAAGCAAATAAAAAATTCGAGTAAGGGGATGTATTATAGAAACATTGATTATGAGATGGGCGAAGTAGACGTCGAATCGGCCGACTTATGTTTGACCGAATTGGTTAAGGGGAAGCCTTACATTTGTAAGACGTGGGCGGAGCCCCAAGCCAATGAAAAGAACGATAAAAAGAGTAAGAACTTCTCTTTTGATATCACTAAAGTGGATGTCATATTCGACCAGTTGTACAAAGATGAACAAATTAGTTTGAGCGATCGACATACGTTGCCAACAGCCGAACAAATCGATAGTAAAAAATATTGCAAGTGGCACAATGCATGGTCTCATACAACTAATAATTGTCTTGTTTTTTGAAATGTTTTACAAGATGCCATAGAATCTGGACGAATTACGTTCGAGAAAAAGATGGCAGTAGATAACAACCCTTTTCCAAAGTCGGTGGAATTGAACATGATCAACCCAGACCTTGCCAAGATGAATCCGCCGAAGGACAAATTAGTTCTAGACGAAGGACAACACCATCATCGTCCAAACGCTCTAGAGAGGATTAGGGCACCTTCAGAGCACGGAGAACGGCCGAATGTTTGTATTCGATGCAAGAACAATATAGAATGAATGATGGAGTTAGAAGAGACTTGTGAAAGGCCCGTGAAGAAAGAGTCAGCAGCATGGCAACCACGAACTTTCGCCCCAAGATTCTATGGGGAAAATTCAAATTTCGTCCACAATGTAAGAACGTTTAGGCCGAAAATTTATCGGCCCAATATATGGCATTCGTACCGAAGGCCACTGTCAGGACAGCGTCCAGGCAGGAATTATTCCCCCGTTGACGAAATGACAAGGACGCAGTTAAGGCGACATCAAAGAAACTATGGCCGGATGATGCGCCAACAAGGCGAAGAAAAAGCCACCGCGGGCCGTAGCCCTCGCATCATGGAGAAATCAGAAGACAGCAAAAGAGCAGTGACGAGCGGCGATGAACGCACCAAGTTTTACAGGCAAAAGTGGGACGAAACAGACGACGAAGAACCTCATATCGTCATTAAGTTCGGCAGTATGCCACCGGTTGTGGCCAACCATTACTTGTTGCCTGTGAAATTCAAGGGGGATAACAGCGGAGAAGCTGGAACAAACGAAGACGTCTATGAGGGCAACGAAACCAAATTTACAACGCTCTCAATAACAGATAGGGAGGCTTCAGATGAGGAAATGACCGACATAGAAGAAGAGATAGACATCAAAACCGAAGCAAGGAAAAAAGGAATTTCACAAAATCGGCTTCTCAAAGAATTGTATGAGGTCGGCAATCCTGCAGTCGGGATGTTAGGAGAAGATTTGAGACGATATTCATTCCTCGTTTTGTATGGGACACCAACGGTAAAACGGACCATGACCAGGGCCGAAAAACGGAGATTGGCCATCAATAACGTCTCTCAATGTGCACCAGCCACGTTGCTACCATCTGGATGAGACATAGAAGAGAAATCGCCTCAAGCTAGAAATGAGGGCGATCAAGCAATGGAGATAGGTCTGTCAGGGAAGGTAATATTCCAAAAGCCACCACCACAAATGACAAAGCATCTGCGGCCGCTGTACGTGAAAGCAAAGGCTAATGAGATACCTATCACCAAAGTGTTGATTGATAATGGGGCGGCCATTAATTCAATACCAGTTAGGATGCTAGGACGCTTGGCAAAGTCAGAAGAAGACCTCCTCCCTACGGAAGTGGTTCTTACCGGCTTTAATGGAGGGGCGACGACGGCCAAATGGGTTATTCCTTTGGACTTGCAAGTGGGAAGTATTACGAAAACAGTAGTATTTTTTGTCATAGATGGGCCGACGGCATACAATATGCTCTTGGGACGAGACTGGATACACGGCAGTCGATGCATTCATTCGTCCCTTCATCAATGCCTAGTTTTCTGGAACCAGAGGGACGAGGTGGAGATAGTGCATGCCGACAACAAGCCTTTCACTGCAGAGACAAATTCGGCGAGTACTTCATGTACGAAGGGAATTATGGGCCTACCAGAGTTATAAATGAAGGGGAAAACCTGACCATTGTAGCTCAAAACGACGAGCTGTACCCCGCGAGATTGCTGAATGATTTGTTCGCACAGATAAGACCAACCACAATGGTTTTTGGAGAGCCTATGCACAACAATTTAAATGAAGAACAAGCAGAATAAGGAGCAAGTCGCCCTTGCGGCCTCCAAGGCCAGTTTAATGGCCTATGTTGCAGAGCGAAAAAATGAGGCCGAAGAACAAGCCGCGATTTCGGCCTTAAGAGGCAAACTGCTGGCGCATCAGATGGAAGACAAGATAAGAGAACTATGTAGAGTGGACTGCTTGATAGAAGGAAGTGAATCAATGGAAGAAGAAAAATACGCTCTGAATGGACGACGAAAGACAAATATCTCAAGATGACAAGATGCATTGGACGAGGTAAATCTGGGGAGCAAGCATGATAGACGCATCACTTACGTCAGCAAGGAGCTGGAGTCCCAGGTACGCGAAAAGCTAATTTGTTTACTGCGAGAGTACAAAGATTGTTTTGCATGGGACTACAATGAGATGTCTGGTTTAGATAGGACGTTGGTGGAACATAGGTTGCCAATCATGCCAAGATATATGCCTCATAAGCAGCATCCCCGGAGGTTTGCGCCCAATGTCATGCGTGATATTAAGAAAGAAGTCGAACGCCTTTTAGAGGCGAAGTTCATTAGGACGACCAGATATGTGGAATTGTTGTCAAATTTCGTTCCAGTCAGGAAAAAGAATGGAAAAATAAGGATCTGTATAGACTTCAGAAATTTAAACTTAGCGACACCAAAAGATAAGAGTTGCATGAGCCAAAAGCCATCAGAAGCGAAAGCTTCTCTTCGATGAAGTGTGAAATGGAATGTAAAGAGATTAGCTAACGGCCATCCACACGGTGTGAGGTGTGAAATGAAATGTAATGGTGTGGATGGACTATGTCCGTTAGCGACAGCTGACCAGGGTCCTTTGTGTGGAAGGTACTGCATCCCCAGGTTGTGGATGGGTGACGACCAGAGACAACAGCGGATCGTATGCTTCTGCGCAGATGATACCACAATCCTCGGCTTCGCGGGTTCTCTGGACTGGGGATCGGCCAGAAAATTGGCTCGGTTGGCGTGGTGGTCTTCCCTGCACGAGGGACGAACCAACCTGGATGAAAAGCAGAAAATCACCCTAGAACAAAAAGGAATGACTGTACAAGTTTCTATCATTCCAATCTATATGCCTTTCCGATGGAAGACCGAAGAAGTTCACCTCGATCTCCACTTCTGGTTCGATCATGGTAAACTTGGGGGGACAATTGTTGACAAAGGAAATAATGTCACCCTAGAAAGAAATCGCCCTAAGACGAAGGAAAGAACGAAGGGAGGAAGGACGATAGAGCGAAGAGCGACGAAGAGTCGAGGCGACCGAAGTAGCGGTTAGGACGAAAATGCATGATGCAATTGCTTCCTGTTGACAAAGGAAATAATGTCACCCTAGAACGAAATCGCCCTAAGACGAAGGAAATAACGAAGGGAGGAAGGACGATAGAGCGAAGAGCGACGAAGAGTCGAGACGACCGAAGTAGCGGTTAGGACGAAAATGCATGATGCAGTTGCTTCCACAATCGTAACAGTTGGACGGTTTTCCCTCCACAACCGAGCAGTTGAGACACGCAGCTCAACGGTTACAGGCACGATCCGTCAGCTGCAGGGAGATACTGGGACCGCCCAAAGCGGTTTACAAGTTCACTAAAAAAAACTCAACCCACGATCAAGCAAATGAGACGCACAGCCCAACGGTTAAAGGCACGATCCAGCAGCTGCAGAGAGATACTGAGACTGCCCAATCAGTTTACAAGTTTCACTATAAAAGCTCACTCGGACAGAGAGAAAGAGGACAATCAAATTAAGACTCAATCGAGCATTTTTTTTTTATCTTTTAGTTTCTGTAACTTTTAGGACTGTAATTTGTGTGCTTGCGCCCTTTGGAGGCTTATTCACTTAATCAAACACCCCTTACTAAAACTTTGTCTCAAGAGGTTTGAATTTTACACGTTTCTCTTTCTTCTTCGCGCACAAAAATCGTGCAAACAATTTTATTTCAATTTGAAAGAGTATTTCCTAAAAACAATTGATTAATTTAGCCAAATGTATTTTTCCACGATTACTTAAAATGGGTGATAAACTAAATAAATAAATAAAAGCTTTGAGGCCAAATCTTTGCTTTGTTGCTTTTGATATGAACTACTAGCGAAACAAAAATGAGTATAACGTGGTGTATTTAAATGGGTAATTTAGCCGAATAAATTAATTAAATGCTGTAATTACTTGGAACACAGGGAATATAATTACTCTCATTCATTAGTGTACTTAATTAAGATCAAGCTCTATAATGGTCCACAAGTAGGGGATCCAATCCATTATTTATACTGTACAATGCAGCGCGTCAAAGTATTAAAGGGCACGAAGAAGTGTTACGGCAAGAAAGGATAATTGGGAAATTATCATTTTTGCACATTGTATTAACCACTTTATATAGCATTAATTAATGAAATGTAGTATTTGGTGACAATGTTGTCCATCATGTATTGTATTATTTAATGTTGTTCATTCCGCATTAACGAATGTGGCTTGGTGGTGAAGGGTTCAGAATCTCACATTGAGGTTCTGGGTTCGAATCCAGGGGGTGCAACTTCTTGTAAGAGCCTGGGGCAGCCGGGGGTTTTACCTGCGCCGCGGCCCAGAATGGGTGGTTTGGTGGCGGGGTTTCCAACGATTTCAAAAAAAAAAAAAAAAAAAAAAAAAAGTATTATTTAATGTTGTTCATTCCGCATTAACGAATGATGGGGGTGTGAGATTATGTGTATTACACTAAAAATTAAAAAAAAAATTATATTTTCTTCTCTAATCATCAATATGATTTTATTTATATTAAAATAAAATATTAATATTAAAATAAAAATTAATGTTAAAATTAAAATGAATATTAAAAAATTAAAATAATTTTATTTTTAAAAATTATTAAAATATAAACAATTAATATTAAAATAATATTTTAATATTAAAATATTTATAAAATATTAAAAAATCAATATTAAAATATATTATTAAAATATTAAAAAATTAATATTAAAATATTTTTTTAATATTAAAATATATTATTAAAATATTAAAAAATTAATATTAAAATAATATTTTAATATTAAAAATATTTCTCCCCTCCTCACTCTTAATCTTCCCTCTATATTCCCCCTTCCCCCTTTCCTTTTTCCCCAAATATCTTCCCCTCTTCTTCTTCCCCTCTTCCTCTCCCCTCTCTTCTTCCCCTCTTCCTCTTCCCCTCTTTCTCCCCTTTTCCTCTTCTTCCTCTTTTCCTTTTTTTCTCCCCTCTTCCCCCCTTCTTCCTCTTCCTATTCCCCCTCTTCCCCCCTCTTCTTCCCCTCCCCTTTTTTCTTGCCCTCTTCCCCCCTTCCTCTTCCCACTCCCCTTTTCCTCTCCTCTTCCCCTTTCTCTTTTCCTCTTCCTCTTGCCCTCTTCCCCCCTTCCTCTTCCCCTCCCCCCTCCTTTTCCTCCCCCTCGTGTATCGTTCCCCCATTGTCTCCCCTTACTACTCCTACCCTCCTTTCTAATGCCCCTTAGTATAATACATTATACATTAAATAATACAATACAACTTAATATAATATTGTGTGCCAAACACACTATTTATTTATGTAGTACAATGCAGTGCGCCAAAATATTAAAGGGCACGAAGATCAAGTGTGAGGGCAAGAAAGGATAATAAGTAGGGAAATTATCAGGAAAATTTTAAATTTGTTCTTTTTTTTTTTTCGGCTTGCAGTTTAATATAATACCAAATGCTGGTGTATAGTACTAAACATTGTACGACATTTATATAATATAATACTATTACAATGCAGTTTAATCGAAATATCGTTTATTATGAAAATTTTAAATTTATTCTCTTTTCCACCAACTCTTTGAATTTTTTTTCCAATTTTCTACCCGCTAAAGTAGAAAAATGTATAAATTATTCATTTAATTTAGGAAAAATTATTTGTTTCTCACCACATAAAAATAGAAAGTAACACATTTGAAACTTCAGGTGGAAAAGTGAATGATTCAAAATTTTTCTCAACAAACGATACTTGCGGTATTTAACATATCAAGAAATTATAATTTCCCCAATAGGTAAATTTAACTACGCATGCACATTTGCTAGATTAGGGCTTTATCATTTTATTTAGTTTATGTTATTGCTTAGTATCCGATTTTGTTCGTCTATTAAGGTGAGGAATAAGGACATATTTTTTCTCTTTTTTTAAGGTATATTTGGCTTTGGTTGGAGGAATGTCTAAGGGATCGATTTTATTTTTATTTTATTTTTTGTAAGGATTTTTGAAGATTTTTTATGCTATATATCTTCTAGTGATGAATCGGTATCAAATGCCATGCATCGGAGCTAACCAGTTCATTATTGCATCTACTAAAAAGCAAAAGAAGTTGAACCGCCCAGAAGACAAATAAATATTTAATTATTTTTTTTCGAAGAATACAAATATTTAATAACTTATAAAAGTTTATAACACCTAATGTCCACCCAATTATAATCATATATTAATCTATTTATATTTGAAGTCGGAAAAATGTGATAAGATTATGTATCTCTTAATCAGTTTTAGGTTTGATTCTCCGATGTCAAATTCTGATTTGGGCCGGGAAATAAACACTCGATGAGTATGACTTTCCTTTGTTTTAAGACCAAAAAAAATTTCCTGCAAGATTAACACTCCGAAATTTAAGTTAGAATCTTCCACTTGTTTATTGCAAATTAATTGTCGGATGCCAATTTTAGATTAGTATCTATTTTGCTTATGTTCTCAATGGAATTAACCAAAGAAAACCCTTTATTTTTAAAAGTTCATTGGCTTATATATGATAATGCATGTATAGGTGTCAACCTTCGGTTGGAATGTGTCCACATGTGAACTACTTTCTGATTGCATTATGTACATGTGGCGTAAGATATGCTCAAATACAATATTAGACGTGATTACACATGTTATTATGCATGCTAAATTATGCTTGCATGCTGAGATAAGTGAATTATCATTAAATGCCACTAATTTTGGATAATGGTGCGTGACCTCATGTGCTCCGAAATATTAAAATAGGATGAGAGTATCTCCATTCTATACCCCTAGTTGATTAATGGATTCCAGAGAAAATTCTATTTGGAATAAGTTAACACCAAATTGGACAAATCCCGGAGTGGATTATCATTAAAGTCCACTAACTTTGGATTATGGTGCGTGACCTCATGTGCTCCGAAATATTAAAATAGGATGAGAGTATCTCCATTCTATACCCCCAGTTGATTAATGGATTCCGGAGTAAATTCTATTTGGAATAAGTTAACACCAAATTGGACAAATCCCGGAGTGGATTATCATTAAAGTCCACTAACTTTGGATTATGGTGTGTGACCTCATGTGCTCCGAAATATTAAAATAGGATGAGAGTATCTCCATTCTATACCCCCAGTTGATAAATGGATTCCAGAGTAAATTCTATTTGGAATAAGTTAACATCAAATTGGACAAATCCCGGAGTGTTTTGACCTCGAAGTGAGTTGACCCCGAAGTAATATCATTGTTGGAAATTCTTCAAATCCTCAAATATAATTGTTTAGATGGAGGAGGGACATGTCCCTTGGATAGTACCCCATGGGGACATGTCCTCCAAGTGTGTGTAAAATGATCATATGCTTCAAGGGGTGCATAAGAGGGGTATAACCCTTTGTAGGGTTGCACCCCAACCCTAAGTGTGCTTTTGAGGCACCCTTCCATGCTTATAAAAGGAAGCTTTATGTTCCTTTTTACACACAAGGAAGAAATCTGAATTTCATCCAAAACTGAGAGTCTCATTTTGGTTTTCTTGAGTCTGAGAGAATTCCACCATATTCCAAGTTCAAGATCTTGTTAAGGCGTGCCCCTTGAACAAGAGGAATCCAGGTTATCCTGGGAGAACATTAGCCACAAAAGCCGTAGAGCACCGAGACGGGGCTGATAAGTTCTTAAGGACAGAGATTTATCTCGACTCGGACTGCATTTCATCAAGTTTACCAGGTTTTTCTTGTTATCAAAGTTTTAGGATTTATGCATGTTAGACTAGATCTACTTTCCTTTTTTCTGGTTTTGATTTGCTTGTTGCATGTTAATTTTCTGTTTAATGACACTATATGTACAACAATCTTAAGAACTTATCAACTAGTGTTGTTAGATAGTAAATCACATGCATAGTTAAGGAAATTTCGGGAAAAAATACAGTCTGTGTGTGGGACACAGAAACTGAGCGACGCATGCTGTCCCAAGCTCGCGGCTTGGTCGGGAGTACGGAGTAGCCACGGGGGACTAAACCGGAGAATAATGGAGTCGCCACCCGGTGTGAACCGGGAAAATGAGATTTAAGGCCGCACTCACCCCTCGCAAGGGAAGACCTCAAACCGTTGGGTTCGGAATGGTCCCTTACTTATGCCACTTGTAATGAAAGGATTTATATAATAATTTAATCATGCTTAAGTAACACTTATTTTCAAGAGTATCATGCTTCTAAATTCATATGTACAAAATAAAACTTACACATATGTTTCACACCTAAGATTGCATGCTTGAAAGTACATCAAAGTAGCGACGAACATACAACTTTATTGGCATATTATATTCAAGAAAACACAAGCACACATACTAACCACACAAGCACACATGTGAGCACCTTCCCAAGTGGTACGTGGAATTGTATCCCAAGTACAGACCGTACTACCGTCCGTTCGGAATCGACTACGGAATTTATGTCTGGGTTTCCATCCGATATACCACAAGAAATAATACTCAAATGTTATCATGACATAGGTATATGAATTGTAATATATTAAACACATTGTACTCATACATATGGAGAAAGCAGATGAATGACACCAACACAATCTTGCGTAATACAGAGGGGCAATCAGGTTCATCATACGTAGGGATAGCTACTAGGAAAACTATACATGAAATCTGGTGAAAAGGGACTCAGTTCAGTGGGTGCGCGTTCGTGTAGCGTTTGAAAACGCGTTCGAACGGTAAATAAAAGGTTTACGTTCGTATAGCGTTCGAGAACGCGTTCGAACGGAACCGGACCTGATGCATGATAAGACTAAGAAAGTGTGTGCGCGTTCGCGTAGCGTTCGAGAACGCGTTCAAACGGTAAACAGAAGGTTCACGTTCGTATAGCGTTCGAGAACGCGTTCGAACGGAACCAGACCTGATGCGTGATAAGACTAAGAAAGTGCGTGCGCGTTCGTGTAGCGTTCGAGAACGCGTTCGAACGGTAAACAGAAGGTTTGCGTTTGTATAGCGTTCGAGAACGCGTTCGAATGGAACCATGCCTGATGCATGCAACACAAAGAATAAAGACAATAATGTCAAGCTCAGTATGTCCGATTGAACGTATCTTGCATTCAACCGAACACACATCAACCGGTGCGGTAAAGCATCGTGGTAAAGGGCTTTAACCCCTCCCCATATGGGATCTTTCATTGCACTTACTAAGCCCATGCGCTCGATTGAATCATGCATACAAAGAATTAAAAATAATAATATCAAACTTAGTAGGCCCGATTGAACGTATATTGCATTCAACCGAACACACATCAAACGGCACGGCAAAGCATCGTGGTAAGGGGCTTTAACCCCTCCCCATAGGGGACCTTTCATTGCACTTACTAAGCCCATACGCTCGATTGAATCATGCATACAAAGAATTTAAAGACAATACTATCAAACTTACTATGCCCGATTGAACGTATCTTGCATTCAACCGAACACACATTAACCGGCGCGGTAAAGCATCGTGGTAAGGGGCTTTAACCCCTCCCCATAGGGGACCTTTCATTGCACTTACTAAGCTCATGCGCTCGATTGAATCATGCATAAATAAGCAACATGCAGAATTCAAGTAACGAAAAATAAATAAACCAAAGCAACACAAAACGAAAGAGGGTGCCGTTTACTTAAGCGGTACGTGGAGTTGTATCCCGAGTACAGATCATACTACCGTCCATTCGGAATCGGCTATGAAATTTATGTCCGGGTTTCCATCCGATATACCGCGAGAGTTTACACATCTCTCATTTTATTCCAAATCCACAACATACAACATCTCATAATTCATGCATATTTATCTACTCAAGTGCCACAACATGCATTTCAACATGACAATCATGCAAGCAATACTCAATAAATAATACAAATAAAACGGAAAACGAGTGTGGAAAATACCCTCAGGTCTAACCTTTTTTGCCAACTTTCAGGCTTGCGTTTCACGGACGTCGGAAGGGTACAGCTCCTCAACTTCTCCGGTTCACTGGTTTAGCGTCCTAGCTCACTGTTTTACTGTTTTGCCTGCTGTTCAGTCTCTGTTCTGCTACTGTTCGGCCTCTGCTTTGCTGCTCACTGTTCAGGTCACTTGTTTTGACGTTTCAACGGACTGTTCCGAGTGTTTTTTGTGGGTTTTTAGTGTAGTCTTGTGTGATTATTTTAAGGATTATGAATGCAGTTTTTTATGTTACTGTTTTGAGGATTTTAGGGACTATTTTAAGAGGATTTGGCTGCTGTTTTGGGGGTGTATTTTCGGTGATGTGTGGGGAGTTTATGGAGGTGGTTTTCATTGATGGTTAGGGGTTGTTCGGGATGTATTTTGGTCAAGGCAATGATGGTTCTTTGGTTTGTGATCTTCGGTTATTGAGAGTGAGGGAAAGTTGTGTCAATAAGCTTGGGTGTTTCTTGTGTGAATGAACTAGGAGAGGCTTTTTTTGTATGAATGAGCTAGGGGCTTGCATGTCTTGGTTATGAGTTGTTTATATAGAGAATGGCTAGGGCTTCACCTTGTCTCACAAGGAAGGGATTTGATTCTGTGTCGAGCAAGGAAAATCAAAGATTGAGGGGGGACAATTTTGGTTTAGATTAGGAATACAATATCTTTAATTTGTTATAATTGATTTTAATTAGGCATGACATTTTTTTAATTTAATATGTGATTTGTTTAGTTAGGAAGTTAATATATTTGATTTGTCTTAATTAGGTATAATTATATTATGTTTTATTTAATTGGTAAATGGTTTAAATATTTATTTAATTCAAATACATTATTAATATTTACCTTAATATTTAATTTAATATTTAATTTAATTTCCCATGTGTTTTTTAAATGTGTTTTTATTAATTGGGATGTGTTTTATGGGCTTTGGGAGGCTAATTGGGCTGGGGTGCGAGGCTAGCAGCAAAACCAGAAACACCGACGCCGTTCGAACGCCCATTTGAACGTTACATGAACGTCCGCAATCTGCCTGACGTTCGAACGAAGTAACGAACGCAGCACTAACGAAGACAGTGAACTTGCGAAATGAATCTGATGACGTACTTATTCTGAATTTCCCATTCCGACCTCCGTTTCCAGCAATATCCTTAGCTAAAAAGGTAGTGCCTCCAACTGAGACTCATCATCGGGTTTCACATGCGAAAATGCAATGCCTACACTGTGCATGAAAAACCCTTAGGGCGTTCGAACGCCCGACGAACGCGAAGGTAAAAAATCTGAAAATTTGTAAGAACGTTCGAATGAGTATTCAAATGCAACTCGAACGCAAGCCTTCTGCCTAAGAACGTTCGAACGCGTCTTCAAATGCAACTCAAACGTAGACCTTCTGACTTAGTTCGTTCAAACGCGTCCTAAATGCAACTCGAACGCAAACTCTCTGGAATCACTTCGTTCGAACACGTTATCAAACGCAACACGAACGTACACACACTGGATAGTCTCGTTCGAACGTAGATACGAACGCGACACTAACTAGTCCTGGAACAGTTATAAACTGCAAAGACTTAGATTAATTCAAGTATTAATAATATTAACTTAGTTAATCATGTACTGTATCACTTTAATCTTGGTAGTATATATTTAAGTTATTATTAGGGTATTCAATTATCACAAGCATACACTTAGTGATAAAGTTGAAACTTATTTGTGTGTTGCATAATTGGTTGAGAATTTAAGGTGTAATCATACACAAGTAATTCATTCCAATCTTGATTAACACATACACATATATCTACACATATCGTATACTGTTTGTGCTATTGAATAAGTGTAATACTGGGTTTGAATTGCTAAGAGATCCAATTGAAAAAATGTTTAATGAATATTCTGTCAAAAAGGCGATAAGAGCCTAAGTGGTCAGTGATTTAAGTGGTTACTCCAGACCCCCCTCGTCCTATGGGAATATTCATTTATTCATTTTTATAAAGAATCTTTAGTTGAAATTCAAGGACTTGTGTTTAATGGTATTACTGTCCAATAGAACAACAAGTGGATACTTGGTATATCACTTGAAA
This sequence comes from Zanthoxylum bungeanum, assembly GCA_019454045.1. Lineage (NCBI taxonomy): Eukaryota > Viridiplantae > Streptophyta > Magnoliopsida > Sapindales > Rutaceae > Zanthoxylum > Zanthoxylum bungeanum. The sequence goes on from SKCR01000165.1 coordinate 286,713, forward strand.
CAAGATCATTGTTGATCGTTGTGCAATTTGTCTTTTATAGACTTATTGACCTCTGTTTGTTTCCAGCTACATATGGCTAGCAGATACATCACAGTACCGGTCTCTCATGGAGAAAAATCGGAGAAGTTTGGTGGGGCAAACTTCAAACAGTGGCAGAATAAATGTTATTCTACCTGACAACTCTGCAGTTGGCTAAGTACCTTAAAGATCCTTCGGGTCATGTGGAGGGTGAATCAGAGGCAGCCAAGGAACTACGAGAAGAGACATGGTTGTCTGGCGACTTCCTGTGCAAGAACTACCTTTTGGGTGGTCTTGACAATACCCTGGATAACGTGTACCAAGGCATGACTTCTGCGAAGATTCTCTGGGAATCTCTCGAGAAGAAATACAAAACCGAGGATGCCGGATAAAAGAAATTTGTCGTGGGTAGGTTCCTAGACTACAAGATGGTAGATTCAAGGACGGGGATGTCTCAGTTGGGTGAACTGCAGTAGATCATGTTGGACAGTTATGACCCATAGCGTCACTATTTGTACAGATCATGGTGTTGTTATACAAATTAACTATGTGACAAAGGAAATTGCTCTCTTATCATTTGTGATTAGATCACCAAGATGTATAAATGATAGGAGGTCCTTATGATTAGTACCTGAATTGAGATGATATGAGACAGTATCAATCCACGAAGGTTTAATCATTAAATATCCATAGTCAGAGTATTATCGAGATTGGACATCGATAATGCGTAAAAGACTAGTATTACACTTGTGCGCGTTGTGAGGGCATAACGGCATAGTTCTCATATATTTGGGTATAGGATACTCATGCAAGTGTAGTAAGAGGTTGTGTTTACCGATGGTACGGGAAACAGCTTCGCTCTGGATAGACCCATCGGAATTCCATTGGTAGTATGACTATGTGTCTATGGAAGTCCGAATCAGGGTTGTGTATTTGGTCTTAACCTGAGACTTGCACTGCTAATACTTGCGACAATCAATAGACTTTGGTTTTAGGTCGTCCAGGGCTTTAACAGGTTCTGTGTACGCCTCTGCTGGGTATATTGAGAATCGTAGTGTGTTGGGTGTGATGTCAAGATGGAAGTATCACTCCAGTCATAGTAGAGATGATGGTCACGTAGGATACGAAACTGGTTCTCTTATGTACTGCAGTCATCGGGGTAAAATGAATAGGTCATGTTTATCCGATTATAGAGACTAGTTACCAGAGATCCGATATGTGCTTCGAAATATGCAATACTACGTATACTACGCCTGATATAGATCATATATTCCTGTAAGGATATTTCTGGAGAATTAGGTAGGCATGGCGCTCTGCTAGAAGCCAACCTTGTCTTGTAAATCGGTACAAACGTAGTACTAGGTACGTACGTGTTCGGATAGTCTGACGACCGTATTTACTGCCAACATATCCGAGATCTCATGGGTCGCTTCTCGAAGATTCACCGATGACGTATGACTCGCACTTTATTAATATGGGATTAATTAAATGAGAGAGAAAATTAATCTGGGATTAATTGATGAGATATTTTTATCTGGGATAAAATATTAATTATAGAGAGAAAATGATTAATTTGGAATTAATCGATAAAATAATATATTTGATATATTATACGAAATTGGATTTCGACGCAGAATTGAAATTAGATTTTAATTCGGGCGAACGAGTTAATTTAGAATTAATTAGTTAGCGACGTGAATAGTGATTTTGCAAGGCATAATTATTTAATTACGTCGCAACAGAAAATTTGTTAATTTGGAATTAGCGAACCCGAGCCCGGAGCGTTTGCGAGCGCACTCGCATTTTGAATTCGAGTGCGGCCCACAAGTCACATCAAACGTCAAATCACTAGTCACATCAAGCGTCAAATAATTAGTCACTTTGAGTGATATGACAACTTGTCACTTGATTGATTGAGTGATGTGAATAGTTGATAGGAGTGGTTGTTGGATTTAATTACTTTGACTTTTGGAAATTCAAAATATATGGTATATGTTGAATTGATTTTGGAAATCAATTAATCTAATACACAACCAACTCTTATTCTCTCTTTTTTCTTTATGGCTCACGTTTTTGGAGCAAAACAACCTCTCCTCTCTCACACGGTCTAGGACCAGTTTTTTCTCTTCTGTTTTTTCTGGTTTCTGCCGTGAATGGAAGGAGAAGAAGCTAAGTGATTTTTGTGGCAAAAATCACCAAGTGCTAGCACACATCAGAGTCTTGCGAAGGTGATAGGGAACCGCACATGTGAGCTTGGAATCACAACACAAAAGCTTGGAGCTTGGAGGACCTTGATGGCCGAAAATGGAGGACACTTTTCTGCTCAATGCCGAGCCATCTTGGAGGGAGAAAAAGAATTTTGTTCTTCACCGTATCGCCTCAACCGATCAATGTAAGTATTCCGCAACTTCTTCATGTATTCACATGTATGTTTCTATGCTTTAATCGATCCTCAGGACCTTAGAGATTTCCCAACAGATCATTCATGAAATACTGGATGAAGGTATGAAACTCTGTGAGACGTTTCAAGTTGCCACTATAATTGAAAAGTTGCTTCCATCATGGAAGGACTTCAAGAGCTATCTGAAATACAAAAAGAAACATATGAGCCTTGAAGACCTTGGAGTTCGATTGAGAATCGAAGAGGACAACATGAAGTCCGAGAAGGCCAGCTACAAGACTATGGAGTCTAAGGCCAACATCGTCGAGGATGTAAAGGGTAGCAAAAAGGAGAAAAAACAGTGTAGCTGATTCTTCCCAAGCTAACGAGAAGTTCAAAGGGAAGTGCTACAACTGTGGGAAAAGAGGTCTTGTGGCAAATGACTGTAGAAATAATAAGTCTCAGGACAAGGGCAATGAGGCCCATGTCGCTGAAGATGACCAGTTAACTGATGAGATATCAGAGATGAACTCTCAACAGTGATAGCTAAAGCCAACTTGGTTGGGAATCCGAGAGAATGATGGGTAGACACGGGGCTACTCGTCATATATGTGCAGATAGTAAGACGTTTTCCTTGTATCAGAAGGTCGATGGCCACGATCATCTGACAAGGTAAACTCATCTACCTCAAGAGTGGTTGGACAAGGCACAATGGTTCTGAATATGACATCCGAAACGGAGCTTACATTGAAGAATGTTTTGCATGTTCCAGATATTCGGAAGAACTTGGTCTCGGGTTCTCTCCTAAGCAAGAATGGCTTTAAGCTTGTATTTGTTTCTGACAAGTTCGTATTGACGAAGAATTATGTTTATGTAGGAAAATGACACCTCACTGAGGGTCTTTTCAAACTCAATGTAATGACTGTCATTCAACACAGTGGCAATAATAAAGCTGTAATTTCTGCTTATATTATTGAGTCACAAAATGTATGGCATGAGAGGTTAGGACATGTTAAGTAACATGGACCTTATACCTAAAATTGATAGCCAACATAAGTGTGAGGCATGTGTTGAAGCAAAAATACATAAAACATCATAGAACGAAGTTCTGAACCTTTGGAACTTGTACACACTGATGTGTGTGATATGAATATTGTGCAAACAAGAGGCGGTAAAAAGTACTTTGTCACTTTTATCGATGATAGCACAAGATTCTGTTATGTGTATTTGTTGAGGAGAAAAGATGAAGCTATTGAGAGCTTGATACACTATGAGAATGAAGTTGGAAATCAACTTGGCAAGAAAATCAAGAGAATCAGAAGTAATAGAGGTGGTGAATATGTTTCACCATTCGGTGAATATTGTTCTGTGCACGGAATTATTCACGAAACCACTGCCCTTATTTACCTCAACAAAATGGGATTGCTGAGCGCAAAAACCGAACGTTGAAGGAAAATGATGAACGCCATGTTGACAAGTTCTGGTTTTCCACAGAACTTGTAGGGGGAAGCCTTGTTTTCCACGAACTACATTCTGAATAAGCTTCCTCACAGAAGATTGGACAAGACACCATATGAGTTGTGGAAATGTTATGTATTTTCCTACAAATAACTGAAAATGTGGGGGTGTCTTGCCAAGATAATGGTTTTTAAACCTAAGAAGGTTTGAATATGACCCAAAACTGTTGATTGTATATTCATCGGATATGCTCGCAACAGTAGTGCGTATCGATTCTTGGTACACGAGTATGAGATTCCTGACATCAATTCGGATATGATAATTGAGTCAATGAATGCGATATTTTTTTAAGAGACATTTCCTTGTAAGGAAAGACAAAGAAGAGAGTCTCTCAAAAGAATTATTGATACTGTCAATGACGGTGATCAGGTTGACCAAGAATCAGATCAACGTGTAAATGTTGAGGGAATCGAGCTTAGACGTAGCAAAATAGCTAGAACGTCTAAGTTGTTTGGTCCCGATTTTCTGGCATACTTGTTAGAAAATGAGCCTCAAAGCTATAAAGAAGCTATGTCTTCTCCGGAGGCACCTCTGTGGAAAGAGGCTATTAACAGTGAGATTGATTCAATCATACAAAACCATACTTGGGAGTTGGTTGATCTTCCTCCAGGTTGTAAGCCACTGGGCTACAAATGGATACTCAAACGGAAGATGAAATCAGATGGATCAATAGATAAGTACAAGACAAGACTTGTCATAAAAGGTTATAGACAAAAGGAAGGCCTTGATTACTTTGACTCCTATTCACCAGTGACTCGTATCACATCGATAAGAATGCATAGCCATAGCAGCTATATTTGGTCTTGAAATACATCAAATGGATGTAAAGACGACATTCTTGAATGGTGAATTGGATGCAGAGATTTACATGGAACAACCAGAAGGGTTTAATGTTCCTGGACAAGAACAGAAGGTGTGCAAACTTGTAAAATCCTTGTATGGATTAAAACAAGCACATAAACAATGGCATGATAAATTTGACAAAATGATGTTGTCAAATGGGTTCAAAACCAATGAGTGTGATAAGTGTGTGTACACTAAATCAACTCAAAAAGGATATGTCATTGTGTGTCTCTACGTAGACGATATGCTGATAATTGATAGTAATCATGAACTGATTCAGTCTACCAAGAAAGTGTTATCCAGCAAATTTGATATGAAAGATTTGGGAGTAGCTAACCTAACTCTTAATCTATCAAAGAACACTGGCTCAAGCATATCGCAATTAGAGTACTCGAGAATCATCAGAAGTCTGATGTATCTCATGAATTGCACACGACCTGATATCGCTCAAGCTGTGAATAAACTTAGCAGATATACGAGCAATCCAGGACATAACCACTGGAAAGCCATAGTAAGAGTTTTGAGGTATCTAAGAGACACTTCAAAATATGGGCTACATTACGAGATATATCCTGCTGTTCTAGAGTGATACAGCGAGGCTAACTGGATATCTGATACAGTGGATTCCAAATCTACTGGTGGATTTGTTTTCACACTTGGTAATGCAACTGTATCATGGAAATCCTCGAGGCAAACAAGTATTGCCCGGTCTACTATGAAATCAGAGTTCATAGCATTAGACAAAACAGCGGAAGAAGCAGAATGACTTAGAAACTTCCTAGAGGATATTCCTAGTTGGCCCAAACCGGTGCCAGCAATTAGCATACATTGTGATAGCTCATCAGAGTTCACAATGTATGATGGTAAGTCTCGACACATACGTCGGAGACATAATACCATACGTCAACTGCTCTCAAGTGGCATAATATCGATCGGTTATGTTGAGTCGAAGGAAAACCTAGCGGATCCACTAACTAAAGGTTTTCCTCGAGAGCAAGTTGAGAAGTCATCGAAGGGAATGGGCTTGAAGCCTATAACTTAAGAATTGTCACTGTGGAAACCCAACCTACATGACTGGAGATCCCAAGATCTAGGTTCAAAAGGGACAACAGAAACTTTGTGCAATTCGAAACAAGCACTGAAGAGTTTTGTACTCTTTCCCATTCCGATAATGACGCTGAGTGTTGTCTGTATTGGTTAGGATAACTAAGGCTTTTAATGATCACTATATTAGGAGATGAGTCCTAATGGGGGTAAAGACAAATTACCTCTTCATAATAGATCACCTATTTCAAGTAAGAAGTGAAGCCGCTTTCATGGGAACTTTTAAAGGCGGGTTACCCTAAAGTACTTGATGAATCCATGACCGCTGTTCAGGGCCGAAATGAACACAACCGTAGAACAGGAAATGGTCGAAGTAAAGCTGTGTGTTGGCAATTGTCTTGGTTTACACCAACGGCAGAACAATTCAAGATTATGGGTCACTGGTTTGCCAATTAAATCCGATTGTCATTCACTAGGAAATGTTCAAGGCGAAAGCTACATATTTCGATGCAGCTTTAGTTCACGGAAACTCTCTCAAAGTGTCTGCATGAATATTTGAAAAATTGTGGGGGATTGTTGGAAATTCTTCAAATCTTCAAATATAATTGTTTGGATGGAGGAGGGACATGTCCCTTGGATGGTACCCCATGGGGACATGTCCTCCAAGTGTGTGTAAAATGATCCTATGCTTCAAGGGGTGCATAAGAGGGGTATAACCCTTTGGAGGGTTGCACCCCAACCCTAATGGTGCTTTTGAGGCACCCTTCCATGCTTATAAAAGGAAGCTTTATGTTCCATTTTACACACAAGGAAGAAATCCGAATTTCATCCAAAACTGAGAGTCTCATTTTGGTTTTCTTGAGTCTGAGAGAATTCCACCATATTCCAAGTTCAAGATCTTGTTAAGGCGTGCCCATTGAATAAGAGAAATTCAGGTTATCCTGGGAGAACATTAGCCACAAAAGCCGTAGAGCAACGAGAAGGGGTTGATAAGTTCTTAATGACAGAGATTTATCTCGACTCGGACCGCATTTCATCAAGTTTACCAGGTTTTTCTTGTTATCAAAGTTTTATGGTTTATGCATGTTAGACTAGATCTACTTTCATTTTTTCTGGTTTTGATTTTCTTGTTGCATGTTAATTTTCTATTTAATGATACTATATGTACAACAATCATCACTCCGTAGTCATGTCCAAATTTCAATTAATTAAGAAAATTTATTGGGGAAGATAAATTAGAGTGGCGACACGTGACCAATAGAACATGGCTAAATTTAGGCACATATATTTAGATACTTAATTTAATTAAAGATGCTGACCAAATAATTAGCATGTCTGCATGTGAACTAAAAACCTAATTAGAAAAAAATTAGCAAAGAAAAATTATCCGGCGAGGCCGACATAATTCTTATTTTAATATATATATATATATATATATATATATATATATATATTTATATATATTTATTATACATACTGATGTGACTAGCTGCTGCTTGGTGTATTAATCGATCAAGTTCATTAAAAACAGCAATAAAGAGATTATGCATCCCCTCCAACAAAAAATAAAAATAAAAAGATCATGCGTCTTATATATTTTCTCATGCTTTTAGATGATCTAGAAAATTTTAAAATCCTTGCAAATAAAAAAGGAAAAATGAGCATAACCTCTCATATTTTATAAAATTAATCGAAACCTCATGATATTTAAAAATTAAACAAAATCTCATATTATTACTACAAAATCCCCTAATAAGCCGCTTATAGTTTTACTATGAGAGAGTATTTTTGAAAGGTATGAGATTTTATTTAGTTTTTAAATATTATGAGAGTTTCAATTAGTTTTGTCAAATAAAAGAATATTATACTCATTTTCCCATGAAAAAAGTGCTTAAATTAGAGAACACTTTTTGGCTTAAGGAAAAATAATTACGCTTTATTATTTGGAATATTATTCGAATATATATACATATATATTAGGGTCTCTTTATTGCAGATCATAAAAAACATACAAGATCAAAAGATGATAGAAAATGAATTATTGTTCATATTTGTTGTGTTTTTTTTTTAATTAAAAAAAATCATGTGAGATACATATCTTTACCTTTGAAAATGCGAATTGAACTTAATATTGTATTAAAATTAGACACTTACAACCTAACTTTAAGTCTATATATATATAAATCAATTCTTATTGATTTAAAAGGACGTAAAAATGGGAATTAATTACATGAAAAATGATTAGAACTGTGCAGTTTAATAAAAAAAATAAATAACAAATCACTCTAATAAAGATTTGAAAAATCATAAATTAATGTCAAATGTCGTCCAATTTCAACGATGAACTAGATTGATGATTTTTTTTTTTACAAAATTATATCAATCAAATAGCAATCGGCATAAAAAAAAAAGATTAATAAAAAAAATTTCTCACTATTTAAACTGGACAACTAGAGTTAGTACTGTTGAGATCCAATGTACCCACAAACAAAAAGACACTGGAGGGGGACAAGCAAAGCAAAACAAAAGCTAAATTAAAACTCTTAACCTTTGACACGTGGCCCACGAAATATAATTATCCTTTCTTGTGGGACTTAAACACTAACACCATCCTGTCAACTTTCTCACCATAAAAATAAAGATATTTAGGTCCATTTTCAGAATTTGAGCCACCAATATTTCATTCATATTTGGAAAAATTATTATCCAGCTAATTCGTGATTAAAATTAACTATATATGATTAATATATTTGGAAAGCCCTTTTATGGCATATTTGTTTAATTAAAATTATTGAAATCAAAACTATTATTTGTCAAAGTTCTATATATTTAAGCACGTGCATGGTACTAAAAAAATGTGAGTAGAGGAACAAGCAAACATAAAAGCAAATGTAAAGTTGACTTGCAAGGCGCAAGCTGTAAGCTAATTTATATTAATTGAAAAAATAAAAAGTTTTGTTAGTAAATATGTGTCATCAAACAGTAATATAACTTGCAATCAAACAGATCAAAAACAACAAAAGAAGATCTAGATGCATGAAACCCTAAAAACACAAAACCATTAAAACAAACCAGAAAGTGTAGATCACAGAATAGTCCAAGTCGAGATGATCTCTGTCCTTAAGAACTTATTGGCTCCGTCACGGGTGCTTTACGGATTCGTTTTGCCAACGTTCTCCCAGGATTACTCGGAATCTTCTTGTTCAAGGAGCACTCCTTAACAAGTGTGTGAACTAGGAATAATGGTGGATCTCTCTCAAAACCAAAAGTCAAAACAAAGTGTCTGTAGGATAATGTTTATATGTGGTATCTTCTTTCCTCTTTAATTATGAGTACATGACCCCTTTATAAAGGCATGGAGGGGTGCTATAGGACACCCTTTGGGGTGGGGTTGCAACCCTCTATGATTGTAACCACTCTAGCACCCATTTGCCAAACACAAAGACATATATACCCTTATGAATTAATTGAAGAATTTACAAAATCCCCCACAATTCTTCAAATATTCATTCAGACACGTGAGAGAGATACCGTGAGCTAAAGCTGCATCGAAATAGGTAGCTTTCGCCTTGAACCTTTCCTAGTGAATGACAATCGGATTTACTTGGCAAACCAGTGACGCATAGTCTTGAACTGTTCTGCCGTTGATGTAAACCAAGACAATTGCCAACACACAGCTTTAATTCGACCATTTACCCGTTCTACGGTTGTGTTCATTTTGGCCTGAACAACGGTCCTGGATTCATCAAGCACTTTAGGGAAACCGCCTTTAAAGGTTCCCATGGAAGCGGCCTCACTTCTTACTTGAAATAGGTGATCTACTATGAAGAGGTAATCTGTCTTTACCCCCATTAGGACTCATCTCCTAATATAGTGATCATTAAAAGCCTTAGCTTATCCTAACCAATGACATACAGCACTCAGCGTCATTATCGGAATGGGACAGAGTACGTAACTCTTCAGTGCTTGTTTTGAATTGCACAAAGTTTCTGTTGTCCCTTTTGAACCTAGATCTTGGGATCTCCAGTCAACTAGGTGGGGTTTCCACAGTGACAATTCTTAGATTATAGGCTTCAAGCCCATTCCCCTCGATGACTTCTCAACTTGCTCTCGAGGTAAACCTTTAGTTAGTGGATCCGCTAGGTTTTCCTTTGACCTGACATAATCGATCGTTATTATGCCACTTGAGAGCAGTTGACGTATGGTATTATGTCTCCGACGTATGTGTCGAGACTTACCATTATACATTGTATTTTGGGCTCTCCCAATAGCCGATTGGCTGTCACAATGTATGCTTATCGCTGGCACCGGTTTGGGCCAACTAGGAACATCCTCCAGGAAGTTTCTAAGCCATTCTGCTTCTTCCGCTGTTTTGTCTAACGCTATGAACTCTGATTCCATAGTTGACCGGGCAATACATGTTTGCCTCGAGGATTTCCATGACACGGCTGCATTACCAAGTGTGAAAACAAATCCACTCGTGGATTTGGAATCCACCGTATCAGATATCCAGTTAGCATCGCTGTAACCCTCTAATACAGCAGGATATCTCTCGTAATGTAGGCCATTTTGAAGTTTCTCTCAGATACATCAAAACTCTTACTATGGCTTTCCAGTGGTTGTGTCCTGGATTACTCGTATATCTGCTAAGCCGATTCACAGCTTGAGCGATATCGGGTCGTGTGCAATTCGTGAGATACATCAGACTTCCGATGATTCTCGAATACTCTAGTTGTGATATGCTTGAACCAGTATCTTTTTGATAAATGAAGAGTTAGGTCTACAGGGGTTCTAGCTATGCTTAGATCCCCTTTGATATATTTATCGAGTATCTTCTCAATATAATGAGTCTGTGATAATATATATCCGTCTGATGTCCTAGAAATTTTTATTCCTAGGATCACATCAGCTATCCCCATATCTTTCATATCAAATCTGCTGGATAACACGTTTTTGGTAAACTTAATCATTTCATGATTACTACCAATTATCAGCATATCGTCTACATAGAGACACACAATGACATATCCTTTTTGAGTTGATTTGGTGTACACACACTTATCACACTCATTGGTTTTAAACCCATTTGACAACATTTCTTTGTCAAATTTCTCATGCCATTGTTTCGGTGCTTGTTTTAATCCGTACAAGGATTTTACAAGTTTGCACACCTTCTGTTTTTGTCCAGGAACACTACCCTTCTGGTTGTTCCATGTATTTCTTCATCCAATTCACCATTCAAGAATGCCGTCTTTACATCCATTTGATGTATTTCAAGACCAAATATAGCTGCTATGGCTATGAGCATTCTTATCGATGTGATGCGAGTCACAGGTGAATAGGTGTCAAAGTAATCAAGGCCTTCCTTTTGTCTATAACCTTTTATGACAAGTCTCGCCTTATACTTATCTATTGATCCATCCGTTTTCATCTTCCTTTTGAATATCCATTTGTAGCCCAGCGGCTTACAACCTGGCGGAAGATCAACCAACTCCCAAGTATGGTTCTGTAGGATTGAATCAATCTCACTGTTAATAGCCTCTTTCCAAAGAGGTGCCTCCGGAGAAGTCACTGCTTCTTTATAACTTTGAGGCTCATTTTCTAACAAGTATGTTTGAAAATCGGGACCAAACGACTTAGACGTTCTAGCCCTTTTGCTACGTCTAGGCTCGATTGTCTCAGCATTTACACGTTGATCTGATTCTTGGTCAACTTGATTACTGTCCTTGACAGTATCAACTGTTCTTTTGAGAGACCCAGTCATTTGTCTTCCTTACAAGGAAATGTCTCTTCAAAAAATATCGCATTCCTTGACTCAATTATCATATTTGGATTGATGTCAGGAATCTCCGACTTGTGCACCAAGAATCGATACGCACTACTGTTGTGAGCATCCAATGAATATACAGTCAACAGTTTTAGGTCCTATTCTAACCTCCTTAGGTTTAGGAACCATTACTTTGGCAAGACACCCCCACACTTGAGGTATTTGTAGGAAGGTACGAAACCTTCCACAATTCATATGGTGTCTTGTCTAGTCTTCTGTGAGGAAGCTTGTTCAGAACGTAGTTTGCGGAAAGCAAGGCTTCCCCCCACAAGTTCTGGGGTAAACCCGAACTTGTTAACATGGCGTTCATCATTCCTTCAACGTTCGGTTTTTGCGTTCGGCAATTCCGTTCTGTTGAGGAGAATAAGGAGCAGTGGTTTCGTGAATAATTCCGTGCACAGAACAATATTCACCGAACGGTGAACGTATTCACCACCTCTATCACTCCTGATTCTTTTGATTTTCTTGCCAAGTTGATTTTCAACTTCGCTCTTATAGTGTACAAAGCTTTCAATAGCTTCTGCTTTGCTTCTCAACAAGTACACATAACAGAATCTTGTGCTGTCATCGATAAAAGTGACAAAGTACTTTTTACCGCCTCTTGTTTGCACAATATTCATGTCACATACATCAGTATGTACAAGTTCTAGCGGTTCAAACTACGTTCGATAGATGAAATGATGTTCTATGTATTTTTGCTTCAACACATGCTTCACACTTATGTTGGCTATCAATTGCAAATTTAGGTATGAGGTCCATGTTAATTAATTTACGCATGGTATCATAATAACATGTCCTAACCTCCCATGCCATACATTTTGTGACACAATAATATAAGCAGACGAACTAGCTTTATTAATAGCACGATTAACAGTCATTACATTTAGCTTGAAAAGGCCCTCAGTTAGGTATCCTTTTCCTACATACATATCATTCTTAGTCATTACAAACTTGTCAGAAACAAACAAGCTTAAACCCAGCCTTACTAAGAAGAGAGCCTGAGACTAAGTTCTTCCGAATATCTGGAACGTGCAGTACATTCTTCAATGTTAGCTCCTTTCCGGATGTCATCTTCAGAACAACTGTGCCTTGTCCAACCACCTGAGAGGTAGACGAGTTTCCCATTGTCAGATGATCGCCGCCATCGACCTTCTGGTACATGGAAAACATCTTACTGTCTGCACAGATATGGCGAGTAGCCCCAGTGTCTACCCACCATTCTCTCGGATTCCCAACTATGTTAGCTTCGGTTACCACTGCTGATAGTTCCATCTCTGAGATATCATCAGTCAGCTGCTCACTCTCAGTAACATGGGCCTCATATTTCTTTTTCTTGCCCTTGTCCTGAGACTTCTTGTTTCTGCAGTCCTTTGACATATGACCGCTCTTTCCACAGTTGTAGCATTTTCCCTTGAACTTCTTGTTCCCAGAGTCAGCTCCACCGTTCTTTCTCTTTTTGCTACCCTTTGCACCTTCAATGATGTTGGCCTTAGACTCCAGAGTCTTGTAGCTGGCCTTCTCGGACATCCTGTTGTCCTCTTCGATTCTCAATCGAACACTGAGGTATTCAAGGCTCATCTGCTTCTTTTTGTGTTTCAGATAGCTCATGAAGTCCTTCCATGATGAAGGCAGTTTTCAATTATGGCGGCAACTTGAAACAACTCACAGAGTTTCATTCCTTCATCCAGTATTTCATGAATGATCAATTGCAGTTCACCCAACTGAGACATCACCGTCCTTGAATCTACCATCTTGTAGTCCAGAACCTACCCACGACAAATTTCTTTTGTCCGGCATCTTCAGTTTATACTTCTTCTCGAGAGATTCCCAGAGAATCTTCGCAGAAGTCATGCCTTGGTACACATTGTACAGGGTATTGTCAAGACCACCCAAAAGGTAGTTCTTGCATAAGAAGTCTCCAGACATCCAAGTCTGTTCTCGCTCTTCCTTGGCCTTCTCGGATTCACCCTCCACAGGACCCGGAGGATCTTTGAGGAATTTTGCCAACTGGAGAGTTGTCAGGTAGAACAGCATCTTACTCTGCCATTGTTTGAAATTTACCCCACCAAATTTCTCTCGGTTTTTCTCCATGAGAGACCGGGTACCGTGATATTTCCGCTAGCCATATGTAACTGGAAAATCAACAGGGTCAATTAGTCTACGAAAGACAAATTGCACAACGATCAACGAATGATCTTGTTCAAAGTGATAAACGATAAATGTAGATATAATAATTCAATCAAGATTGGATGGAATTACTTGTGTATTATTACACTTTAATTCTCAACCAATTATGCACGATCAAACAATTTCAACTTTATCACTATGTGTATGCTTGTGATAATTGAACAACCTAATAATAACTTAAATCTATACTTCCAAGATTAATGTGTTAACAGTATATGACTTACCAAGTTAATATTATTTAAGTTTGCAGTTTATAAGAATTACAGGACTATATCGTTAGTGTCGCGTTCGTATCTACGTTCGAACGAGACTGTCCAGTGTGTGTGCGTTCGTGTTGCGTTTGATAACGCGTTCGAACGATGTGTTTCCAGAGAGTCACGTTCGAGTAGCGTTTGAAACGCGTTCGAACGGAATGATTCCAGAGAGTTTGCGTTCGAGTTGCGTTCAGTACGCGTTCGAACGTTCTAAGGCAGAAGGCTTTCGTTCGAGTTGCGTTTGAAACGCGTTCGAACGTTCTTACGAGAATTCAAATTTTTAGCCTTCGCGTGCGTTGGGCGTTCGAACGCCCTACGGGTTTTTTCATGCACAGTTCGTATTTTCCAGAAAATATTAAAACCCTAACATGCAAATTACTATTTAATAACACGATACAATAAGTTCTTAAGATTGTTAGTAAATATGTGTCATCAAACAGTAATATAACTTGCAATCAAACAGATCAAAAACAACAAAAGAAGATCTAGATGCATGAAACCCTAAAAACACAAAACCATTAAAACAAACCAGAAAGTGTAGATCACAGAATAGTCCAAGTCGAGATGATCTCTGTCCTTAAGAACTTATTGGCTCCGTCACGGGTGCTTTACGGATTCGTTTTGCCAACGTTCTCCCAGGATTACTCGGAATCTTCTTGTTCAAGGAGCACTCCTTAACAAGTGTGTGAACTAGGAATAATGGTGGATCTCTCTCAAAACCAAAAGTCAAAACAAAGTGTCTGTAGGATAATGATTATATGTGTTATCTTCTTCCTCTTTAAATTAGGAGTACATGACCCCTTTATAAAGGCATGGAGGGGTGCTATAGGACACCCTTTGGGGTGGGGTTGCAACCCTCTATGGATTGTAACCACTCTAGCACCCCTTTGCCAAACACAAAGACATATATACCCTTATGAATTAATTGAAGAATTTACAACAAGTTTTAAAAGTGAAAGTTCGTGATTAGTTTAGGTTCTGATCATATACGAAATTTATTACAATTAATTAAGGTAAGTCTTAATTAATATGCCTATGGATTCTCAACAAGCAACCACAATATAAACAAATAAAATAGATTACGGAAAATAAATCAATCACACAAAATCAACACAATAATTTTGGGGACGAAGTGGAAAACTCGTGCGAGTACAAAAACCACTTCGGGTATCTCGATTACCAGCCCAATCCACTATATAGAGAAAAACTTACAGCGATGGTCAAGACCTATGATGGCAACTCCACCGACTCAAGTACCTCTAGACAGTAAGAAACCAAGGAACTCCTTAAGCGCACACACCACAATTTTCTTCAGAACCTCTGAAGTCTCTGAGTGAATCAAATCCTTACGCATGCCAGAACTCCGACTATCAATCTTCCTCCTTGAGAATTCTGAAGGATTATGAATTTTGGGTTTGGTTGTGTTGAAGGTTTATCAAAGATTGAATCTCATCATAAACAAAGAAGACAAAAAGATGAAATAAGTCTTCAATGTGGATTCAAAGAAGGTTGAAAGCTTTGAGAGATTTTGGCTCAAGAGATTTCTGTTTCAACCCTTGGGGTTGGTGGCTACATGTTCTATTTATAGGTAGGGTGAAGATTTAGGGTTTTTCAAAGTGAAAAGGCTGAAAAACGCGTCCAGATCGCAGTCGTGTTCAAACGATTACTCGAATGCACCACGAACGCGTGTCCACTGGAAAGACTCGTTCGAACGCTACTCAAACGCACCACGCAGGCTGACTCTCTGGAATGTTTGGTTCGAACGCTTCCTCAAACGTACCACATATGTTTGCTCTCTGGAATATTTTGTTCGAACCCAATGGAGAACGTGCCACTAAAGCCACACGTTCTAACGCTGAAACGAACGCAGCACTAACGAAAATGCTCCAGCTCTGTCAAATACTAGTCCAATTGCTCCAAGTTCTTCAAAATTTATTACAACTCAATTGAACTTGTTTTGTCACGGACATTGCCAATAAAAATGGAACTTACAATCTCCCCCTTTGGCATTCCGTGATAAAATACTACTTAATACAAAGACTACAGTAATAGACCCAAAAAGAAAATAGCCAACTACCAACCATCAAAACAACGACTTATTACAATAATACTCGATCTAATACCTAACAAAGTAGTCTTGAAATCAATGACACCTCAGCAACAAACCTGCTTACCTGAAACATCCACAAACAATAATATACCGTGAAAAATATTGAGATTATCAAGAATAATATAAAGCATGTATAAATCTCATGCATGTACAAGTAGATATCTTTCTCCCCCTTAATCATAACTCTCCTTAAAACATGAATATCAAAAGGATATTCTACGCTACTACTCCCCTTTAATCTACTCTCCATCTTTTTGTCACGAAATGATAAAGGGTGAAAGGATCAGGATAAACAATATGAGATAACTCATGCAAGAGAATATACAAACATAAATTACTCCCTCTCACTAACAGGCACATGCAGTTAGCATAAAAACAAACGGGAAGTAAACGCTCATAGATATGCAAAATAAAGGGTATGCAATGATAAATAGCACACACAAACACACAATGAGGTTAAAAAAATTGTATCAAAAACTGACTGAAACAACATTTCAAGCAAATACGATGAGACCCAGTTAGTAATAAGCTGTTTATGACATGAAGTAATATGCACCATTTTAAATTTGGCTAAATATAACACACATGCATATGACATAAACACCAAAACATAACAAGCACTTGCGTGAAAAATAAGTGCACAACGAATCAAGGGTTAAGACCTTATTTTATGAGCTGGACACAGCCAAAGAAATCCATCTCTTAACAAACCAAGTCCACAAAAATAAATGTTCAAACCCAGCACCATTAAGACCTGAAATTAAGCAACATTGGTTGCATGCTATGTGATTTTCCCCATAAATATCATGAGCTCATAAATAACAACTCTTTCGAGTGAAGGGTTCTCACATACACAATTTTATTATCTCAAGGCTTGGTCGCATGTATGAGTTTTTGGACTAGCAATCTAATTTCTATCATACTTTGTTCACTAAATAGTGTGACCTTTGACTAGATAACTTTGATATCCCCTTGTTAAAAGCAAAAAGAAATAAAATAAAATAAAAGGAAATTATACATGCATAACCATATATCCTACATACCATGATCACATGCACATGCTTTTCATGTTCGTACAAGCCACAAAAATATTTTTGGTATTTTTCAATAATATATTTTTTTTGATTTTTCAGCTTTAACACGCATAAAAAAATAAATAAAGACACAACATGACTTGTCAAAATCCAATGGTACGTGGAGTTGTATCCTGAGTGCAGATCATACTACCGTCCATTCAGAATCGGCTATGAAATTTATGTCCGAGTTTCTATCATATATACCGAGGGACATATAGCAAAAATAAAACACATACACCCATATGCATTGAAAAGAAAATAAACGTGCAAAAATATAAAACACACACACACACACATGCTATGGGAAAACAGATGCAACTTCTAGGAAGAGTTACACCTAAGTGCACTCTCATCATGCATATCAAGATATTCAGAAGTAGTTGGGAAGTCATCTTGCTTCCTCACCCAAACTTTCTTAGGAATCTCTTCCACTTGAGAATTCCTAGTCAGCACATCAAGTTTCTCACTAAAGAATTGAGCTTGTTTGGTTAGTGCAAAAATTTGAGACACTAAATTTGAGGTAGCAAATCTAGGTGACACAATCTTAGGCCACTTCGTTTGTTTATGCAACATGAAGCACTTAGGCCTAATGTGTCATGCATTGTCACAGTGATGGCACACAGACACAAACCTCAGATGAGAGCGAGGTTTACCCACAACACCTCTAGATCGAGGTTGGGGAACGGGACGAGGAACAAATAGAGGAATAACATGACTACTCTCAACAGGCTTCTTGCCTAAGTTATATTTAGGAGGGTTAGACACTGCTCTAGACGATGGAGTCTTATTGCAATTAGGCTCAACACTAATACTTAGTATGTGGTTTAGTTTTCTATTCCCACTGGAAAATACAGACAACTGGGTTCTAGTATTTTCAAGATCGGTCTCTAAAGTTTGGACCTTATCAAATAGGCCTCTATTCCTCTCCTCCAGGTCATCTACAATCAAGAGGCTTTGCTCAAATTTGGCTTGAGCTTCATTCTTTTCTAGCTCTACTAGTTTCAGCCTCTTATTGACCTCTATATTAGTCTTTTTAATAACTAAACTCTCATTAAACAGTTCAACATAAGCTATCTGAAGACTATCCTCATCAACAGAATCATCGAGAGAGACTTCTGAATCAACATCATTAACTTCATTCTCTCTCTCATCAGTCACACTAGCAGCAAAGGCCATAAAATTGCTCTTGTCTTTAGGAGCCTCATCAGAAGTATAGCTACATTCTGAATCAATAAGAGAGTCTGCCATGGCTTTCTTACCTTTAGCCTTAAGGTATGTGGGACACTCATGTCTGATGTGCCCATATCCTTCACATTCATGGCACTGGATACCACATGATCTACTACCCCTATCCTCTCTAGACTCTCTCCAGCTATGCCTACTCTCTCTAGGCCTATCATCCATATCCCTCTCACTGCTATGACCACTCTTTTTCAGCTTAAGAAATTTCTTAAACCTCTTGGAAAACATGGCCATATCATGTTCTGTGAGGGTATCATCATTATCACTAGACGGATCATGAGCAACTTCCTTCGCGATCTTCATCGCTATAATTTTTGGCTTTTTATAACCAGGAAGTTTCTTCTCATAAACCTGCAGTTTTCCTATGAGGTCATCTAATTTAAGCTGATCGAGGTCGTCATTATTTTCCTCGATGGCGGTAATCTTGGGTAGGAACTTATCAGGTAGGGATTCAAGGATTTTCCTAACTATCCTACTGGTAGGGATAGTCTCACCTAGGTTAAAGCTTGAGTTAACGACATCGTTAATCTCAGCGTAGAACACATCAAAAGTCTCATCATCTTTCATATGGGCGACCTCAAATATAGTAGCTAAATCCTGGAGTCTATTATTTTTAACAGACAGTGTGCCCTCATGCACAGTCTGCAGGATGTCCCAAACATCCTTGGCTATCTCACACATGAAGATTCTCCTAAATTCTGCCGAGCAAACAGCACATTGAATGACATTAATTGCCTTGCTGTTCTTATTGCTAATGTCAAAATAATCCTTGGTCTAGGTCAATTTGTCTTTAGGGGAAGAGACCCCATCAACTATAACTACAAGAAGTTTCAACCCGTATTCTACTGTCATCCAGACCCTCTCATCTAGGGACTTAAGGAACGCTCTCATCAAAACTTCCAATGTAAATATTCCGTGCCATCAAAAAATGGCGGAGAATTTAAGGGGTGACTACGATCCATAGTAACGGGTTAAGGATCGAGTTCAGGCTCTGATACCAATTGACAGTTCGTGATTAGCCTAGGTTCTGACCCTATGCGAAATTTATCACAATTAATCAAGACAAGTCCTAATTAATGTGCTTATGGATTCTCAACAAGCAACCACAATATAAACAAATAAAATGGATTGCGGAAAATAAATCAATCACACAAAATCAACACAATAATTTTGGGGATGGAGTGGAAAACTCGGGCGAGTACAAAAACCACTCCGGGTATCTCGGCTATCAGCCCAATCCATTATATAGAAAAAAATTTACAGCGATAGTCAAGACCTATGATGTCAACTCCACCGACTCAAGTACCCCTAGATTGTAAGAAACCAAGGAACTCCTTAAGTCCGCACACCACAGTTTTCTTCATAACCTCTGAAGTCTCTGAGTGAATCAAATCCTTACACACGCCGGAACTCCGACTACCAATTTTCCTTCTTGAGAATTCTGAAGGATTATGAATTTTGGGTTTGGTTGTGTTGAAGGTTTATCAAAGATTGAATCTCACCATAAACAAAGAAGATAAGAAGATGAAAGAAGTCTTTAAGGTGGATTCAAAGAAGGTTGAAAGCTTTGAGAGATTTTGGCTTAAGGGATTTCTGTTTCAACCCTTGAGGATGGTGGCTACATGTTCTATTTATAGGTAGGGTGAAGATTTAGTGTTTTTCAAAGTGAAAAGGCTGAAAAACGCGTCCAGATCGCAGTCGCGTTCGAACGATTACTTGAACGCACCACGAACGCGTGCCCACTGGAAAGACTCGTTCGAACGTACTCGAACGCACCACGCATGCTCGCTCTCAGGAATGTTTTGTTTGAACGCTTCCTCGAACGTACCACGGATGTTTACTCTCTGTAATATTTTGTTCGAACCCAATGGAGAACGTGCCACTAACACCACACGTTCGAACGCTGAAATGAACGCAGCACTAACGAAAATGCTCCAGCTCTGGAAAATACCAGTCCAATTGCTCCAAGTTCTTTAAGACTTATTACAACTCAATTGAACTTGTTTTGTCACAGATATTGCCAATAAAAATGGAACTAACAAAAAAGATTATATTATGTGTTAAAATTGCTATTTAATATATATATATATATATATATATATATATATATATATATATATATATATATTGATTTCTTCTTCTTATTATGTATTATTTTGGACTTTTTTAAATTAGTTTTATTTTGGACTTGAATACAAGTAAAATTACACAAACGGTGCAACTCAAGTTCATTATATATACAATTTCTTGGGGAATTTGTTAGATAGATATCTACTAGTACTGGTCTGCATTAATTTTACTATAAATTTATAATAGCCGAAATATTTTTGAATTTTTATCCCCACATTAATTTGAATATTGCGTACATCATTGACATTCACTAAATTAGTGAAAATTTGTGCATTAGATACACCTTATTTATTATTAATATAATATTGCTGCTATTCATAAACTATTTGTTAATATTAGAATTACACTGTTAATACTTATTATTTAATACTTTTAGCTAAATGATCTGAAGCGTCTTTGACCAAAACATATGCTGTAACCTTTATACTTATTCAACTCACCATAAAACTTTTGACCTGTTTGATTGCATGCGTATATTTTCTTCATTAGCAGTATATTAAAGCTTGTTGAGTCATTCAGAGAGTTGACACAAATGGTCGGTCGAAATTTTTAAATTTAATCTAAAATTAAGGACCTAAAATTTAGAGAAATTTCAATTTTTAATATATAATATGATTTATATATTTTATCGGTGGGGATCTCATTTCAAGAATTCGTCTAGGGCCTCATAAAATTTATGACAACTCAAAACCGCTCCTGTCTTAGGTATTATATTTTTATCAAATGTTTGAATTGACGAACATATATTATTTCTAGTTCCTTTTGATAATGGTATTTATTTTATACAATCCACTGTATCTTACATTGTTTTTGTACAATCACACAGTTTTGATTTGATTTTCAGATAATAATCCTAGACACATTCGATGACTTATCTGAGATATAATAATAATCAACATTAGGCTACCGTCAAGTTGATGGCAGAAATATTCATCATACTCGTCAAAATCAAGGAAAATATATCAAACTGTTATGCTATCTAGTAGCGAAGTCAGGATTTCAATTTTATGGGATAATAGGGATAAATTTTAACTTAAAAAATGTACATGAGTTAAAATGGTGATTTTTACATATAAAATTCATGATATCATTTATAAGTGCTTAAATTTGGCCTTTTCCATAGAAGACATGTGTCGACAATATGAATAAAGCTTCTTCCATAAGATATTGTAAGTGGGCCTACTGCTAACAGAGATTGGGCCAATTGGGGAGTGACATCGGTCACAACATAGTTATGACACATGACAATTTGGAACATCTTCTGGTGTCCGTGTATTCCGGAGTTAATCCATTCTGAAGGAACATCTCACATCCCTCCGAAGAAATGAAGAATAATTCTGGAGTGGAGAGGACAACCCTCCGAGGTGAATCTACCTCGAAAGAAATGTCATTCTGGAGTCCGGAGTGTAATGGTTTGGGGTTAGCGCGGAAGTATCCATGTGACTAAAATTTAAAATTTTCTTCCAAAATCACTTTAAAGATCGTAGTTATATTATTGTTGACGTAAACAAATATACTATTAAATTAATCTCTATTAATTTTAAAAGCATGCAATAATTTTTATTTATCAACATAAATAAAATCCAACGATAAAGTAATCATACCTGAATGCGTTTATCGTTTTCTTGAGCCTTCTTGAATTTCCCATCGTAGTAGTGCACCAAGCTTTACACCTATAGTTGGCACACTAGAACTATTCCACAAACAAATTGCTCACACTTTGAGAACATAAGAAACTCTTTTTTTCTCGGATGTTGAAGTCTTAAATTTAATATCCAAGAAATAAACTTTCTTGGAATTAATCTTGGACCTAATTTGGAACAACACAGAGTGAGAGAGAGGCAAGATTTCGGTGAAGGAGAGAATTGCTACTCCTTGACCGAATTCTACATATAATTATAGTGTTGGATTTGTTTTGTTTGTTTCATAATACAACAATGACATTCCGAGATCTCTCCACATCAAATTAGGTCTCTTAAAGATTCTTTCCAAAATAAATTAGGATATTTAATCAAATTAGGAATCCTAATTAAATAAAGACTTCCCTATTTAATCTTAATTAGGCCTATAATTAATTTGGGTGCTAGCCCAATAGATTAAATATTATTTTGGTCAAATAATTAATTAACTATTAATTAATTTATCTTACTTGATTTTAATTAACAATTAATTAAAATCATATTTAATTAAATTTATTTTATTTAAAATAAATATCAAATATTTATTTAAACAATTAAATCTAATTTTTATATTTCGAATTTATTAATCAAATTAATATTTTCGAAATATTCCGATTATCTCAATCTTATTAGGAAATCTCATTTTTCCAAAATAATCATTTATTAACTTTTAATAAACATCATTGAATTTGTAACGTATATGAGAACTATATTTGTGCGACCGTCCTAGGTTCATTATCGAGTAGTAGTGAGATAATATTAAATCTTTAATATTTCATCTCCATGATATCCCCCAGACCATGGGCAATCGCCTAACAGTAAGCCATGACCCGTAGTCGATGAATGGAGTGGGAAAACATATGAACCTGTTAGAATACACTTCGAGCATGTCATCTCATTCCTTCCGATATTTATGTTTCTTATCGAGTCCGAGATCATGGTTGGGTCAAATCTTTTCTACTCGACATATCTTTAAACTCTATATTTTGGATTTGATATCTCTAATATACCGACTACTTTGGGGAAAGACTTATATCCACAACTTTGAGTTTCCTTGAAACATCTCTAGCTCTTATCATCAAAACTATCGAATCTCATCTCAAAGCACACATGACTTTGAACATTCATAGTTCAAGGTTATCTAGCATTTAGTCTAATGACGTGGATATTCGAATGAAGATATACTAGTGAACCAATAGTACTATCGCACAAGTCATCATATGATCTCAGGTTAGAGATATGATGACACTAATGTATTATTACGAAGATTAATGACCTTAGATAATATTACTATTTGATCTTACGCTTTTGAGGTCGTGTTCGATATTTCATTACTTAATGAAACATCTATTGTTTGTGTCATTATTGTTAGGGTTGGTGCTCGGAGTGCCAATCTGGATCATATTTATGTCCGATTCATGAATATAAATAATTTTTTTTCCATAATATTACTTATTTATGGTAGTACTTCTTGCTTTTATATACATATTTGATCTAATTACGATTAGATTGAAACTAAATATGATTTAGTGATATGTATATATTAAAAAAAGACCCGATAATATATTTTGTAGTGCGCAGTTACAAAATAGTTTGTAATTGACATTGGGAAATGTCACTACTAGAAGTATATTATCAAATAAAGTTCCTGGTCAAGATTTACTAACACGGGTCGGTTAGTAAAATCCACCGAGACCAGTACATGTCGTATATCGTGACTTGGTCCGATGGTTTATCCCAATGAACCATGCGTATTGGGAGACTCGTATAGACGTGTAGGTGTTTATTTGATAAACACTGAACGACTCACTGAAGATTTCCTAATAGATGATACACCAACGTCAATAGGAATCTTCTCGAGTCGAGTAGCATAGTGGTCCTTCGACTTGAGATACCACTGTGGATATATGAGATATCCTCCATACTTTGATGGTAGTCACGTCATCGATCTATTTTGATCAGACCTCCGCCTGTTCGTTGGGTGTGGACTGATGCTCATGATATCCTGTGAGTATCAGATAGAATCCATTAGTCCTGTGTACATGGCATATGTATCATGTACGTATTTGCGATCTAGTAAATCTATGGCCGTGGTATACTTTGGAAGCGAGTTTCGAGTGTTACTTAGAGATCGTAAATTTAAAAGTCGACTATATTATACTTTAGAGATTTGATGTTCTTATCTATATCCCCGGTATAATATTGATAGCCTGTGACAAAGGAATTATACGTATGCAATGACCTCGACTTGTATAGTTTAGCGAGATTATCCGTGGTCGTCATAATTCATGAGTGGGTGAATTATGGACACGAAATTGGATTCAGTGACGGATAAATCTAAACTTAGAGAGTCAAACAATATGAAGTGTACTCGTTGAGCACTTGGACAACACGTTATGAATAATACAGATTATTCATAATACTTCATCGGATTAAATGAGTTAATTCGAATTGTTTAAACGGTTAAATGAAAATACATGCATTAGGGGCATTTCAGTCAATTAATAATTAATGTGTATTTGTATTTGATACAAAATTTGATTTGATACATATTAATTATTTGTCAAATGAGACTTTGGCACTTGCCATTAATATATGTATTTTTTATTTAATGTAAATAAAATACGTATATAATAATAATCGCATTAATTAATTACTTAGGTATTTAAATGTTAAGTATCTAGATAATTACATTATATCAATATTACATAATTGTTATGCAATATGTTTGATTATTATTGGTTACATGTGGCATGATTTTATTAAGCTTAAAGTTTACAAATTGGATTTGTTAAATTAAAGCTTATTATTATTTAATTAGATTAAATTATCCAAATGACCATAATACCCCTCAAAGTCGGTTTGGCCTTGTTTTTAGTTGGAAAATTTTATTTTCTTCATTAATAAGAGCTCCATGGACGAACCTAACAAGCATAAAAGCACCCAAAAATTTGTTTGAAGAAACAAGGAAGAATGTGAAGAAATTCAAGAAAAAGTTTATGAAATTTAGGAGATTTGGAGCTAATCTTCATAACTCTTAAACTTAGAAAGCTTGTTTCTTATTCTTGAGCATCTAGAAAAGTTCTAGAGTTTCTTCCTTTCTTATGTTTTGGGGCTTTTTGATTTGGAGGATGGATTTAGAGGTTAGATGCATGTGTGAAGTTAGATTGGATAATATTAGTGTAATATTAGTTCAATTTATCATTGATGACTTGTTTCCATTCTAGAGTGTTATGACCACTCTTGTAACTCCTAGAATTGCTCTTGAGTTCTTCATTTGTGGTGACTTTGGTTGGTGTAACTATTAATATGATTAATATTGAGAAAATTGGATTTAAAGCATGAAAAATGATATTTTTAGTTACCAAATCAGATCTGGAATTTCTATATTTTTGGTGATGAAAATTATGTTATATAAATGTATTGGATGTGTTTTGGACATTGAAATAATTGTCGAAAATTATTTCGGAGTTGAAATATACGAAAACGGTGAAAAACAATGTTACCTAGTAAGTTTCGGGCTTACCGGGTGTATGCTGTCCAAACAATGAATTGGTCACTGTTCGGGCAGCCCATGAATTGCCTAAGTACTATTGGAGCTGACTTGGGTAGCCCCCATGTGTATTGGTTGGTCGGTTCGGACAAAAACGCATTTTATGCCATTTTTTGGAAAAATATTTTCGTAAAAGTTTCGCAATGTCTCTAACCTATTTATGTCATTATTTGATATCGAATAAATATGTTTAGGTGAAATATGAATGAATTATTCATATTTATTAAATAATTTATTTGATAACTTTAAAAGTTTTAAAGTTACGATTTCGTCCGAACCGCGCGTTTCTGTTGCCCCCGCGCTAAAACCCCAACAAAAATAATACCAGTGCAGGTCTGATCCTTCATCCATTACATTTTTCATGCTTGATATATGATATATAATCCAATTTAGATGTAATTTAGATGTTTGCACATGCATGTAATTTAAATGTTTCTAAAATTTTCGGTTCGACACTAACGGGAAACATAGCGGAGATTTAATGATTAAGTTAAGTTATGTTTTCCCAGGTAGAATTAAACTATTGAGAAATTGATCTAGATTAAATTCTACATTTGATGTAGAGTAAAACCTCTTTAGGAATATTCCCACTTAAATAAGACATTAAAGTAACTAGTATTAGAAATACTTGTTTCTTGGTCCACATTGTCAGTATAGATGCAAGTGATTTCCTAATGTTGTAGCTGTATCGTGCAAAAACTGTGCAGTTGTGGCTAATGGTAGTTCATTTCACCGGTAGAACTTATATGATAAGAGACAAATTCAAGTGAAAGTGGAAATCTTGAACGTGCCAAAGCTGTCAGGACTACATCAATAGCTTGAGTTTGTCACTGACAAGTGAAGCCTTGATACGCCTCATTGTGAACGTGCTAAAGCTATTATAACGAGAAACGGTCAGGACCAAAACCAGGAGTCACAATGAGTGTGATTGACAATGAGTTGTCTACCTGTGAATATACGTAGGCGAGAACGTGCCAAAATAGTGAGTCAAAATATATTCATGGGGTCCACTTCTCACTATGGAATTCAATTTAATTATTGGATTCCCATTTTCCGTTGGGGATTACAGTATTATGTAAAGTAGTGGGAGGCACTGCTGGGTTAAAAATCCATAACTAAAGCAGTGTGTAATAATATGAAAATTGCCGCATATGTTTTCCTTATTCTATATTGTTGATAGAATTAAACTTCTAATCCACTGCATGCATATTATTTGTATATATTTTCTGACTTTCCTTATGATTGCAGATTTCTAGAATAGGTTCTAGATTTAGAGTAGGCTTGGATATTGTTAGATTAATCTAAACCATCGGGAACTATTGTTCCAATTTTCTTTGAAAAATCAAGATGGTTAGTGACTTAGTTACTAAGTCACATTAGGTAATCTAAATAAATATCTGTTTTAGGATATAATAGTCTAGAGAGAATAGTTTCTTTTGCAGTAAAAATTGACGTGAATTAGTTAATGTCTCGAGATTATTGACTGGCATTAAGAAAACCCCATTAGGTATTTGTTTATCTAATAATGACATTTCTTGGCTTTAGTGACCTTTAGAGGTCATATGTCTAACATAATTTGCTGATCAATTATTTGCAATTGTTGTGAATAGTTGAAGGCAAATAATAAAGATAAAGAAAAGAGATGTGTATAGTTATCTGTAGAGAATATCGATTCTCACAATACGACAACTATAGGTATTGGATACCAGATCTCCATTCTAGTTATTTAAAATAGTGTTTAATGATTGTTTTGATATTTGATATCAGAACCTGTGATAATTTGATAGTTACTTGTTCTTTATAAATAATTGTTACATAGTTTAATACGACTAGTAGTGTCATTAACGAAGAGATAAACATTAAGAAAAATATTCGGTTAAGTAAATAACTTACAACAGTGCTTTATAAGATTTTATCACATAAATATTAGATGCTTATTCCGTATGGTAAAGGATGGTCTGATACGAGATCACACCACATATCCTTAACCATTTAATGAATATTGTATTCGGGAAGTGATTAAATCTCATTTAACCAATGATCGTCATTAGACCACAGATTTGTTAAACTGATACATTGGATGTATGTAGTTTAATGAATTAGAAATTACATTGGATAGTTTTCTTTACTTCGTAACTTAGTTAATGAATTGTCATGAATTAGTTGCATGTTTCTAAAAGAACACATATTGAACGTCTTGAAAGGTTCGAGAACTTTCAATCTGTTCTAATGAAACATGGATCAAATATTTTGACTTGTTCAAAGAAATTCGATTTGAAGTTTTGAAAACTATATCCTTAAAATTCATTATGAGTCTTTGAATTGTTCAAAGATGTTTGATACGATCAAACATATGAATTTATGGCAATTAGTTCTAAGATTATTTAATGAATGTGATTCTTACTCAATATTATTCTTCTACGATTCCATCATGATGAAATTGGTCAGTGGGAGAAATCGAATCTTATATGATTTGATTCGTTTGATATTGAGTGTTACCGAATTAGTTTCAATACTCTTGGGGATAT
Organism: Zanthoxylum bungeanum; assembly: GCA_019454045.1. NCBI lineage: Eukaryota > Viridiplantae > Streptophyta > Magnoliopsida > Sapindales > Rutaceae > Zanthoxylum > Zanthoxylum bungeanum. The sequence continues at coordinate 315,102 of SKCR01000165.1, forward strand.
GCTCCAGTAACACTAATTCATCATTTTAATTAATGTTCCATTAGTTTCTACAGTTACGTATATGATATGTATGGGTAGAAAATTCGAATCTTGAAAAGTTTGAGATTTGAATCTTTCTTTTGTATAATGGTTATATAATTGAAAGTACTTGCGCCTCGGAGGTACAAGTAAAAGTTTATCATTTATTCTATTTAATAGAATATTGTATTCTATTTGATAGAATATCTTTTCTACGATCCCGAGTAATAAAATTATTTTATTACTTGGTGTGTAACATCAGATGTTAACTATTGTAGAAAAGACTTAACTTATTGAAGTTAAATGTGAGAGTGATAACTATAAATGAAACTACATAATTAATACTATGAAAAGACCCTTAGAAAGCTTCCATATAAGTCCAATAGGAAGTCAAAATCATTAGCATAATATTTGACACTTAATGGTTCTGCTGTTTTCTTATCGAAGAAAATTATCCTATAACTTATAGTCGGAGCGATATTTGATATCGATTTTGGAAGTTATCATTGAACGATAGATCTAAGATTGTTTGTAGCTTACTACAATCAAGTTTTGAACTTGATTAAGCTTTCTTTATGAATCGTTCATAAAATATGCAAATTATTTGCGCAGCAAAAGTAAAGTGAGCTTGTTAAAGGTTTGACCTTTATAGTATGAAAATAAGAAAGGTTATACTCAGTAATCTATTGTAGATTCTGAGAAAACTTTTCTCTAGTCGCACTAATTGAACAATTAAGGATCTGTTGATTAATGTTGATATTAAACTATGTATTTTAGCTAGGAATACAAAATGGCATTCCTGAATGGTTTCTTCGAAGAAGAGATCCATTGTGATTTCTTTGTTTGAAAAGTTCATTCTGGAATGGCCCTGGAGTTTGTATTCTGCTAAGATTGCAGTTTGGTATAATGGCTTATAGAGCCTATTGTAGACTCATGTGAGCTTTCCGGAAATATGTGTTCTCTAATTTTGATACAATCAGATTGTCTGATTTTATCAAAGCATAGAGAATACATATTTGATAGTAGGGTCAGTGGGAGCGTACAATTTTCTTTTGAGTATTGTATATCCTAACGATATTATCATTAATAATGTAATAATGAGATGTTTGTAAGGTAAAAGGTTTACCTAAGTCTTCTTTTCTCCGTGAAAGCAGTGGGAGTAGTCTCTGTTATATTCGATATAAAGTTTTATATACGATATAAATCAAGAGACTTGTGAGATACTCTCATTAGTCGTGCATTAGATATGATCTAATAAAGGACACAACAAGACTATTTGTGTGACAGTTAGTATAAATATATGACAGTTAGTATAACTGTTTGACAATTAGTGTGTCTCTTGTATATAGTATTTATCTTTCGTAAAGGATGATTCCTTTGTCGAAAAAGAAATTGATTAGAATGTCTAGTCAATTTTATGCATCATATGATGATGGCATAATGAATACTATATTATGTGCGATTAAAGATATCAATTTAATCGTAATTATTACGAGCTATTTTGATACCATGCGGACACCTGGGTCGTAAAACATGTTATTTGTTATCTTTGAGATATTAAGAACAAGTTTCTTATTCATGGAGAATATAATCCGCAACCATTAGGGTCAGATTAGTTTTGAGTCTAATTATGACGTTAGACAGTCTACGTCATATAGAGTCAGAAAAGATGCAGTGGGAGTGTCACAGATGATTATACTATGTTAGTAGAATTAGTTGTAACTTATGAAATATTGACTTATGAAATTGCATAGTGACCTTATAGATTATAAGTTTTGATATTAGTGTTGTGCTTGCGGTTGTCTTATAATATTTGGATTTGATCTCTAAATACATAGACAACTCAGTAGTTGTGGCATAATATCGATGTCGCATCTGAGTCATATTGATGTATAACTTAGGTTCTACAAAATATAAATGATGCTGGCTAAGGGAAACGAATGGGTTTGTTGCACAAACTCAAAATATTATAGCAGACCTACTTGTTATTGCCTACCTTTTGAGTGATAGGTGAGCTCTTGAGGGCTATGCATAAATGATACACATTTAGATGTGTATATGATACCGTGGATTGGCACTAGAGCAAGTGGGAGAAATTGTTAGGGTTGGTGCTCGAGATGCCAATCTGGATCGTATTTATGTCCGATTCATGAATACGAACAATTATTTTTTTCCATAATATTACTTGTTTATGGTAGTACTTCTTGCTTTCATATACATATTCGATATAATTACGATTAGATTGAAACTAAATATGATTTAGTGATATGTGTATATTAGACAAAGACCCGATAATATAGTTTGTAGTGCGCAGTTACAAAATAGTTTGTAATTGACATTGGGAAGTGTCACTATTAGAAGTATATTATCAAATAAAGTTCATGGTCAAGATTTACTAACACGGGTCGGTTAGTAAAATCTGCTGAGACCAGTACATGTCGTATATCATGACTTGGTTCGATGGTTTATCCCAATGAACCATGAGTCTTGGGAGACTTTTATAGACGTGTAGGTGTTTATTTGATTAACACTGAACGACTCACTGAATATTTCCTAATAGATGGTACTCCAACGTCAATAGGAATCTTCTCGAGTCGAGTGGCATAGTGGTCCTTCGACTTGAGATACCACTGTGGAAATATGAGATATCCTCCACACTTTGATGGTAGTCCCGTCACCGATCTATTTAGATCAGACCTCCGCCAGATCGCTGGGTGTAGACTGATGCTCATGATATCCTGTGAGTATCAGATAGAATTCGTCAGTCCTGTGTACATGGCATAGATATCATGTACGTATTTGCATCTAGTAAATCCATGGTCGTGGTATAATTCGGAAGCGAGTTCCGAGCGTTATTTAGAGATCGTAAATTTAAAAGTCGACTATATTATACTTTAGGAATTTGATGTTCTTATCTATATCCCCGGTATAATATTGATAGCCCGTGACAGAGGGATTATACGTATGCAATGACCTTGACTTGCATAATTTAGCGAGATTATCTATGGTCATCATATTTCATGAGTGGGTGAATTATGGACACAGAATTGGATTCCGTGACAGATAAACCTAAACTTTTAGAGTCACACAATATGAAGTGTACTCGTTGAGCACTTGGACAACGCATTATGAATAATACAGATTATTCATAATACTTCATCAGATTAAATGAGTTAATTCGAATCGTTTAAATGGTTAAACGAAAATATATGCATTAGGGGCATTTCAGTCAATTAATAATTAATATGTATTTATATTTGATACAAAATTTAATTTGATACATATTAATTATTTTTCAAATGAGACTTTGACACATGACATTAATATATGTATTGTTATTTAATGTAAATAAAATACGTATATAATAATAATCACATTAATTAATTATTTAGGTATTTAAATTTTAAGTATCTAAATAATTAAATTATATCAATATTACATAATTGTTATGCAATATGTTTCATTATTATTGGTTACATGTGGCATGATTTTATTAAGCTTAAAGTTTACAAATTGGATTTGTTAAATTAAAGCTTATTATTATTTAATTAGATTAAATTGTCCAAATGACCATAATACCCCTCAAAGTCGGTTTGGCCTTGTTTTTAAGTTGGAAAATTTTATTTTCTTCATTAATAAGACCTCCATGGCCAAACCTAACAAGCATAAAAGCCCCCAAAAATTTGTTTGAAGAAACAAGGAAGAAAGTGAAGAAATTCAAGAAAAAAATTAAGGAATTTAGGAGATTTGGAGGTAATCTTCATAACTCTTAAACTTAGAAAGCTTGTTTCTTGTTCTTGAGCATCTAGAAAAGTTATAAGGTTTCTTCATTTCTTATATTTTGTGGCTTTTTGATTTGGAGGATGGATTTAGAGGATAGATGCATATGTGAAGTTAGATTGGATAATATTGGTGTAATATTAGTTTAATTTGTCATTTGATGACTTGTTGCCATTCTAGAGTGTTATGACCACTTTGTAACTCCTAGAATTGTTCTTGAGTTCTTCATTTGTGGTGACTTTGGTTGGTGTAACTATTAATATGATTAATGTTGAGAAAATTGGATTTAAAACATGAAAAATGATATTTTTAGTTACCAAATCAGATCTGGAATTTCTATATTTTTGGTAATGAAAAGTATGTTATATAAATGTATTGGATGTGTTTTGGGCATTGGGCATTTGAACAATTGCCATTAATTGTTTCGGAGTTGAAATATGCGAAAACGGTGAAAAATGGCGTTACCGGGTGAGTTTCGGGCTTACCGGGTGTCCGATGTCCAAACAGTGAATTGGTCATTGTTCGGGTAGTCCATGAACTGCCCAAGTACTATTGGAGCTGACCTGGGCAGCCCCCATGTGTATTGGTTGGTCGGTTCGGACAAAAATACGTTTTATGCCATTTTACGGAAAAACATTTTCGTAAAAGTTTCACAATATTTCTAACCTATTTATGTCGTTATTTGATATCAAATAAATATGTTTAGGTGAAATATGAATGAATTATTCATATTTATTGAATAATTTATTCGGTAACTTTAAAAATTTTAAAGTTACGATTTCGCCCGAACCGCGCGCTTCTGCTGCGCCCGCGCTAAAACCCAAACACTTATGATATGAGATTCATCATACATTCTATTAACATCAAATGACAATATAGGCGACACACAATAATATCAATCGAGTGATACATTATTGTCCTGTATGATAATCACATTTTACCATGAACTTACTTTGAGACTTAGTCGCATAAATATCGTTGACTCTCATAATCACAAACTCCTTTGGATTAACAATATTTATTTGACATAACATCTCAAGATATACACATGAAATATGGATGTAAAAATGTGTATAGAACAAATTCCTTTTATTAATAAATAAAAAATTATATTTAAAATATTATGCCTTAAACCATAACATCCATAACTGATTTTAGGGCATATACTCTAACACGGGGGACCAGCTCAGATACACTCTGGTTTCCGGTCTCTGTATCAATATTAAATTCCTCATAAGATAATGGACTTATAAAAATATAATTCGACATGCATAATTACATGTGTTAATACACTTAATCCTATATTTGAACATGTCATCTACCATGTGTACATCATGCAAGTGAACATGTGTCAACCGAACACCGACATCTCAACACTATTTACCCTATAAATATCATAAATCCCGTCATAATGGGGTTTGGCTGAAAGATAAAGAAATTATTAATTATAAGAAAAAATACTTACCGAAGATTATTGGAAGTTAAGAAAAAAAAGAAATATTATTTCTCTCTTTGTATTTCTGAAATACATTAATCGAGAAGGGTTTGTCCATATTTGCAGGGCCAATCTTATGCTGGACATGAGGAAGCCTAGTCCATACCAGTGTGAGGCCTAGTTGCAACAGGTAAAGTCCATGACTTTCCTCATATTTCACTTTAGATCACACTTTTACCGCCTATATGAGTGACACCATCTTTGGAGAGGACAAATTTATTATTCTCTCCCAGAGAAATTTACACGAGATTACGAAATGCATGCATCATGAATTATAAAATTGAATTTAAAGGATGGAAGACTTATATATAAATTGAAATTTATGTCATTCTTGTATGAGGTACACGCATGAGGAAACTTTAATATGCCCAATAAATATGTGTAATGAAGGGATGATGACCATGAACGATTAAAAGCTTAAAAATCATACGGATCACTACACCCGAGTTATGCCTCATACACCAAGAACAAAAGTTTGCTTGGGTATGCTGAGTGAGAAACAAGAGGAGTGCGTTCATAGTAGTCTAAGGCTGAAAATCTAGGAGGGAACCTGAACTCGTACACACGACCTTATTTCGTAAAAATACAAGGGAGCGTATGAAACACTAATATATGCGTTAAGGAAAATAAAAATTCATAACATGCATAGTGGATTAACTAAACTCAGGGTATTGCATGTAATTCTATATCTCTGAATAAAGAAAAAAGAAAGCATTTTCGGGAAATATGTTGTGCCAAAAACTCTGGGAATTAAAAGTCAGTCGTATGAAAACTTACATACAAAACATTCATGGCAAATGAAATTATAAAAACATGAATTCTCAATTGACTGTATACTGAATTGACTGTATACTCATCATCACCAAGAAGGTTTTGGAGAACTAACCATTTGCAACAAAAAAATGAGAAGAAAAGTGACAAAGTGAACAGAAAGATGAGCTATCATGGCTAACGAATGTCAAGAATCAGCTTATGTGACAGTTCATGACTCTAACTTTGAGATAGTTACGAGATAAGAGGTACTAGAGACCATCGAGTAAAAGTTACAGCGAGAAATTTTGGCTCTAGAGCAAACCACCCTGGAAAATCATAAGTTGGCTGAGAGGAACCGAGTACTTGAAGGGAATCTGCAAGGTACCGAAGTAGAAGAGGGAAGGTGGACATATATATTTCTCCCATGGTAATATTTTGGACATACCCACTACTCAAACAACATTGCCATTACCAGCTCTTTCAACACCGACATCAGCTCACCCCAATGTAAATGTTACACTCCGAGACACTGTAAGACATGAAATGATACATGTGCTCGGGGCCTCTACTATCCCAAGTTTCCCAAGATAGCGTGACTGAAGCAGCTCGGAGAATAAATACTTTGCCCTTCACACAACAGATCCTTGGAGTTAAAAAGCCTAAGAATGTCCACAATTCGGAACAACATCTCTTCCACTTTCGACAGAAGATGAGCTTGGAGACAATCGATGAAAAATGGTATTGAAAGTATTTTCCCACTAACTTGGAAGGCGAGGCCTTGGAATGGTTCAGCAATCTCCCGCCCAATTCTATCGGGGGTTTTCAGACCTTATGTGAGATGTGTTTGGCCCATTATGCCAATTTTCGATGTCCCTTCAGACCATCGATATTATCTTCGAGCTGAAGCAAAAGCCCACAAAAACCATTCGGGATTTCTTGCACTGATATAATCAGGCGCTGCTACAAATCAAAGATTGTGACACAAAGTTGACAGCCAAATTTTGTAGCAAATCCCTCTGGAAAAACACACACTACGTGGAGTACATAACGAGAAAGGATTTTCAGAGTATGGAGGAGGTGAGTCTTAAGACTCAGTAATTGATAAGAATTGAAGATGATGATGACTTCAAATGGCTGAATGATAGAAGAGCTATTGCGATTACACTAGCAAAAACTGATCCATCAAATCTCCACAAACAATCACCCCCTCATAATCCAAAAAGAGGCCAGACCCAGAGCCATCAAAGAAACCCAAACCGAAATATAAACTCAGTAAAAAATCCGAAACTCAATAAAAACACTTCGACCCCTCTAAAGATATACCCTTAAATACTAACCTTGCCAAAATCTGGGCAGACCATAAAGATTTCGGTCTTTTCATGGAACCTAAACCTATTCAAACCCAAAAGGGAGCCCGAGACCGGAGCCTTTACTCTAACTTCTACAAGGACATCGGGCACAAGACTAGCGACTACTTCACTTTGAAGAACTAGATATAGTGGTTACTCCGGAATGGACATTTGAAGCAGTATAAGTAAGGCATAGCAGTGTTAGGAAGTGAGAGCCGAGCTCCAGAGTCTGGGCCGAGCCTTAGACTAGATGACCATTTTCTGATGGAGATAGCAGTGATAAGCCACCAGGGAGAGGAACTTATGAGCGATGTAGTAGCTCGGTTCATCGAGATGAGGATTGATGTGAGTGATGTTTACAACATACATAGGAGACCCGCCAAGAGCACTACCATGGAACATTGGAGGGGGCAGTATAGAAAAGCCTCTCAAGCTTGGAGTTCCGGGGTAAAAGAGGCCCCAATTGCAATGATCATGACCATAAGTGAAGATATGACCCTAAATTTTTTTCCAGAAAAGATTTAGCTGAAGTGGACTTTCCACATGTTGACCCATTGGTAGTGTCTCTGATGATATGTAGCACCAAGGTTCATCAAATATTGATTGACGGAGGCAGTAGTGCTGATATTTTGTTTAGAGAAACTTTCAGAAAGATAAAATTGAAGAAACATGATCTGCACCTGTGTCACTCACCGCTTAGGAAATGAGGCTTAACGTACGAGGGATTATTACCCTCCCAGTTATTGCATAAGACAGAACAATGAGTATCGACTTCTTGGTAGTAGACGCACCATCATCCTATAATGTTATTATGGGAAGGCAATAGATACACAACATATAGGTCGTTCCATCCACACTTCACTAAATTGTGCAACAAAACGATAAGTATCGACTTCTTGGTAGTAGACGCACCATCATCCTATAATATTATTATGGGAAGGCAATGGATACACAACATGTAAGTCTTTCCATCCACACTTCACTAAATTGTGAAGTGCGTGAATTCGGATGGGACCAGAACATTTGATATAGGAGGATCAATAGACTGCCTGAGAATGTTATGCTTTGAAATTCGCCCTGCCAGCAGTAAAGAGGCAAATAAGAGTAAGAGAACGTCGGAAGATTGGAGCCCCTTATTCAACACCAAATAAAAATTACAGGACTCGATTCCGAATGGTTCGTGGATGACAGTGATTATCAGGCTCCTATTTCACTTTAGATCACACTTTTACCGCCTACATTATTATATCTATTAAGGAAAAAAATTGAAAATATCTACATGGGTCATGACACCAGCAGCTGAACCAGGATTTTAGTTGGATGGGGCTCGAAATGTAGAAACACAAAAATGACTAGATTAGAACATAAAATTTATAAATTTAAAGAATCCAATAATAAGGGTCACAATGAAAAAATCATAAAATTATGTAAAATATAATAAATTATATAGAAATATAAAGTGGAAAATTTCAAATTCACATAAAATATGGAATTTTTTTTTTTAATTTAAGATAGCCCTGAAAATACATGTGGTTCCGCCACTGCATGACACCTTTTAATTTTAGGGAAGTTCCGCCCTAATGGTAACCCTAACTTTATTTTTGTTAACAATTATTTTTTTCTCAAATATCTATGGAAGGTTTTTTTTTCCCCTTATGTACATTAGTTTTTTTCATCTGAACGTTCATATATGGGCTTGAGGCTTATTGATTTATAACAAAATTATTGATTTTGCTCTTAATCAAGTATAAATCTATATTTTACTTTTAAGAACGGTAATACACTTTTTTTGGCACTAAAATAACGTTGTATTATTACTTTACATGCTAATAATACTACTAAAACAAGTTGTTTTATTCTTAGATAGTTCAAATTCTTTAACATCCCCAATCCGGAGACTTTACCGACAGGGAAAAGGCCGTCCTATCCCTTTGAGCCTCTGACTCTCTGAGAACTGCTAATCTCATTTCATATATAACTCATGCATGGAACCAATATCCAATTCATCAACATAAATGCATAACACTTTTTATACTAAGTACTCAATGTTACTACATATTACAATTTTGACAGTGAACATTTATAATACATTACCTATATAATATTTACTATGTTCATATATGGCATATGACATTTCCTGACTTTGACTGCACTGAAACTCTGTTTTTTACTTGACCTGGTGGACCGAATACCTGAGTGACTGCCATCAGTATCCATCCTCCCGAGCTCGTCCTCCGGGAAAACCTGTAAAATAAAGAATCTGGAAGTGGAGGGGAAGTTAGATCGTTTGAACGATCTAAGTGAGTGAACTATTTAAAAAAAAGGTACTAAAATGCCCTTTGTAATTCCATGGTTCCAAATCAAAATTAATCTCAAATAATCTTTTCTAAAATCACTTCCATTATCTACAAACAGCTTCTTTTCTGGAAAACGCTTCTAAAAACTACTTATTGTTTGTAACTCTCTGAAATCCTCATAAAATAGTTCCTTCTAGAAAATCTTTCTTAAAACTTTCTTTTCTGTAAATCTGTCTTTGAAAATCCAATTCCGAAAATCATATTTATGAAAAACTGTTCTGAATATCTGCTGAAAACCTGAAACATGAGGGCGTTACGTATCGCCGTACCCTCACACGCCTAACTAGAGCCAGGAGTGCAAATCCATGACATTGGGGCATTACGTATCGCCGTCCCCCAAAGTATGCCAATACCTGTCCCTGAAACTAGTATCTAAGGGCGTTACGTATCGCAGTCCCCCTAGCCCTGAAATCTAGTGGTCTTGGGGCGTTACGTATCGCTGTCCCCCAAGCCACTAAACTAGAGCAAGAAGTGATGATCCATGCTACTACCTGACACTGAATCTAGGATCTAGGGGCATCTGTCATCCCTAGTACTAAACTGCATGTGCACACGATGTTTGAGTCCGTCAATTCCATATCTGAGTCAAGTTACATACTGAGGTGGGTTTTTCCCCCATGCCTCTAAAACATAAAGTCATGCTTTGAAAATATCGCTTGTATGTGCCTTAATATGAAACTCTTAGGGTAGTTCTTAATATCCTGGATTGAAACCAAAATGTAATTAAAATTTTCTTGTATCGCATCGCGTTGTCGGATCTGGCACGTCATGACGCTCACTTGGCAGACCTGAGGCAGAGCCTCTGCTCGTTAAGCATCGCGACACTGCGAGTTCTGCGTCGCGACGCCCACACATGAAGATAAACCAGTGAGCATCCTCTGTCTCCGCTTCGTGATGCGAGTCCCTGAGAGTCGTGACCCTCACAATACCATAAACGAATCTGTGATAATTTCCCAGTATGCGTCGCGATGCGAGGGTAGAGCGTCGCTACGCTAGGCCAAATTCAGGGCCTATCATCAACTCTTCAAGGATTTACCTCATAGCAACCCAATACCCACACCTTAATACAAACTAATTCTTTTATCCTCAATCAAATTATCACATTTCCATTCTTCCATTGTCATTACATCATCAAATTCCAAAACCCCAATTTACTTATCCTATAAAGTTTCTTATCTTAGGGATTTCCTAAAATCCTTATTTTCTTAACACCATAACCACATAAACACCAATAACCACAATTCAACAATATTTCTTTTAACCCATAAATCATCAAAACATAAATATTTCAAATTTGGGTTATGTTTTCCTTACCTCATTTCCTTTGATTTCCTTCATTCTCCAAGCTTTCAATGGTTGATATACTTCTTCGTTGCTTGATGTATGAGTATTGGAATTTCTTTCTCTTCTTTCTTTCCTCTTTCTTTTTCTTTCTTTCCTCTTTCTTCTTCATTCTTTCTTCTTCTTCTTCTTCTTTCTCCTTCTTCTTCTTCCTCTTACGTTTCTTCCTTCTTCTATCCCTTTAAGGATTTGGGAATAGTATCCCATATATATAATATGAGGCTAAATGGCTAATATTTCAAAAGTTTGAAATAAAAAAATTAAAATTATTGAGATAATTTGAGAATTCTCTAGAATCATCCTCGGGTACTATTCATTTAGAGGTTTATTCTATATTTTTTAACCTATTTCTAGTTCGAATTTAGAAAACTATTCAACGTAGAAGTTGTAGGTCTCGATCTTAGCTTTCCGATGATATAAAATTCATAAAAATCAAAGTTCTTATGAGAAAGTTATTACCAAAATACCATAAGCTGTTTGTAGTGGAACATCGTACCATCTTTTATCGAAATCTCGAAGAATTCGCCGACTGTCCCCCAAAGTCATTTCATGAGTGTATTTATGTCTATAATTTATGTTATGTGGCACTCTTCCCACATCGTAACAGTAGTTGAGATTTTCAGTCTTTATAAATTCTCCCCCCTTAAATAGGATTCGTCCTCGAATCCTTTCTAATACTGAACTTGATACTACGACCTATGGGAATTTATTGTCTTGATATATTATATTCGTTCTTATAGATGAAATCTTAATCCCTTGAAGTCCTTTTTGGAACCCTTATTTCTCGTATAGAAATGTAGTTCGTACATTATCTATACATAGATGTATTCCTTCACAGAACTTATTATCCATAAAAATTATCCATCTCATATTCTACCCTTAATGACGTCCTAACAAGGTGTACTTCATCTCTTAGGGTCTGACCCCTTGTTCTTCTCGAACTGGTGTCCAAGTGGATTACTTCTTTCTATCTGACACTCTATGACTGTCTTTTACTTATTTCATTCTTTTCTTTAAGGACTTAGTACTTTTTAAGACTTCTTAAATAACCACTCGTTCGATATTTGCTTCCACGCAAGTATATTCAACTTATAAGATCCCTAATGAATTTGTTACATTTATGCTAATGCTGACCTATCCAAGGCTGTTCTACATGAATCATTTATCTCCATCTATTTGTTGGTTTTAGCTAAGGTCCCAAGATCATAAACAAGCATGAAATAAGTGCGAATACAAATCAACGAAGTTGCAGAATACTCACATCGATCGGTTGAGCGACGCATGAGGCAACATAATCTGATTTTCTCCTCTTTACTACATTCGGCAGTGGCAGTGAACAGTCCACTGGTTTGGATCAGTTTTGGTCCTTCATCAAGCTCCAAGCTTCGTCGAACGATTCCCGGCTCATGGGTGGACTTCTCTATCACCTTCGCATGTCTCTCGGAGTGCTAGCTCTTGTGATTTTTGCCACAAAAATCACACACTCAAGCTTCCCTTCCCACGGTTTTGAGCAAAAACCAGTGAGCAAAAACAGCCCATTGGGCGTGAAAATGAGAGAGGAGAGGAGGAGAGAAAGTTGTGCTGAATTTTTTGAAAAAGTGTAAATAAAACACTTATATATTTTCCAAAAACAAATAAGTGATTTACCACTTTTTGGCTTCCAAAAAGTCAAATGGTAATGCTTTCCAACAACTCCAACAACTACCATCAATCAATCACATCAATCAATCAATTGTCACATCACTCAAAGTGACATGTGATTTGGCGCTTGATGCGACTAGCGATTTGACGCTTGATGTGACTTGCGTACCGCACTCGAATTTGAAATGCGAATGCGCTCGCAAACACTCGTGGGCTCGGGTTCGCTAATTCCAAATTAATGAATTTTCTGTTGCGTTGTAATTAAATGATTACGCCTAGTGAAATTATTATTCACGTCGCTAACTAATTAATTCGTTCGCCCGAATTAAAATCTAATTTTAATTCCCCGTCGAAATTCAATTTCGTTTAATATATCAAATATATTAATTTATCGATTAATTCCAAATTAATCGTTATCTCTCTTAATTGATATTTTATCCCAGATAAAATATCTCTGTAATTAATCCCAGATTAATTTTCTCTCTCTTCTAATTAATCCCAGATTAATTTAGAGTGCGAGTCATACGTCATCGGTGAATCTTTGGGAAGCGACCCATGAGATCCCCAGATATGTTGGCAGTAAATTCGGTCGTCGGACTATCCGAACACGTAAGTACCTCGTACTACATTTATACCGATTTACAAGACAAGGTTGGCTTCTAGCAAAGCACCATGCCTACCCAATTCTCCGAAAATATCCTTACAGGAATAAAGGATCTATATCAGGCGTAGTATACGTAGTATTGCGTATTTTTATCCAGTATCGGATGATCAAGTGCTAGGCCTGGGGCTAGAATTGTGTCTGCCCCGTACCCGAAGCACATGTCGGATGTCTGGTAACTAGTCTCTATAATAGGATAAACATGACCTTGCCATTTTATCCCGATGACTGCAGTACTTAAGAGTACTAGTACCGTATCCTACGTGACCATCATCTCCATATGACTGAAGTGATACTTCCGTCTTGACATCACACCCAACACACTACGATTCTCAATATACGAAGCATTGGAGTACACAGAACCTGTTAAAGCCCTGGACGACCGCAAACAAAGTATATTGATTGTCGCAAGTATTAGCGGTGCAAGTCTCAGGTTAAGACCAAATACATCTACCCTGATTTCGGACTTCCATAGACACATATTCATACTACCAATGGAATTCCGAGGGGGTCTATCCAGAGCGAAGCTGTTTCCCGTACCATCGGTAAAAAACAACCTCCTATTACACTTGCATGAGTATCCTATACCCAAATATATGAGAACTATGTCGTTGTGCCCTCACAACGCGCACAAGTGCAATACTAGTCTTTTACGCATTTATCGATGTCCAATCTCGACAATGCTCTGACTAGGGATATTTAATGATTTATCCTTCGTGGACTGATACTGTCTCATATCATTCTCCATCCAGTAACAAATCACAGAGACCTCCTATCATTTTTACATCTAGGTGATCTAATCACAAATGATAGAGTGCAATCTCCTTTGTCACATAGTTAATTTGTACAACAACACCATGATCTGTACAAATAATGACGCTATGGGTCATAATTGTCCAACAATCTCCCACTTGGCCTATAGCCAGTCACTCGAGTGTCTGACACCAGAACAATGTACGGTTGGCTTAAATTGATGAGAAAAGCTTTCGTCAGCGGATTTGCATGATTATCGTCTGATGCGATTTATTCGATCATCACATCGCCACGATGTATGATCCGAACGAATCAGATGAATAGTCGAAGTATTTATCTGGATCGTTGATGAGACCATTAATTCTTTAGCCTGCGCTGACGCCTAGCTCTGCTGCTAACAGAACTATATCTAATCTAATTAGATTTATTATCGACCCAAATGGCTTCTATTGCTGCCTCAACTGCAGTAATAACCCACATTTGTTGTTTATTCGGTAACAGTATCTTGCTTGAAAGTTTTTCAGCTCACTGTACCGTTATTCAAACTGTATAGTACCGTTTTATGACTTATAGTCATTTTATCGGTTAGGAAACTTGCTACAGTGATCCCAGTCTCTAAGATACTAACATTTGTTCTTAGCATCAATCCAATGACTATCACTCGGATTGGCCTGTTTGTGAATCCATATGCTCAAAGCGAATGAGATACCAGGTCAAGTACTTTTTTTCAATGTACGATTTCACGGAGAATTTTCTTTGAAAGCTAAGCTTTCCCGATAGTATTTTATGGGAATATCATTTCCAAGAAATGACATGTCATCATTATTTATAGGACATCCACTGTCAGTGCGCTCCCACTAACCCTCTTAGATACATAAGAATCATTTACGTTTTGAATTAAATCATACTCCATTATGATTACATCTAAACGATAATTCCAAGAACCTATGCTTGCTTCAATCCAAACATGGATCGAACAACCTGCAAACCTTGTTTGCTAGTTTTGGTACGAAAAAACCGACATGATGTTGTAAACATCCTCCAAAAGGTTTCCTTTTCAGGAAAGCGATTTTCCCGTTCAGCTGACATATTTCATAAATGAAACATGCAGCTTAAGCAAGCATTATCCAAATGGATTTACCGTGGCAACAGTTAAAAGGTTGAATCGTAATCAACATAATGTTGATAACGATACCTTTCCGCTACAAGCCTAGCTTAGTACGTTGGTATGTTGCCATCCATGTATGTCTTCCTTGAAGACTTATAAAGTACCAATAGGCACAATGCCTTACGGTACATCAACTAGTATCCAAACTAAGTTGATTATACATGGAATCCATTTCGGACTCATGACACTTTGTCACAATAGGGAGTCGATACCTTGTATCACTTCCTCATACGTAGTCAGTTGGTATTCCTCAATAAGATAGACATATTTATGAGGTGAGATCAGAAACCCATACCCCAGGTTGTTTTCTGACTCTCTCCGACATACGCGGTTCTTATGTATTCGAAGATTATTGGTAATAGTTTCATCATTGATGAACTATTTATGTTCCATTAAGATTCGGTGTCTTGGAATAGTATTACTCCAATTTTCATCGAGTTTTACTATCCTCTCACTTACCACTGCATATCGGTATTCCTCTTAGGAAAACCGCATGGTGAGCAACAATCTAATTGTTCTCTTGTAAGTTGTATAAGTACAATACTTTGGTATCCCTAGGATAACCTACAATTTGGCACTTATCCAATTTGGGTTTAGTTTGGTATCATCCAAACATATGCCCAGCATACCCAAATTATCAGGAATGAGAAACCGGTTCTTTTTCCTGTTCATATCTAATATGATATCTGTCAAACAGATTTTTATGGAACCTTATTCAAAATAAGTTCTGCACTGTTCAAAGCTTATCCGTTGAAGGAAATGGTAGCTCAGAACGACTTATGATTAACCTTATCATGTCTAACAAAATTCGGTTACTCTGTTCGGACACACCGTCAACTTGACGTGTTCCGGGAGGAGTCCTCATTGAAAGAATATTATACTCTTTCAATTATTTTAGAAACTTATTGCTTAAGTATTTTCCATTACGGTCTTACCGTGACGGTTTAATACTTCAGCCGATCTGTTTGTCTATTTCGTGTCGAAACTATAAAAGTTTCCGATCTGTGTTCTTCAAAAGAAACACATAACGATAACGTGATGCCATATCCATAAAGGTCACGAAATATTCATATCCACCTCTAGCCTAGCTAGATATGGGCCCACTTGCTTCACTATGAATTAGGGCTTACATATCAGTGGCATTTGCACTTTTACCAAGTAAAGGTGTTATAGGCACATTGCCCAATAACTAGATTCGTAGAATTTATTTGAATAGTATCAAATCAGTCCGAGTACCCACTCTTCAAAAGTGTGGATATACGATTCTTGTTTTTAGTTGTGTCCCAGACAACAATGCCACAATTGTTTCTTCTAATTAAATCAGTTTGATCTATTTGTTTGTCATGATATATATTTGAGATTTATTTATATTCAAAATATAAATTCTGTTATTCACATCTAATGTGTTTATCTCAATATCATCTTTATATAATAAAACACTTTAGTGTTCTAGAATATAAAGGTTCACCCGCAGCGGGTTAAACACTGATATAAAGATAATGTTTCTAGTCAAACTAGTTACATTATAACAGTTTCCAAATTTAGATACACACCCGAAGGTAGTTCCTAAACTTAGGTATCTACGGTTAAAACAGCGACTTTCGTCCCGTTTCCAATTCGCAGATAAATCTCAATTGAAGTCAGTATCCTGTTCATAGCAGATTCTGAACATCAATATATATATTTATGTACCACACTAAGTATTTAAAATCTAATTTCAATACTAGTAATGAACATAATTATGACAAACATATTTGAAGTCAGAGCCTTGCTCGTCTTCAATTTCTTCATGTCTGCTTTGTCCAAACGGCAGTCACGCTTCCGCAATCCTGTTTGCCACATTTAAGCAGACATTTTGGGATATGTCCTTTTTATTCCTAGAAGATTATAATGATTTTTCCTTTGCCCTTTTTCACATTCCAGTAG
This sequence comes from Zanthoxylum bungeanum, assembly GCA_019454045.1. NCBI lineage: Eukaryota > Viridiplantae > Streptophyta > Magnoliopsida > Sapindales > Rutaceae > Zanthoxylum > Zanthoxylum bungeanum. The sequence goes on from SKCR01000165.1 coordinate 332,344, forward strand.
CCTTTAGCCAAGCCTCGGGTTTCTAGAATATCGAAGTAAGGTGTGCCTTGCGCTACTTGCCTATTGCAAAGTTTGACTTTATCTCATAGAGAATAGTCATTAACTCTCCAAGAGTTAAGTATTGCAATTTAGTACTTCTAAAATCTAAAGATAGATTTACGAAGATCCTTCAATTTCATTATCATACTTTAAGGATCTAATCCTTAGTTCTGATTCAGAAATTAAGGAGTCTACTGCGGTAAGTATAATTGATTAAGCACTAAAGTTATCATCACATAAATCTTCCAAAGATTATGCTCTACTATTTGCTTAACTCCGGGCTTAGGCATAATATGTTATTTTATCAAATAAAGTAACTTATTATTTTTCCAGGACCATCCTGAAATCTATTCCCAATTTGAAAATTAAACCATTTAAATACATTTTCCCTATGATTATGTTTTAAATGTCAATCTTTCAATTTATTTTGATTTTAATAGTCCAAATATTTAATCAACGATTTAGGTATTATTTATTATAATGATTACAATAGTCCAACTATTTAATCAACTATAATTTAATAGATTAAAATCAATTATATTGATTACTATAATCCAATTATAAAATCAACTATAAATGAATAGTTTGAATATAGTCCAACTATTTATTAAAACAACAATTTAAATATTAGTCCAACTAACATTTAATTTATTTGACGAATGATATTTGTTTGAGCGCGTATAGCAAGTAATTAAACGAATATTGCAAATTCAATTATTGCCTCCCACTATTTTTCGGCGAGCCTCTAACCCTCTGTCGAGTACTCGTGAAACCGTGTTTCCTAGCAGGCTAGGATCCCGTTAAATATCACACAATCTTGACTTTGGCCAACAAATTGTATGATAATTAACTAGGTAGATCTATAAGATCAATTGGATCCAATCCAATTCCTAGATCCGGTAGGGGGACATCCAAGTCTGAAAGATATATCTTATATATGCCAATACATCCAATGTATTACCTAACCTTTTTCCTCTGAATCAACTAAGCCTTGGCTTTGGCACAACAAACTTAGTGATCCCAGTCAAGCGCGACCCATTGACCATAGAAAGCTTCGTAATCAATGTCGATGGACAAGAAGTGGTCTTGACTTTGGCCAACAAACCACAACTTGGACAAGACACCAATATGGAAAAAGCCTTCGTGATTCAAACACATCCTCGACGGACAAAGGCCTTGACTTTGGCCAACAAGACAATGCCAGTCTCGGATCTTGAGTGAGAATCACTCAATGGAAGGAAGAGCTTAATATTTTGTGAGGGTTTTTCGAGTGCAAATTGGCAACCAATTTATTCTCTTTGTTAAGGTCTCATCATCATACACCCTTAAACATGCATTCTAAACACATAATAAAGCGCATATATGATAAAATAATAATGATATGCGGATGGATACTTTACACATTGATCCTAGATCAAATCTCTCCCTTCTTTCTCCCGCTAACACATGTATTTACTTCTACCCGTACACTACACTTCTAAAGAAACCTCATTTACATTGAGGGGAATAGGTGAGAAGAGAATACAAAGAATATGGAGGTGATAAGGCTGGACACGCAGGTCCAATTAATAAATCAAATTTATTACAAAAATTTCTAAAATTGTCCCACCCATCTAATATCCATCTGATATACATTATTCATACATCGCAACCATGTATTCACACAAGCATGTTATCAATCAATCTAATCAAATTAATTAATGTGATAATTAGTGATCATCCAATGTTCAAACAATGATTTGATTTTGCTCGAGTCAAACTCGTTTTGCGAATAAGTACTCAAAGTACAAATTCTCGAATTAAATTAAACTACAACATTAGATCTAATTTAAAATGCATTTAATACTTATTCGCTATTTAATTCAAATTAAACATTACACTTTAATAATAAACCTTTTACGACTTAAATTCCAAATTTAATCGTTACGGGTCTCAAAGCCCGATTAATGTCAACGTTTATTTAATTAAAGTCCAATGGGCTTTTAATTAATTTCTTAAGGCGTGGACTTTTGGTCAACTCGGGTCAAACCGAATAACCAAAATCCAATCCGGGAATTACCCCATAAGCCCAGAAATCAATTTTGGCCCATTAGGCCCAATTAAACTTTAAAGGTCCATTAGTCGCATTTAGGCTTTATGGAAACAGTTTTGGGCCCAATTGGATCCAATCCATTTGGCCTAAACCCAACTTAGTACAACCAAGCCCAATAAGCCCAATAACAACATTCAAAGTCCAAATTCCAAATTAGGCCCAATTTAATTAAATTACAAAATCCAATTTCACATTTAATAAACTAAAGTGTATAGCATTATTAATTACCCAAATCAATATTTCCAAAACACCAAATTTGTACAATTAATCATGCTTATTTTCATCATCACATGTCCAACACATTTTGATCAAAATCAAACCCAATTTTACATGTTACATGTCTCGGCAATATAGGGCATTTTATGTCCGATTCGAATTCAATCAAATTAAATCCAATTCGAAATTAAATCAATATCCCCAAATGATTCCAATTCATCCAATGAACAAAAAATCAAAAAATTCCAAGACAATTAGGGCACATGTACCATTCGGCCAACACTTCCAAAATTGGGGAAAAATGTTACAAACATATTTTGATCAAATTGATCCAATCAATCATCAATTCAACATGATTTAAGCATATTCAAACATCCAATTTAATCCAATCATGCTCAAAATCAATTTACCCAATTTTAAGCCCTAAATCAAATTTCATGCTCAACCTTGCTCTTGATGCCATTGTTGGTTTTAGCTAAGGTCCCAAGATCATAAACAAGCATGAAATAAGTGCGAATACAAATCAACAAAGTTGAGGAATACTCACATCGATCGGTTGAGCGACGCGGGAGGCAACAAAATCTGATTTTCTCCTCTTTACTGCATTCGGCAGTGGCAGTGAGTAGCCCACTGGTTTGGCTCGGTTTTGGTCCTTCGTCAAGCTCCAAGCTTCGTCGAACGATTCCCGGCTCATGGGTGGACTTCCCTATCACCTTCGCATGTCTCTCGGAGTGCTAGCTCCTGTGATTTTTGCCACAAAAATCACACACTCAAGCTTTCCTTCTCACGGTTTTGAGCAAAAACCAGTGAGCAAAAACAGCCCCTTGGGCGTGAAAATGAGAGAGGAGAGAAGGAGAGAAAGTTGTGTTGAATTGTTTGAAAAAGTGTAATAAAACACTTATATATTTTCCAAAAATAAATAAGTGATTTACCACTTTTTGGATTCCAAAAGTCAAATGGTAAAGCTTTCCAACAACTCCAACAACTACCATCAATCAATCACATCAATCAATCAATTGTCACATCACTCAAAGTGACATGTGATTTGACGCTTGATGCGACTAGCGATTTGACGCTTGATGTGACTTGCGTACCGCACTCGAATTTGAAATGCGAATGCGCTCGCAAACACTCGTGGGCTCGGGTTCGCTAATTCCAAATTAACGAATTTTCTGTTGCGTCGTAATTAAATGATTACGCCTAGTAAAATCACTATTCACGTCGCTAACGAATTAATTCGTTCGTCCGAATTAAAATCTAATCTTAATTTCGCGTCGAAATCCAATTTCGTTTAATATATCAAATATATTAATTTATCGATTAATTCCAAATTAATCGTTATCTCTCTTAATTTATATTTTATCCCATATAAAATATCTCTGTAATTAATCCCAGATTAATTTTCTCTCTCTTCTAATTAATCACAGATTAATTTAGAGTGCGAGTCATACGTCATCGGTGAATCTTTGGGAAGCGACCCATGAGATCCCCAGATATGTTGGCAATAAATTTGGTCGTCGGACTATCTGAACACGTAAGTACCTCGTACTACGTTTATACCGATTTACAAGACAAGGTTGGCTTCTAGCAAAGCACCATGCCTACCCAATTCTCCGAAAATATCCTTACAGGAATAAATGATATATCAGGCGTAGTATACGTAGTATTGCGTATTTCTGTCCAGTATCGGATGATCACGTGCTAGGCCTGGGGCTGGAATTGTGTCTACCCCGTACGAAGCACATGTCAGATGTCTGGTAACTAGTCTCTATAATCGGATAAACATGACCTGGTCATTTTATCCCGATGACTGCAGTACTTAAGAGTACTAGTACCGTATCCTACGTGACCATCATCTGCATATGACTGAAGTGATACTTCCGTTTTGACATCACACCAAACACACTATGATTCTCAATATACCAAGCATTGGCGTACACAGAACCTGTTAAAGCCCTGGACGACCGCAACCAAAGTATATTAATTGTCGCAAGTATTAGCGGTGCAAGTCTCAGGTTAAGACCAAATACACCTACCCTGATTTCGGAATTCCATAGACACATAGTCATACTACCAATGGAATTCCGAGGGGGTCTATCCAGAGCGAAGCTGTTTCCCGTACCATCGGTAAAACACAACCTCCTATTACACTTGCATGAGTATCCTATACCCAAATATATGAGAACTATGTCATTGTGCCCTCATAACGCGCACAAGTGCAATACTAGTCTTTTACGCATTAATCGATGTCCAATCTCGACAATGCTCTGACTAGGGATATTTAATGATTTATCCTTCGTGGACTGATACTGCCTCATATCATTCTCCGTCCAGGAACAAATCACAAGGACCTCCTATCATTTATACATCTAGGTGATCTAATCACAAATGATAAGAGTGCAATCTCATTTGTCACATAGTTAATTTGTACAACAACACAATGATCTGTACAAATAGTGACGCTATGGTTCATAATTGTCCAACACTATTACCTCTCTTTCCATGTTAATACTAACTCTTAGTTATCGTTGGAGCTTCTGCGCTTCCTTACACTTAACATATTACTATTATACTTAGTACCACGGTCAATAACCTTTTCTTTCCTCAGTTTTACGTATACCTCAAGTTCTTCACTTCATTTTTATAGTATAACTCTTTTAATGGTCTTACTGAGTGTATCCTTAATTTCCTTCTTATCCAACGCCTTCCCATGTTGAAGGGTGATTATGTCTCATATCGTTAGGTTTCTTCACGTTCTACCATAACTCTGGAATAAAAATATACAAAGATAATCCTTGTTACTAGTAAAAACGATCATACTTAATACATTTCCAGTTCTACATGCTCAACCTGACCTTGACATTTATTCTTTTAATTTGACTGCTTAACTGTTGCAGGCGTTGCATTTTTGCATGTAAGTCCCGATGATGAGTCTCATTTAGAGGCACTACCTTTTAAGTCACGAAAGTCGCGGGAAACGGACGTCGGAAGGGAAAAGTCAGAAATTGGCATTTTTGTTGGATTTAGTTCGCTTGTTTAGCTTCGGGTTCGCTTGTTGGACTTCCGTTTTAAAACATCCTTGACCCAAAACCCCCGCAAACCACTTAGCCTTGACCCAAAACCCCTCGCAAGCCCACACACCACCAAGCCCACCACAAAAGCCAACTGCACGCCCACACCAAGGCCACACACGCCCAAGCCCAATAAAACAAATCCAAAAATAACAAATCACATATTTAACACATGGTGAAATCTAAAAAAATCACATACCTAATTAAAACAAATCAAATAAATTCAAATATATTATCTTCATAAACAAGCCAAATCACCTCCCTAATTTAAGAAGATTTTTCCTTGTGAAATACTAATTAAAAGATATCCACTTAATTACACAAATCCCTTTCCTATTCAAACAAGGGTAGCCCCATCTCTTTGCCTATAAAAAGAAGCCTTCACCAATACATAAAGGCCCTAACTAATTCTTACAAAAAAAATACAAAGAAAATAAACCTAGTTGAGACTCACAAAAAAAAAAAAACAAACGAAAAGAATACACTCCAATGCTTCACGCTTGCTTGCCCTCACGTACACTGCCCTCACACCCTCGGCTTCACACCTCACAAGCCTGACCTTCAACACGTCCCTTCCACTCACACATAACCCATCAAACCATCACGCCACCTGCACAAACCAACTCTCTCGCCACATACCCTTTAGCCAACCTTCACGCCACACTTGCAACCTTCACCTACATCCACCTCTTTTAACTCAGCCTTCAACCATACGCATAAATTCCCTTCAACGCCATCACCCCCTGACCATGTAACAAGCTCCCCTGACCACGTAACAAGCTCCCTTAAAACATCCAGAAAACTGCCGCCAAAATAACCCCACAAACTGCCGCAAAACATCACTGAAAACAGTCCAGAAATTCACCCAAAACTGCACCAAAATAGCAGCCCTAATTCCCTTAGAAACCGCAAAAATAGTCCTTTAATACAGCAAAAATAGTGACTAAAAAATAACAGCAAAACAGTAGCAACTGAGTAAAAACAGCAGCCCAAACAACGAAACAGCAAGGAAAGAACGTGAACCAGTGAACTGGAAGAGTTGCAGAGTGTTAGCCCATCCGACGGCCTTTTGACGCACTTCCAAGAGTCGACATAAAAGGTTAGACCTGAGGGCACATTTCTTTTTTATTCTCATTCATCTTTTAATTATTTATTGAATTTCATTCGCATGAGTGTCGTTGGTTAATGTGTGTTGTGGCCATTGGATGAATGTAAAATGTCTCGTCTCTTATGGTATATCGGATGGAAACCCAGACGTAAATTCCATAGCCGAATCTAAATGGACGGTAGTGCGGTCTGTACTTGGGAAACAACTCCACGTACCACTTGAGCAAACGACACATCTTTCACTTTATTTTATCTTGTTTGTTTATTATTCGCATTTTATATTCCGCCTTTTACTTTCCGCACGTTACTTGCTTGTTATTAATGATATGGTGCACATGGGCTTAGTATGTTGGTCTAAAGGTTCTCTATTTGAGGGAATAAAAGTCTAAAAGGCTACCTTTACGACAATACTTTGCCGCGCCGGATGAAGTATGTTTGGTTGAATGTGAGTTATGTTCAATCGAGTATACGAAGTCCTATATTGTTGTCTTTATTTTATATGCATTGTAATGTAATGTAATGCACATGGGCTTAGTGTGTTGGCCTACAGGTTCTCTATTTGAGGGAAGAAAAGTCCAAAATGCTACATTTACGATAATACTTTGCTGCGCCGGACGAAGTATGTTTGGTTGAATGTGAGATATGTTCAATCGAGTATACGAAGTCCTATATTATTGTCTTTATTTTATATGCATTGTAATGTATGTAATGCGCATGGGCTTAGTATGTTAGTCTAAAGGTTCTCTATTTGAGGGAAGAAAAGTCCAAAAGGCTACCTTTACGACAATATTTTGTCGCGCCGGATGAAGTGTGTTTGATTGAATGTGAGATATGTTTAATCGAGTATACGAAGTCCTATATTGTTGTCTTTACTTTCTATGCATTGTGATGTAATGCGCATGAGCTTAGTATGTTGGTCTAAAGGTTCCATATTTGAGGGAAGAAAATTCTAAAAGGCTACCTTTACGACAATATTTTGTCGCGCCTTTTATTATTCCGTTATTTGCTTTTTGTATGTCATCTCCTTGCATAATCATACATCATATTGCAATGCGCATGGGCAAATCAAAGTTGGATTAAAGGTCCTCCACTCCGAGAGATGAAAAGCCTAAAGACTACCTTTGCCACGATGTTTTGCCTCGCCGGACAAAGCACATTCGATTGAACGTGAGATACGTTCAATCGGACATTTGAAGTCCTATATAGATGTGGGCATATATTGCATCTCATTTCTTTCACCTTTATTGTCTATCTTCTTTTGCATCGCATCATGGCACGTTTATTTTAATGTATAATTGCCTCTTTAGTTATCTCTTTACATTATGCACTTAATTGCCTCTCTTTAATATGCATGCTTGTACAATTATTGTTTATTTGTGTCTCTGTGTTTATCAATATGATGTGTTTATGAAATTATATGCCTGCCATTATTCCAGTTTACTTTTATGCATGCGAACTTAGATATAGGTTATATACAGACTTAGATATGGGCTTTATTTTCATGTATGTGAACTTAAAAGTAGAATACTCTTGGAAATATATATTGCGTAGATCCGATTAAATTATTGTACAAATCATTTCATTACAAGTGGCATAAGTAAGGGACCATTCCGAACCCAACGGTTTGAGGTTTTTCCTTACGAGGGGTGAGTGCGGCCTTAAATCATTTTCCCGGTTCACACCGGGTGGCGACTCCATTTTTATTTCTCCGGTGTAGTCCCCCGTGGGCTACTTTGTACTCCCAACCGGGCCGCGAGCCTGGAACATCGTCACCGATTTCTGTGTCCTACAACTATTTATTTCTGTATTGTTAACTTTCAATTAATTACGGGCTCGACCTCTAAGTTCTTCTGTTTTGATCTTTATATTCATTGCTACTTGATGAGTGGTATTTCTATCACTATTTCCCACTCATTTAACTTAATATTTTGTATAGTTTCTTGAGTTTTGTGAATATTTTGATGTGTTTTGTGTTATTTTGTAGATAAATAAAGTTTCAGGACATTCTGGAGGTGTTTTGGGGCAAATTGGACAAAATTGGACAAAAAGGGCAAAATCGTCATTTCAGCGTCGCGCCGCCCAGACCTTCAGCGTCGCGACGCCCAGCGTGCGCCGAATCTGCTAACATGCGCCGGGTCCACAAAATCAGAATCTGAGAAAAGTTGACTTTGCTAACGTGCGCCGTGCCACGTGTCACCATCACAACGGAGATGCTAAAATGCGCCGTGCCACGTGTCGAAATCTCATTGCTTGGACGGCCACCGCCCCACGTGTCATCCTACGTGTCGCCACATCATCGTCCAAATCAGCAGCCACGTTAGCAAGTCAACCGAGTCAACATGTCACGTCACCATCAGCCAATCACAGCGCGACACGTGGCAACCTCTCATTCGTCTGACGGCCACCGCCCCACGTGTCGCCACGTCGCCTTCCACATCATCACAGTGACGTAAGCAATGACGTCATGAACAGTTGACACGTCACAGTGACGCAAGCAATGACGTCATGAACAGTGCCACGTCATCGGATAAGATTCTGAGCCGACCAACCAGCGCGTGACACGTGTCTTACTGTAGCCAGCGTCGCGACGCTAGTGCAATTTGGGCGTCGCGACGCTGGAGCCTTATCCGAGCCTATAAATAGAGATCGAATTTTCATAATTCAGTGTACCATTTTCTCTCACTTCTTAGTTCTAAATTGAGAGTTTCTCTCTCTAGTTCTTTAAATTCAAGTTTTGTAATTACTTTTTAATAGTAATAATAATTTACTTTCTTTATTTTACAGTTTATACTACTCATAATGAGGAGGTAACGTCCCTTTGTTAGGGTAAAAGGTAATTCTTTTACTTTTACTTCTTAGATTATTCTCCCATAATTATAATATATTCAAGTTTTAAATTGACTTAATCAAGATACCGCCAGATTGGTCGGTGGGTAATAAAATTCATATTCCGCCTTTATGGCTGGTTGTTTTCATATTCCGCCTTTATGGCTGGTTATTTTCACTCCGCCTATATGGCCGGTTTATATTAATGATTCCGCCTTTATGGCTGGTTGTTTTTAACTGATTAAATCAATATACCGCCTATATGGCTGGTTAATAATATTTTGCAAAGCTTATATTATATTATGGGAGAAATCTAATTAGTATTAGTAGAAGTAATTCCTTTTATCTTAGCAATTTTATTTTATTTCACTTTCAGCATTTATTTTACCGCATTCACTTTATGCAATTTTATTATAACTCTTTTAAAAGTTTTAAGCCCTAGTTATGTGTCATAACTAAGTTAGTATCTAGGGTTGTGATAAAATTCAATATCACGGGTTTATAAGGGTTAGATTATAATTTGGGTAATATAAAGAAATATTTATTGAGTCTTAATCTTAATGCTATTTAATTAACTGGCCATTAATTAAATTGATTAGGTAAACTTAAAATGAACTAGACATAGGGATTTTAAGTTTAAGACCTTAGACTCAATAGCCCACGATCTTCCTTAAGGATAGATAACCCTTTTAATAGATTTCCTTACAGGATAGGAATATACCTGTCGGGCGAGGGTAGCCATAATTGAAATTTAATCTTAATGAATCTAGGTAATTTGGTTGACATAGACATATGGTTCAATTGGATTATACTAGGTATTTGTAATTGACCATCGGAAGAGGCTTTTACATAAATTAGTGTTCCAGGTTAATAAATCAATATTTTACCCAACTATAAGATAACTACTTCATCTTTAAATAATATTGGAATAAATCACAACCCTAGATAGTTTTTAATATTGAATTTTCTTAAAATCTACCTTCAAACAATTTCATTTACTTGTCTTTAATTTAGAATCGTCGCTATTTCAAATCAAATTAAACAAACTGTTAGATACTAGTAATCATTTAACCTCATTAAATTAATAACTTAGGTATTAAGTCCTCGTGGGATCGATACTTTTTATACTACTTGAACGATACGTACGCTTGCGTTATACGTGTGTGTTTACGCCGGTCACTACTATAAATATGATTATCTTTCCTTTGCACCGCCTTATTCTCTTAACCGTTTTATACTTAAAATTTCTTACTTAAGTTATTCTTAGTCTCATCTTAGTTTCTTTGGGCGTCTCTATGTTGTTCCTCAATAAATCTGTTCCTAGTCGTATTTTCTCTTATTGCATAGCATAAGAACTTATAAGTTGTACTCGCTACTTTCATTTCATTTACTATCTGATAAAATTCCACTCTTATTTCGATGCTTAGAAAGCCTGCTCTTTCGTAGTAGTACTGTGCTTAACCATCAGAATTCTATCTTAGCATCTATGCATCATTTTCGTTATTTATTCAGTATCTTTTCTATTATTGTGTTATCTCGATAGTTTCACATTCAAACATTTCTCTTGTTGTCCTTTGTCCTTTTTCCTATTTTAATTTATACCTGGAACTTATACGGTTTATGTCTATGTCTCCTTACCCAAAGGATATCTACTATTACAAATCTATACTTATGTCTATCGCTGGTTCTTTTGCATTCCTGTCAATGGTTGACTACTACTCTATCTCCTTATTGCTCCATTTGGATATCCTTTTTCCTAAATCTTTTTCTTATAGTTATATTCCTTCTTCTATTATGCTTTTGTACCAAGTTTGAAGGTTTCATTCTTTAGACTACGCATTCACTTGTTTCTGGGAGTATTTTAAGGTAACCCTTGAGGTCTATTTTTGCTACTGTGGTACAAAGAGGATTGTAAAGGTGGGGTTTGGTCCTTAAGTCTTCCTGGTTATGGTGATCTCACTAGCTATCTTTGCTGTAATTGCACATATTGGTCATCTATAAGTCTAGGACTCTCGTATTTACCTATATAATGTTAGTTCTCCCACTAAGATACTTCTGCTAGGTTTGATTTGAATTTTCCTGCTAAGACTTTACTCCGGATCCGTTTTCCAACTATTAATCATATTACTTTTATTGTGAACCTTCTCTAAATTCATGCTTTCTAAAAGCTCCATTATGCTGCCTCTATACTTCTTCCTATCAGTCTATGTTTCTTAATTACCTTAAGTATTTAATTTCTCTCAAAGTCCTACTATACTCCCTCTTATTATTCTTCTTTTTGAAGCTTACTCTGCTACATAGATTTCTTTCTTATCTCAGTTCCTTGAACTCTTTACATCTTTACTCTGTTGGAAACTCTATCAACTTCGATTCCTTAGGACCTATATACTACATCTTTTGGTTCAGGTGTTGCTCTCTATCTATTTCTTCCATTTCTGTACAATGAGACTCTTTGAGAGTTATCTACTATATTTATGAGAGTCGCTCTCCCTAATCCCCTCGTACTTTTTGAGCTTTAACTCTCTTAAGGGTTTTCAATTCAATGATGAATTCTAGATTTGGCTCGACACACCGTGAATTCAAACTATTCTATCTCATGCTTTTTATCTATGCTTCGTTGAACTCATTGATTTGGCTGTCTAGCCATCTCACGGTTCATCTAATTTGTCAAATGCATTTCTTTACTGGTTCTTCTCTTTACTGATTTCTATATAGAGGGGTGAATATATACATTCCATAGGGAATTTATGAATACACATCTCTGTTATTTACTATTCCTCCCATTGGAAGTTATATCGACTACTCCATGTCTTAGAGTTCCTAATATTTATCAATCAACCCAAAGTCTTCATTTACTTATAGTCCTCGAGTTACATTATCTATTCTTATTATTTGATCTTCCTTAGTATGAGCCATATTCTTTTGAATTGTTCATATATCCTATCTCTTGTTTTTTAAGTCATATTATCAAGGCTAGTGGTGGCTCATTCTTCTGGGCTACTTCCTAGATTTCTGCTCTCTGCTCTTGCGATAGGCTACAGCTTTGCTATCTGATCTTATTGTCCATACTATTAAATCCTGTGTGTTTCTAATCTCGCGAGTCTGTCTTTTTTCTTACTAGTACTGCAACTTGCCAATCTTGGTCTAAGCCAAATTCTCTCTTCTTTAGCCTTAATGGCCTTCTTGATCTTTTCCTAATCTATTTCCCAATGTCTTCTATCTCTATCTTAGGATAAACCCTCATTGGGTCTTATTATGATTATCTTTGTATATATAGAGGAAGGCTGTAACTAGCATCTTACGTTCCGACGGACACCGATGTCCTCACTCTAGCATTCTGTGTCATGGTGGAGTCTATTACTCATGTAGGATAGGTATGAGATAGACTCCATCAGAACAAATTCCTTAACTGGAATCACTATGTGGCGATGACTTTGGTAGGTCGGGCCTTATCTATATCAGTTCCTTCGGTTAAGGCAATTGATCATTTCTCTTTATGGCCTTCACTGTACTTGTTGACGGGTCTGAGTTTGGGTATCTAGAACTCTACATCCTTTGTGACATCTTGTGTCTATTTTATCAACTAATCCCGATTTCTTGTTTCTTTTATATTTCTGTCTATTCTTTGTGATTCGGGGAAAACTTGCTATCTCTACGAGGTATTCGAAAGCTACTAGATCCGTTTGGAAGAATCTTCTTAAGAGAAAGGAATTTTACGAAAAGGAAAGAAAACTTACTTGGGTCTACCAAACATTTTACTCTTGCTCAAGCTTATCCTATTCTATTTACTACTATTGATTCGGATACCTCCTTATTTATTTGTTTCTGTGTCTTTACCTCTAATTGTTTCTGGTTGCTCTGGGCATGTATACATCATACTTTTCTTATATCTTTCTCTTCCCACTCCTTTAGGTGAATATTCTCAGAATCGTACTATATATTCTTATAACTTGTCTCAAATTCATGTTATTAAACAAAGATGGCTACGGAAGGTTTCTCGGCTGGAACAAGATTTACGATCACTTTATTAGGAGGAAAATTCAAATAACTTCAGAATGTTTACTAACCTTTCTATAGAGCTTTGAGGAAGTACTCGAGGATCGGATACTGGAAAGGTAGTGCCTCGCATACTAGTATCCTGGGTATACTATGTATACAAGACCTCAGCACTCTGCCAACTGCAGTCACTGACTTCTCAGACCATGTTCCGATACCGTCTTTGTAACATTCCCAATCCGGAGATATTACCAACATGGAAAAGGTCGTCTTATCCCCTTGAGATTATAACTCTCTGACAACTGCTAATCTCATTTCATATCTAACTCATGCATGGAATCAATGTCCAATTCATCAACATAAATGCATAACACTTTTTATACTAAGTACTCAATGTTACTACATATTACAATTTTGACAGTGAACACTTATAATATATTACATATATAATATTTACTATGTTCATATATGGCATATGACATTTCCTGACTCTGACTGCACTGAAACTCTATTTCTGACTTGACCTGGTGGACCGAATACTCTGGAGACGGCCATCAGTATCCATCCTCCAAAGCTCGTCCTTCGGGTAAACCTGCAAAACAAAGAATCTGGGAGTAGGGGAGAAGAGGGTTAGATCGTTTGAATGATCTAAGTGAGTGGACTATTTAAAAAAATGAGTACTAAAATGCTCTTTGTAAATCCATGGTTCCAAATCAAAATTCATCTCAAATCATCTTTTCTGAAATCACTTCCATTATCTGCAAACAGCTTCTAATCTGGAAAACTTTTCTAAAAACTACTTCTGGTTTGTAACTCTCTGAAATCCTTATAAAATAGTTCCTTCTGAAAATTCTTTCTTAAAACTTTATTTTCTGTAAATATGTCTCTAAAAATCCGATTCTGAAGATCATATTTATGAAAAACTGTTTCTGAATATCTGCTGAAAACCTGACGCATAGGGGCATTACGTATTGCCATCTCCTCACACGCCTAACTAGAGCCAGAAGTGCAAATCCATGACATTGAGGCATTACGTATCCCCGTCCCCCAAAGCATGCCACTATCTGTCATTGAAACTATGGTCTAGGGGCGTTATGTATCGCCATCCCCCAAGCCACTGAATTAGAGCCAGAAGTGCTGATCCATGCTACTACCTGGCCCTGAATCTAGGATCTAGGGGCATCTGTCAGCCCTAGTCCTGAACTGCGTGTGCACACGATGTCTGAGTCCGTCAATTCCATATCTGAGTCAAGTTACATACTGAGGTGAGTTTTCCCCCATGCCTCGAAAACATAAAGTCATGCTTTGAAAATATCTATTTTCTAAACCATTTCTCGAAACATGCTTAATCAAGATATGATTTAAAGAAAACTTGGATAACGCCCTAAATACAGAAAAGTAAATATGATATTTAAAAACAACATAATGAAAAATCAACTTAAGATAATAGTATTCACTCACAGATTTTAAGATATGGTTAATGTTACTTTGCTTCGTCGAAGAATAATGTGATTCATGCGATGATCTATAATTGAGAAACTCAATTAGAATATAAGGTATGAGACATGTTTCGAGGTTATACTAAACTTCTCAATTCTACTAATCCATCAACACCACATGACGTGTTATGCTTGCGACTTGTCATATCCTTAATATGAAACTCTTAGGGTGGTCCTTACCATCCTGGATTGAAACCGAAATGTTATTAAACTTTTTATGTATCGCGTTACAACATCAGGTCTGGCGCATCGCGACGCTCACTTGATCAGACTTGAGGCAAAGCCTCTGCTCGTTATGCATCGCGACACTGCGAGTTCTGCGTCACGATGCCCACACATGAAGATAAACTAGTGAGCATTCTTTATCTCCCCATCACAACGCGAGTCCCTGGGCATCACGACCCTCACAATACCAGAAAAAAATCTGTGACAATTTCCCAGTACGCGTCGCGACGCGAGGGTTGTGCGTCGCGACGCTAGGCCAAATTCAGGTCTTATAATCAAATCTTCAAGGATTTACTTCATAGCAACCCAATACCCCCACCTTAATACAAACTAATTCATTTATCCTCAATGAAATTACACATTTTCACCCTTCCATTATCATTACATCATCAAATTCCAAAACCCCAATTTACTTATCCTTTGAGGTTTCTTATCTTAGGAATTTCCCAAAATCCTTATTTTCTTAACGCCATAACCACATAAACACCAATAACCACAATTCAACAATATTCTTTTAACTCATAAATCATCAAAACATAAATATTTCAAATTTGTGTTATTTTTTCCTTACCTCATTTCCTTTGATTTCCTTCGTTATCCAAACTTTCAATGGTTTCTATCATTCTTCTTTGCTTGATGTATGAGTATTGACATTTGTTTCCTCTTTCTTCTTCTTTCTTTCTGCTTCTTCTTTCCTTTTCTTCTTCCTCTTACGTGTCTTCCTTCTTCTCTCCCTTTAGGGATTTGGGAATAACATCCCTTATATATAATAGGGGGCTAAATGGATAATATTTCAAAATTTTGAAAAAAAAAATTTATAATTATTCAAATAATTTGAGAATTCTCTCTAGTCATCATCAGGTACTATTCATCGAGATTTTTGTTCTTTATTTTCAGCCTGTATCTGATTCGAATTTGGAAAATATTCAACATGAAAGTTGTAGGTCTCGATCTTAAATTTCCGACGATATAAAATTCATAAAAATTGAAGTTCTTATGAGAAAGTTATGGCCTAAATACCATAAACTGTTCATAGTGGAACATCGTACCATCTTGTATCAAAATCTTGAAGAATTTCCCGACTGTCCCCCAAAGTCATTTTATGAGTGTATTTTTGTCCAAATATAATTTATGTTATGTGATACTCGTCCCACAACATAACAGCAGTTCATATTTCCGATCGTTATAAATTCGTATTTTATTAGAGTGACAATCTGAGTTCTGATTTGTTTATTTGTTTCATTCGATTCAATGCGATTCACTTTAAAGTGAATACAGATTTGAAAAAAATAGATTCATTTTATAAATAAGTTAATTAGATGTGATTCGTTTATTAAACGACATTGACCGATAATACCTAAGATAGGCCACACTCCGGTGGGCATTCACACATTTGAGATATGATTTGAATCCAAGACTTCACACTTAGAGTTGTGACGAAGGCTATTGAATATGTTTGCATACTTATATATATAAATATTATCCTTTATTAATAGATAAATAAATATTAATAAAGTTATACAAAAAGAAATATTATTAAAATAATACAATATAATACATTTCGTCGCTAAATAGGATCATGTATAGTGATAGATTATTTTCGACGATAAAATATTACTGCTATTCTATCAGAATTATGTGTCTAAATTATCAACATATTTTCTCCTATTATTTTATAACTATATATTTTTGTGATTTTTAATAAACGTCGATAATTTATCGATGAAAAAATCACATTGATAAATTATGAGTTTCTTGCAGTGGGATAGTTTATCTTCCTAACACACTCATAAAATGGTTCTTTATTTTCAAGTATAAAAGTGTCGAAGTAATAAAATAACCCGATGAGTCTGGGGTTGATCCACAAGGAATAAATTTAGTAGAATAAAATAATAATACGAGTAATAAAGTAAAAGACTAAATTAAATGAAGTGATGAACAATTAAATTGGATGCTGCAATAATAAAATAAAATATTGTGGCTAAAGGATCCACAATTGGTGTTTCAAATATAAAAATAATTTACATTTTATAACACATAAATTATTATTATTTCTCAATTAATTTATTTCATGATTAAGTGTATTAATTAGACAATAACATAAATTATTGGGTTCAAGTATTAATTGTGTCAGTCAATAGTGATCCACGATGGTAGATCTAATGACAGTCTACAGAGAATCTAGACTCCCACATAAACAATTAATATATAAATTTTAATTGAAAAATAACACAATTTAAATTTATAACATAAGTAAAAATCATTTATATTCTTATACCAAGAGCTTCACCCTTTTGCCTTAGTTGAATGTAATTTTGTATGAAAAGTGTATGCATTTATGTTGATATAGTTGGGCATTGGTTCCATGCGTGAGTTTATATATGAAACGAGATTAGCAGTTGTCAGAAATTCAGAGGCTCAGGGGAATAGAACGGCTCATTCCCTACCGGTAACATCTTCGGATTGGGGATGTTACAGTATCTTGTTAGGGTAAGGGGTGAAACTAGGGATATGAAAATATATGTGATTTTTATTTACATTATATTTTATAAATTGTGATTATATATAAAATTCATACTCTTTCCAGTTTATTGAGGACTCTTGACTAGCTGTAGACAGTCCCCGATTGGCACAAATAATACTTGAATCCCATAAATGCGAGAGAGTGGACTAATAAAAATCTAGATTAGTTATAGACAATACGATTCTACATGTTTTTGGCATATTTAGTACCTTGGTAGAACTAATTATCGACAAGACAGATTACATGTGTTGACATAATTAATACCTGATAATCATGAAATAAATTGATTGAGATATCAAGAGTGGATACGCTAACCATGATGTTTTATTTTATTATTTTTATTTTATTACTTGAATTATTATTTTATCCTATTAAATCTATTACCTGTGGATCGACCTCGGACTTACCGAATTATTTTATTACTCTGACACTCTTATAATTGAGAGTAAAGAACCACTTTGTGAAATATCAAGAGTGGATCCTCTAACCCTAGTGTAGGCACTGCATTTTTACATATAAGTCCCGATGATGAGTCTCATACGGAGGCACTACCTTTAGGTTGCAGAAGTCGCGGGAAACGAATGTCGGAAGGGGAAATTCAGAATAAGTATGTCATCAGATTCAATTCATATGTTCACTGCTTTCGCGTTCGTGCTGCGTTCGTGAGCACGTTCGAACGTCAAGTAGATTACGGGCGTTCGTGTAGCGTTCGAATCGACGTTCGAAGGGTGTCGGTACTTCTGGTTTTGCTGCTAGCCTCATGCCCAAGCCCAATTAGCCCACCAAAACCTATCCAAAAATAATTAAATATTTAAAATACATGTCACAAATTAAACTAAATTAATTAGATCAAATCCCTTCCTAATCTAATCAAATCCCTTCCTAATCTAATCAAATCCCTTCCCCAATCAAACACCAATTAAGATATTCACTCCCTAAATTAAACACATCTCTTCCTTTCATAAACCAATCAAAACACTTCCATTTTTTTTAGATTCCATTCCTTACCTAGAAACCCTTGCAAACCATTATAAAAAGACACCTAAACCAACCTTTCACAGGGAGCACATCCATAAAAATCACACAGAATTCTGCAAAGCATTAGCACCCAAGCTCTCCAAAAAACACCCTAGATCATCTCAGAAAACACACACACAGAAAAGAAGAAGGAACCCTAGTACATTCGCAAAAATAAGAAGAGAAAATCAGTCCTTAACCATCACCGAAACTACACTAAAAACTGCACTTAAAAACAGTCCAGAAAACCAACCCTCTTTCACCCTAAAACCATGAAAGACAGCAGCAAAATAGAGGAAACGACAACTCAAAACAGTGAAGCAACAAACGAAAGCAGTGGACCAGTGAACCGGAGGAGTTACGGAGCATCAATCCTTCCCACGTCCGTGTAACGTACTTTTGAGAGACGACCTAAGATACATTTCAGTTATACCCGAGGGCACCCTTCTTTTTTATTCTCATCTTTTTTTGATGTTTATTAGAATTCCTTCGCATGAGAGTCATTTGTTGATACATGTTGTGGTCCTTGTATGAATAGAATATGTGTTCTCTCTTGGGGTATATCGGATGGAAACCTAGACGTAAATTTTGTAGCCGAATCCGAATGGACGGTAGTGCAGTATGTACTTGGGAAACAACTCCACGTACCACTCGAGAAACTTTGAAATGCATGTTTCATCTTGTTATTTAATTTCCGTTAATTTATTGCGTGTAATCCCGTCATCCATTTTCCGCATGTGGTTGTTTTATTTATTTACGTATTGATAGTCATAATGCGCATGGGCTTGACTAAAGTGGATTAAAGGTCCTCTATCCGAGGGAAACGCCCAAAGGCTACCTTTATCACAATGTCTTACAGCGCCAGATGAGGCATGTTCGATTGAACGTGAGATGTGTTCAATCAGACAATAATATCCTATATCGTTACTTTGTTATCCATATAGCGTTGCTTGATGCGCATGGGCTTAACTAAGTTGGTTTAAAGGTCCTCTATTCGAGGGAAATGCCTAAAGGCTACCTTTATCACAACGTTTTGCCGCGCCGGATGAGGCATGTTTTATTGAACGTGAGATGTGTTCAATCAGGTATCCAATGTCCAATATCATTACTTTGCTATTCACATATGATTACTTGACGCACATGGGTTTGACTATGGTGGATTAAGGTCCTCTATTCGAGGGAAACGCCTAAAGGCTACCTTTACCACGATGTCTTACCGCGTCGGACGAAGTATGTTTGATTGGATGTAAGTATGTTCAATTGGGCATACGAGGTCCCATATTATGTATTTGTTCCTTCGCATATGTGTCCATGTCGCCATAAATTCCCTTTCTTTTGTAATCTCGTTTGAACGTGTCCAAGAACGCACCTCGAACGCATGCTCTAGGCCCTTTTCCGTTCGAACGCGTCCAAGAACGCAACTCGAACTCATACTCTCGGCCCTTCCCCATTCGAACGCATTTACGAACGCTACTCGAACGCGCATATTTTCTGATTTATCATACATCAGGTCTTATCTTGTTTGAACATGTCCAAGAACGCATCTCGAACACATACTCTCAGCCTTTGTTCGTTCGAACGCATCCAGGAACGCAACTCGAACGCATGCTCTCACCTTCCCCCATTCGAACGCGTTTACAAACGCTACTCGAACGCGCATATTTTCTGCATTATCATGCATCAGGTCTTATCCCGTTCGAACGCGTCCAAGAACGCACCTCGAACGCATGCTCTCGGCCCTTCTCCGTTCGAACGCGTTATCAAACGCTCCACGAACGAGCTTTCACCTGTTACATCTCATTTCATGCATGCTTGTTTCTCCCTTTACATTCTCATACATGATTGCTTCCATGATTGTTTCTTTAGCACTAGAAACTTAATTATGTCTCTCCTATATTTATGTTTTACTCGTATTGCCATGTTTATCGATTTAATGTGTTTATGAAATTATATGCCTGCCTTTATTCCAATTTATTTTCATGCATGTGAACTTAGAAGTAGAATATTCTTGGAAGCATATGTTGCGTAGATTCGATTAAATTATTGCACAAATCATTTAATTACAAGTGGCATAGGTAAGAGACCATTCCGAACCCAACGGTTTGAGGTCTTCCCTTGCGAGAGGTGAGTGCGACCTTAAATCATTTTCCCGGTTCACACCGGGTGGCGACTCCATGTTATTTCTCCAGTTTAGTTCCCCCGCGGGCTATTCCGTACTCCCAACTAGGCCGCGAGCCTAGAACAACGTCGTCAAGTTCTGTGTCCTACACCTAGTATTTTATTTTATTATTTTTATTTTATTAGTGGAATTATTATTTTATCCTATTAAATCTATTCCATGTGGATCGATCCCAGACTTATCGGGTTATTTTATTACTTCGATACTCTTATACTTGGGAGTAAAGAACCACTTTGTGAGAGTGTCAATGAAAAATTCACACAGTTGAATAACTCAAAAAGAAATGAACAAAAATAACTTGTTATGAACAAATTGAGATACGTTTCAGGAGCGAAAATACCTTACACTGTCATTTCAGAACAACAATTCTACATGGTTAGTAAAACTTTTGTTGTTTGATTATATATTGTTTTTCCAAAAAAACACACAAAATAGTAACAATATAATTTTTGTTCATTTCTTTTAAGGTTATGTTTATAAGACAATAAAATTCATATGATATATGAATTTATCAACTTGTAATAAAACATTTTCCATAATTTATTTCGGTACCTTAACTGCTCTATCGGTAAGTAAAAGAGTAGTTGAAGTTGGTTTTGACTCACCAATATTAAGTTATTGGTAAATTAAAAATGGTAGCAGATTAACAATAGCTCTAAGATCAAGTAATGCATGTTCAATTTTATGATTCCTAATAATACAAGAAATAGTAGGACAACCATGATATTTTTATTTCAAAGTATTATTAGTTGAAAGAACAGAACTTACCTGTTTAGTTAGAAAATTTTCTTTCTTACCTGATGTTTTCTTTTAACAGTGTCCAAGTCTTTCAGAAATTTGACATAAGATGGTTGATAAGTGCATATAGTATACACTTTTCAAATGTATTTATAATTGATTTTCCCTTAAAGCATATTCTTGAATGTGTTAAATGCACTAATATTCACTATTTTATTGTTTAGGATGCATTACATAAACAATTGAGCAAAAAGTAGTGGAAAACCCAAAATTTTCTATTTTCACAAGTGACTTCTTAATTTGACCAGCCTTTAGTATTTTGGCCATAACCTTTATATACGATGTCCACATGAGGTGTTTCAAGTTGCAAAAGAAGACTCAATTATCTATAACTTTATAGTTTATGTCAAAGATTGAATTTGATTCATTATGGTCAAAATCGAGCTTGAACCTATGATTAATGCATTGGCGTGTCAATGGAAGCTCATTGGCGCGAAAATGGAGGTCAGAGAGAGACATTGATGCGAAAGGCTCCCAAATTGAATACGAAACTTGATATTTATGATATCTATAAAACGAGAATGTCTAGGGTTACTTGAGAGAAATTTTTGGGGAGGAAAATAAGCATCTTTAGAGTCCAAAACATTTTCTAAACATAGCAACCATTCAAGAACAATCAAGAACTAGGAGATCAAATAAGTATTAAGAAGAGAATATTGAAGAACTTGAAGATTGAAGATTGACAACCTTCATGATTTGTTTTATTTATCACTTCTTTATTAACTCTTTGTTTTTGTTTTTTTATTGAATATTGTGATAAATTATTTATCTTCTTCATCATGAACTAGATCTTGTTTTGGGATTGCAATGGAACTCAATATGAACTTTTATTAATTGAATCTTTTTATCATTAATTCGTGACCTTCTATTTGGATTATTTATGATTATATATGCTCAATGCATTCTATTGCTTGATCACCAATATGATAGTTGTGGTAAACCCTTGGAAAATGGAATTTTGGTTTAGCCTTGGGATATGATAAAACGTGATCTCATTCTATTGAATAGATTTCTGTGCATGATAGGAATATACCTGAATGGTATGCATAACCATAGTTAGAACTTGAATTTAATGAGTTTGACTTAAATTAATTATCATAGGAATATACGTAATTGAACTAAGTTGAACGTTTCTATATGACCATCGGAAGAGGCTTGTAGATAACTTCGTGTTCTGAATTAATGATTCATTATAGTTGACCAGTTATAAATATCTGAGATTAATTTAAAGGAGTATTGTCGGGAAGTTATGATCATAAATTCTTCTTACCTTGATATTTTCTCGTGCTTATTGTTTTCTTTCCTTTTACTTTACTTTCCTTAGTTAATAGCTCTTTCTTCATAAACATTATTCTAAATATGGTTAGAGTTGGTAAAACTTTAGTATTAGACTGTAACGACCCAAATTTTCCCAATTTGTTTTTCATAAGTTCAACTAGTGCGATATTGGGATGTTAGCGAGAGATAATTCTGAGATGACTTAGAAACTCACGGACCCTACTCAATTCGAACTTAATGGACTCGGACCTAATGGGCCTAAATGTATGTTAAAGGGGTGGCCATTTTTCTTAATTAAACCAAGCTTAGTCCAAACCAATATGTAGGCCTAATCAAAATATAATTATACTTGGCCCAAATCTTAAGCCCAAATATTTGTCCAAAATTTCTAGAAAAATCCCTTTATTTCTTGAATTGTTAAAAGGGAAAAAGTAACAAAAATTTGGCAATTTCTTTCCATTTTGGGCGTGAGGTAGAGAAGAGTGAAGAAAGAGGAATTCCAATTTTCTTTCACAAAAGTTCTAAGGAAAATCAAGAGCTAAGCATCACCAAGCAATCCTAGGAAAGAAAAGAAGTGGCTTGGGGAATCCATTAGGAAAGAAAGGATTGGATTAAGGTAAGCAAAACATGATCCAAACTTTGATGTTTTGAGTCTTGATGGTTTGGAAATTGTAGTGTGTTGTTGACTTGAAAATAATGTAGTTTGGATGGTTTTGTGTTAAAGAGTTGGTGTTTGGGTAATCATAAGTATGTTACCCTAGTTGATTGATCTAGTTAAGATTTATAGAATTTATTACAGTTGGAAAGTGAAAGACTTATTTTGGTGGTGAATTGAGTGCATGAAGTTGTTTTTGGTAGTGTACCAATGGAGGTTGTAAGTTGATGATTGAAGAGGTAAAGATTGGCCCTGGAAACGGCCTCGCGTTGCGACGCTGGTAGCTACGCATCGCTATGCACAACGAAGCAGAACCTTGATTTGGACATGATGAGTTCGCATCGCGACGCAACTAGGCCGACGTCGCGACGCGTATCAAAACCAGAGCCTCTGACTAATGAGTTTAAAAATTTATTTAGTTTTTTTTTTCACTTCATTCAAAGGGATAGAAGACATCCTAAGGGACCCTTATCAGGATAGCACTTATGTACGACATGTAGATGGGATAATTTATTTGGATTAAAAAAACTTAATTGAATTTTGAGCAATGTTTTGCAAGTTTTGTGTTCTAACTAAGTTTATTCTAAATAGATACTCAATAGGAGCCGCGTTCTCCCTCAGCGACATGAAGCAGAGTTGACCGAACTTCAAATCAGTGAGTGGATAATTTTTTTCCAAAATGACATTTACTTATTATTTTTAACTTAAGACTTACTTTCAAACACTTTAGGGCGTTGGTCATATTGATTATCAGTTATTTCTTATTGAAGAAAGTTTTGAGATTTAAACGCATGAGTATTTGTGATTTTGGAGGCATGAGGGAAAAACCCACCTCATCTCTAAATTATGGAATTGACGGACAGAGAACGTGTGCACACGTAGTTCAGGGCTAGGGGGACGGCGATACGTAATGCCCATAGACCCTAATTTTAGGGTCAGGTAGTAGCATGGATTATCATTTCTGACTTTAGTTCAGTGGCTTGGGGGGACCGCGATACGTAAAGCCCTAAGACCAATAGTTAGGCGTACGGGGGGATGTCGATACGTAACGCCCTCATACGTCAGGTTTTCTACAGTACTAGAGATTCTTATACAAAAAGTATTTCAGAAATGGTTTTTCTCAAGTTTAAAAGAAAAGAATTATTTTCAAACCTAAAGTAAAATTTAAACAGTTACACTGATATAATTTCTTTGATTTTATAGCTCTAGTCACTGAGTTCCATAGGACTCACCCCACCACTTCCCAGTTCTTTTGCAGGATTCGTCTTTTGGTGATCCACATGCAACTTTTGGAGACTCAGCTCGAGGACAAGAGTTAGACTGCTACACTAGTTATGGGGGTCCATCTTTTCAGATCTATATTCTTATAGAATGTAGTTCTCTGGGATTTCATTTTGATGTATTGTAGACATATGTTTGATGATGTGTGTACGATAATTACTTTCAGATATGTATATATTTCATGATTATGCATTTATATTAACTTTAAGTTTGCATGTGTAATTAGATATAAGTTTGCATGGTATTATGATAAAAGCAAGTGTTCATTTGCATAAGTTAAAGGTTTAGACAGCAGTGGGATCTGTTGCCTGTCGGTAACATTCCTGTAATGGGAATGTTGCAAAGATGGTATCAGAGCATGGTCTAGGGAGTCAGTGACTACAGTAATAGACTAGCAATGTCTTGTATATGTAGTAGACCTGAGGTACTACTATATATATGAGGCTATTTACTCTAGTAACATTGGTTTCGAGGAATGTCTCAAACTGATTAGTTATAATTCCTTTAAATGTAATTGACTATTTTTCTCTCTTAATTTCATAGATTTCATGCAACCCAAGGGAAGAACCGGAGTGGTAGGGTGCCTCAGGGCAAAGATCCAGACATGGTAGGGTGCCTCAAGGCATAGATACAGACTATAGATCAGTAGCCCCTCCCCCGGAGCTAGATTATGGTAGTGAGTGGAGTCTGTACATAAGAGTGGTGTAGGGGAAGGTAGAGTAGCACCAATGGTTCAACCTAATGACTCACTAGCTGTGGGTTTATAACAGATTCAACAGTCAGTAGTAGTTTTAGGCTAGTTGATTACCTTTCAGTAGCAGCCACTAGGCCTAAAGCCGAGAGCTGCAGAACCCATAGTTCATGTTCCACCACCACTTGTAGGACTATCAATGGCTCACCAAACAGTAGTTCCTCCAAACAGACCAGATCATATTTCCTTCCAAGCAGAACCTTCGGCTATGCCTCAAGAGCCACCTCCAGTAACAGTTCAGGTTATGCAGCTATAGGAGCTACTAATGTCCTTACATGACTTTCGGAAGCTTCATCCTCCCACGTTCTCGGGAGTAGAGTCCTCCCCCGACCTTTACGGTTTTATTGAGGAATCAGATCGCATATGTACAGCTTTTGGGTGTTCTTTGGAGAGAGCGGTGGAGTTAGTTGGTTTCCAGTTGAGGGATATCGCCAACACATGGTTTATGTCTTTTCAAGACGGTCGGCGACGAGATGCTCCTCCACTGATATGGGTTGAGTTCAATACATCTTTCTTGTCTAGATTTTTACCGTAGAGTATCAGAGATGCTAGAGCTCGGGAGTTTGAACAGTTGGTTCAGGGCGAGCAGATGACAGTTTCTGAGTATGATATATAGTTTACACGATTGTCTCGCTATTCCCCATATTTAGTCAGTATAGAGGAAATGAAGGTGAAGAGATTTGTTAATGGGCTTCGAGATTACTTAATTCGCTTCATTCACTTCACAGAGGCCAATACCTATACTCAAGTTTTAGATGTTGCCTTGCGGTTTGAAGCACGGGCCAGAAAGAGACAAGCAGAGAGGGAGTCTCAAAAGAGACCTAGATCAGAGGAGAGGTCTAGGCCGCAGTAGAGTGGCCCTAGTAGACAGCAGTAGATGTCTGCTCCGCCTATTACACATAGAGATATGGGTTCGATTTAGGATCTTAGACCGACTCAAAGTGCCACCTCTCGTGTAGTTTCTTCTCCCTCAGTAGCCCAGCCTGGGTGAAGCCTTCCATTGTGTTCGATATGTGGGCGGACTCACTCGTGGACTTGTCGATCTAGGAGTAGGGGTTGTTATCGGTGTGGGAAAATGGGTAATTTGAAAATAGATTGTCTGATACCAGCAGATCTGTTGCCATCTTTCAGTGCGGCTCCATCTATACCCCAGCCACAGCCTAACATAAGTGTAGGAGGAGGAGAGCAGAGAACAGTGATTAGATGACATGCAGTAGGGGTTGTGGCAGTTAGTAGGTGATCGAGGACAAGTTTCCTTCAGCAGAGTTCAGGGCAAGGTGTATACCCTCACCCCTAGGAGGCGTAGGCATCCAATGCAATTGTCACAGGTATATTGTTGATTGATTCTCTGAAAGTGGGGGTGTTATTTGATTCGGGTGTTACACACTCATTTGTGGCACTGTACTTTGTAACCCAGATGGGTAGAGACACCGAGCCTTTAGATCAATGGGATAAGAGTGTAGCGCCTCACAAATTGATATCAGCAATGCAAGCATTTAAGCAACTTCATAAGAGAAACATGGGTTATTTGGCATATGTGACAGATAATAGAGCAGGAAATATAGACCTTGATCAGATCCCGGTGGTGAGGTAGTATCCTGATGTGAGTTGCTAGAATTATCGTGGGATAAAGAGATTGAGTTTTTGTATAGATGTAATACCAGACACCCAACCTATATCAATTTCCCCGTACAGGATGGCCCTTGCAGAGCTCAAGGAGTTGAAGACGCAGTTACAAGACTTGTTGGATAAGGGCTTTATTCGCCCAAGTGTGTCCTAGTGGGGTGCGCTGGTGTTATTTATGAGGAATAAGGATGGGACACTACGGTTGTGCATAGATTATCGGTAGCTGAATAAGGTGACAATCAAAAATAAATATCCAATGTCGATGATTGATGATATGTTTGATCAGTTACAGAGGGTCTAGTATTTTTCAAAAGTCGATCTACGATCGGGTTATCATCAATTGAAGATTAGGGAGAGTGATGTTCCGAAGACGAATTTTCGAACCAGATATGGGCATTATGAGTTACCGGTAATATCATTTGGTCTGACCAATGCCCCTGCAGTGTTTATGGATTTGATGAACAATGTATTCAGAAATTTTCTAGACCAATTTGTGATAGTATTCATTGATGATATTATGGTGTATTCGTGTAATAAGCAGGAGCATGTAGAGCATTTGCATCAGATGTTGCAGACACTGGTAGAACATAAGTTTTACTCTAAGTTCTCGAAGTGTGAGTTTTGGTTGACTAGTGTAGTATTATTGGGGCATATGGTGTCTAAGGAAATGATTGGAGTAGATTCTTAGAAGATTGAGGCTATTCAGAATTGGCATCGACCAAAAAGTGTAACAGAGATTCACAGTTTCTTGGGATTAGCAAGGTACTATGGGAGGTTCGTAGAGAATTTCTCCATAATAGCTGCTCCGTTAACATGATTAACTTAGAAGAATGCAAATTTTAAGTGGTCTGATGCTTATGAAAAGAGATTTCAGGAACTCAAACACTGATTGACTGTTGCTCATGTTCTTGCACTGCCAGCGGGATCATGAGGGTTTACAGTGTATTGTGATGCTTTTAGAGTGGGATTAGGATGTGTGTTGATGCAGAGGGGGATGGTGATTACTTATGCCTCCAGACAACTGAAACCTTATGAACAAAATTATCCCACTCATGATTTGGAGATGGGTGTAATAACTTTTGCTCTGAAAATATGGCAGCATTATTTGTATGGTGAAAAGTTCGAAATCTTCACTGATCACAAAAGCCTTAAATATATTCAGATTCAAAAGAAGCTTAATTTAAGGTAGAGACGGTGGATAGAATAATTGAAGGATTATCATAGTTCCATTCAGTATCATCCGGGCAAAGCTAATGTTGTAGCTGATGCCTTAATCAAGAAGTCTATGGGGAGTTTGGCCCATCTGCCAATTGAGAAATGTCGCCCAGCCAAGCAGATGCAGAGTTGTATACTGAATGGAGTGAACTTTCAAGTGACGGCCCAAGGAGTGTTATTAGCGCAAATACAGGTTCAATCCACCCTTATAGATGAAATCAGAGTTGCACTGGAAGCAGATCCTGAAGTGTAATAGATTAGATACAGGTTGCAGCAAAGTATGGAAGATGAGTATCATATAGACAGTGCAAATCTCATCAGGAAGCAGAATAGAATTCTTGTTCCTCCAGTTCCGAATTTGAAACACTCGATACTAGAGAAGGCCCACACTTGATCCTACACCATACATCCTGGGATCACTAAGATGTATCATGATCTCAATGATCTTTATTGGTGGAACAATATGAAAAAGAATGTAGCAGAATTTGTCACAAAGTGTCTCACTTGTTAGCAGGTTAAAGCAGAACATCAGAGACCAGTAGGGAAACTTCAGAGTTTAGACGTTCCGGAGTGGAAATGAGAGAAGATCACTATGGACTTTGTAGTTGGGCTCCCGCGTAATTCTAAAGGATGTGATTCGATATAGGTGATTGTGAATTGATTGACTAAATCTGCTCACTTCCTTTCAGGAGGCTTTGGGTTGCAGCACAATATGTTAAATTGTACCTGGATGAGATAGTGTCGTTGCATGGAGTACCTATCTTAATCGT
The DNA here is from genome assembly GCA_019454045.1 of Zanthoxylum bungeanum. Lineage (NCBI taxonomy): Eukaryota > Viridiplantae > Streptophyta > Magnoliopsida > Sapindales > Rutaceae > Zanthoxylum > Zanthoxylum bungeanum. The sequence continues at coordinate 361,509 of SKCR01000165.1, forward strand.
CTCTGATAGAGGTTCTCATTTTACCTCCAAATTCTGGCAATCATTTCAGGAGGCTTTGGGTTCCCAGTTACGTTTTAGTACAACCTTCCACCCTTAGACGGATGGTCAGATAAAGCGGACCATATAGACTTTAGAAGACATGCTTTGTGATTGTGTGATTGATTTTGAGGGTAGTTGGGACCAAGATTTTCCATTTATAGAATTTTCTTATAATAATAGTTATCAAGCAAGTATTTAAGTGGCACCATTTGAAGCTTTGTATGGTAGGAAGTGCAGATCTCCGGTTAGGTGGTTCGAAACTGGGGAACAAAAGTTACTGTGACCTGATTTGGTATAAGATGCAGTGGAGAAAGTAAAGCTAATCAGAGAAAGACAGGGTACGGCTCAGAGTCGTCAAAAGAGTTATGCAGACCACCAGATGAAGGATTTGGAGTTCCAAATGGGGGATTTTGTGTTTCTAAAAGTATCTCATTTTAAAAGAGTTATGAGATTCGGCAAAAAAAGGTAAGCTCAGTCCTAGGTTTATTGGGCCGTTCCAAATACTTCAAAGAGTTGGAGGGAGAGCTTATGAATTGTCGCTTCTACCTAGCATGGATAAATACATCCAGTTTTTCACGTGTCAATGCTACCAAAGTATTTACGTGATGAATCCCATGTGTTGGAACCCCAAACAGTTGATATCCGTCAAGACTTATCTTATTCAGAACAACCAGTAGCTATCGTGGGTAGAGAAATAAGAAAGCTATGATCCTGATGGATTCACTCAGTCAAAGTGATTTGGAAACATCACAAGGAACAAGAGGCTACATGGGAACTAGAACCATAAGATAGCAGTACCCCCACCTCTTCATGAATGAAGATACACTTCATATCCTTTAAGTATTTTGATTCGAGGACGAATCATTTTAAGAGGGGAGAATTTGTAACGACCCAAATTTTTTTCATAAGTTCAACTAGTGTGATATCGGGATGTTAGCGGGAGATAATTCTGAGACGACTTAGAAACCCGCGGACCCTACTCAATTCGGACTTAATGGACTCGGACCTAATAGGCCTATTGATAACTAATGGGCCTAAATGTATGTTAAAGGGGTGGCCATTTTTCTTCACTAAACCAAGCTTAGTCCTAACCAATATGTAGGCCCAATCAAAATATAATTATACTTGGACCAAATCTTAAGCCCAAATGTTTGTCCAAAATTTCTAGAAAATCCCCTTATTTCTTGAATTGTTAAAAGGGAAAAAGTAACCAAAATTTGGTAATTTATTTCCATTTTGGGCGTGAGGTAGAGAAGAGTGAAGAAAGAGGAATTCTAATTTTCTTTCACTAAAGTTCTAAGGAAAATCAAGAGCTAAGCATCACCAAGCAATCCTAGGAAAGAAAAGAAGTGGCTTGGGGAATCCATTAGGAAAGAAAGGATTGGATTAAGGTAAGCAAAACATGACCCAAACTTTGATGTTTTGAGTCTTGATGGTTTGATGATTGTAGTATGTTTTTGACTTGAAAATAATATAGTTTGGATGGTTTTGTGTTAAGGAGTTGGTGTTTGGGCAATCCTAAGTTGATTACCCTACTTGATTGATCTAGTAAAGATTTATATAATTTTTTGGAGTTGGAAAGTGAAAGGCTTAGTTTGGTGGTGAATTCAGTGCACGAAGTTGTTTTTGGTAGTGTACCAATTGAGGTTGTAAGTTGATGATTGAAGAGGTAAAGATTAGCCCTGGAAATGGCCTCACGTCACGACGCGCAACGAAGCAAAACCTTGGATTTTGACTTGATGAGTTCACATCGTGATGCAACTAGGTTGGCATCGCGACGCGTATCAAAACCAAAGACTTTTTTTTGACGCATGACTTAAAAGTTTAAAATTTTATTTGGTTTTTTTTCCACTTCATTCAAAGGGATAGAAGAGATCCTAAAGGACCCGTATCATGATAGAAACACTTATGCACGACATGTAGAGAGAATAATTTAACTAGATTAAAAAAACTTAATTTAATTTTGAGCCATGTTTTGCAACTTGTGTTTTAACTAAGTTTATTCTAAATAGATACTTGAGAGGAGCCGCGTTCTCTGTTGGGGCAGTTGTGGAACCCCTGGGGTTGGATCGGTGCCCCGGACAGCGGAAATGGGTTTAACCCATGGAAATCAAGTATGGGTGTAATTTTAAATTATTTAATAAAATACTATATTCCATTACGAGTGTATAGGAAAACACCGGGACTGAATCGGAGTCCGGAAGCTCCAGAACGAAGCAAAACAAAATCGGCGCGTGCACACGTACACACGTGAACAGTGGACGACCATGAACAGTGCGTGAGAACAGTGCAGCACGCACTGTTCATTTTGAATAGACTTTGTTTTTTTTTTTTCTTTTCAAGAGCTAAGTGAGCTGAAGCAATTAGGGTATTTTACCCTAATTGCTTCTGGTCTTCCCTAAACACTTCAAAAATACCCAATATTAACTTTTAATTTCAAAACCAACATCAACACATGTTATAGAATAAAAATCAAGTTTTTCAAAATATCAAATATTTTTACAAAAACATAAATTTATTCTAAATACGCACTTGCATAAATTTTGAATCTAATACACAAGCCAAATTAGAATCCCAATAAGAAATGTCTCGTGAATAATTCTAGGTCACCCAAAGGTGGTCAAGTGGTTCTAAAATGGTAGCCATAACTCTAAGCTTTAATCAAGAGTTCCGAACTCTAAATTAATTGTTCCATGTCCAACATGAACATCTTTTGACCTAATTAGAAGCATGTTGTGTTTATACTTCTAAAGTATTCTAACACAATTGATTAGCCTTATTTCAACATTAAACTATGTGATCATGCATCTAATACACAAATGATCATAGCTTAGGAGAAGATCAAACATTACCTAGTAAGCTTGATGCAAGATCCAATCTACTTCTCCTTTGTTGAAATGGTTGGAGAACCTCCAAGGCGTGCAAGCTTGACTCCAAGATCCAATCTTGTTTCCAATGCTAGCAAGCTTCACTTCAAGATCTAATCTTGATTTCTCTTAGATGAAATGTTGTACAGACCTCACAAGCTTCTCTAAACACTTCTCTAACTTAGGTTAATCACTCTAAGAATTTGCTTGTATTTTTACTTGTAATTAAAACCTTCTTAAAGATTGCTATTTATAGAAAAACTTAGGCAATTTTTAATTAATAAAATTTGTAATCAACTTTTAAGTGGGCTTAATCTAATTTGTCCAAATATGTATAATTAGGTGTGACTAATCTCCATTGTCTCCCACTTTAATTTAATCTAATTAAATCAAGCCAAAGATTAGGAAATGGATTAGTTAAATGTTTGCCACCTTGATTTAATCCAATTAAATCAAGCCAAAACCACCTATTATTACATACTTAAAATTTACCATAATATCCTCAAATGGTAGAGATAATTATGATTTTACAATTAAGCCATTGTGTAATTATTGAATTAATCCAATTAATCTAATTAGGTCAAAGTAAATAATCAATGTTATCCAATAACACTTGATTTTCTTCATTGATAATTATAATATCGAATATTATCTTTTATCAAAATTAATCGGCTACCCAAGTGCTCAACGAGTACACTTCATATTGGGACTCTCTAAGTTCAGACACGTTTTTCATATAAGCCTAGCTAATATATACACAATTCGGCCACCTCCGAATTCATGAAGAACACGAACGACCTTTCTGAACTATACAAGTCGAGGTCATTACATATGTTTATCAATCCCTCCGTCGTAGGCTATCCGAGTTGTGCTTAGGAAACATAAAATACACCGTCAAGTTTCCAAGGCGCACATCTCATGTCGACATGTCCACGATTCTTTACAACTGATGCGATCCACCCTAGGTGATCGGCTTTGGCCAAAGTCTTTAAGAATCGTGACTTTACTCAAATGGATATCTAAACCCCTTATGGTACACATACGGGCCGAGAGATCCTATCTTGCTTCGCACTTGATTATTGAGTGCATCTGTCTAAACCTAACGAACATCTAGAGGCCAGACCATGAAAGGTTTCTGATATACATGGCATTAAAATGTGGAGGATCTCACACTAATTCAATGATATCCTATATTCAGAGGATTACATATGCTACTTGACTCGAGGAGATTCCTATTGACGGTGGTTTTTACTTCCAACTATTAGGAATCATCTGTGAGTCATTCAGTATTAGCTTCAACGAATACCCACATGTCTATACGAGTTTCCAAAACTCATGGTACATTGGGTTAAACATTGAAACACCAATTCCAATATACGACATGTGTGCTAGTCTTCTAGGTTATAGGAATTCGACCGTATTCCAAAACCAACGACTAGGAATATTTACTTTAAGAATAGTTTACATCTAGTGTCAAAACTATTCTAAGGTCGATGTCATTCTTAGCATATCTATACATCAATCTAATACGCATAATGATAATACCATTATAAGGTATGAAATGAAAAATGTAGTTATTTCATTAATAAATAATAAAATGTACAAATCGAATTGGCACTCCAAGCACCAAGTCCATCAAACTCCCACTTGTTTAGTGCCAATATGGATGGTACAGTATTCCCATCTCCTCCATATGTTTATTGAATGACTTAGGAGGTAAGGCCTTTGTAAGCGGGTCTGCTATGTTATCTTGTCCTTGAACCTTCAAGACCACTATGTCTTTTCATTCAATAATCTCTCTAATTACGCGGTATTTCCTTTCCACGTGTTTAGGCTTGGAATGCACCATCTGTTGGACAATTATGACCCATAGCATCACTATTTGTAAAAGACATTGTGTTTTTGTACAAATTAATTATGTGACAAAGGAAATTGCTATTTTATCATTTTGTAATTGGATTACTTAGATATATAAATGATAAAAGTCCTTATGATTAGTTCCGGATTAATAAGATATGAGATAGTATTAATCCACAAACGGTTTAATCATTAAATATCCCTAGTCGTAGTATTATCGGGACTGGACATCGATAATGCGGAATAAACTAGTATTACACTTGTGCGCGTTATGGAAGCTTAACGGTATAGTTCTCATATATTTAAGTATTGGATACTTATGCAAGTGTGATAGGAGGTTCTATTAGCCGTTGGACCGGGAACAGCTTCGCTCTGGGTAGACCCCTCAGAATCCCATTGGTAGTATGACTATGTGTCTATGGGAATCCGAATCAGGGTAGGTGTTTGTGGTCTTAACCTGAGACTTGCATCGCTAATACTTGCGACAATCAGTACGCTTTGGTTTTGGTCGTCCGGAGCTTTAACAGGTTCTGTGTATGCCTCTTCTGGGTTTATTGAGAATCGTAGTGTATTGGGTGTGATGTCAAGATGGAAGTATCACTTCAGTCATATGGAGACGATGATCACGCAGGGATACAAAACTAGTACTCTTAAAAGCTGCAGCTATCGGGATAATATGACTAGGTCATGATTATCCGATTACAGAGACTAGTTGCTAGTGATCCGATATATGCTTCATACAGGGCAGACACAAATCCAGCCCCAGGCCTAGCATGTGACATCCGATATTGGATCGTATTACGTAATATATTGTATACTATGCCTGATACATATTATATATTCTTCGTTGAATATTTCTGGAGAATTGGGTAGGCACGATGCTTTGCTAGTAGCCAACTATGTCTTGTAAATCGGTAGGAACGTGGAACTAGGTACGCACTATTGGACAATTATGACCCATAACATCACTATTTGTACAGAACATGGTGATTTTTTATAAATTAACTATGTGACAAAGGAAATTGCTCTTTTATCATTTGTAATTGGATTACCGGAATTTATAAATGATAAAAGTCCATATGATTAGTACCGGATTAAAAAGATATGAGACAATATTAATCCACGTAAGGTTTAATCATTAAATATCCATAGTCGTAGTATTATCGAGACTTGACATCGATAATGCGGAATAAACTAGTATTACACTTGTGCGTGTTATGGAAGTGTAACGACATAGTTCTCATATATTTAGGTATTGGATACTCATGCAAGTGTAATATGAGGTTCTGTTTACCGATGGTACGGAAACAACTTCACTCTGGATAGACCCATCGGAATCCCATTGGTAGTATGACTATGTGTATATGGGAATACGAATCAGGGTAGGTGTATTTGGTCTTAACCTGAGACTTGCACCGCTAATACTTGCGACAATCAGTATACTTTGGTTTTGGTCGTCCAGGGCTTTAACAGGTTCTGTGTACGCCTCTTCTCGGTATACTGAGAATCGTAGTGTATTGGGTGTGATGTCAAGATGGAATTATCACTTCAGTCATATGGAGATGATGATCACGTATGATACAGAACTAGTACTCTTAAGTACAACAGTCATCGGGATAATATGACTAGGTCACGATTATCCGATTATAGAGACTAATTACCAGAAATCCGATATATGCTTCTTACGGGGCAGACACAATTCCAGCCCCAGGCCTGGCATGCGACATTCGATACTGGATCATAATACGCAATACTACATATACTACGCCTGACAAAGATATTGTATTCCGCAGAAGAATTTTTCTGGAGAATTGGGTAGGCATGGTGCTTTGCTAGAAGCCAACGATGTCTTGTAAATCGGTAAAAACGTGGTACCAGGTACGCACATGTTCGGATAGTCCGATGACCGTATTTACTGCCAACATATCCAGGGATCTCTTGGGTCGCTTCTCAAGGATTCACCGATGAGATTTGACTCGAACAGAAAATTAATCTGGGATTAATTACGGCAAAAATTAATCTGGGATTAATTAACAGAGAAAGAATTAATCTGGGATTAATTGCGTCGAGAATTTATCTGGGATTAAATACGTCGAGAAGAGAGAACGCGATTAATTTGGAATTAATCGGTAAAATAAATTTAATAGTTAAATTAGATTTTTCTATTTAATTTATTTATTTGGGCTAAAATAATATATTAGATATATTAAATGAAATTAGATTTCAATGCGGAATTAAGATTGAATTTTAATTCGTGCGAACGAATTAATTTAGAATTAATTCATAAGCGACTTACGTAATAATATTGCAAGGCATTATTATTTAATTAAATTGGATTTAATTATGTCGCAACGGTAAATTCATTTAATTCGGAATTAAACGAATCCGGGCCCGAGCGAAGTTGCGTGTTGGATTGTCCGACTTAAATTTGGAATTTATAGTGGGGCCTACCAACTATAAGATATGTGACATTATTAATCCACGTAAGGTTTAATCATTAAATATCCATAGTTGTATTATTATCGAGACTGGACATCGATAATGCAGAATAGGCTAGTATTACACTTGTGCGTGTTATGGAAGCGTAACAGCATAGTTCTCAAATATTTGGGTATTGGATACTCATGCAAGTGTAATAGGATGTTCTGTTTACCGATGGTACGAAAACAGCTTCGCCCTAGATAGACCCCTCGGAATCCCATTGGTAGTATGACTATGTGTCTATGGGAATACGAATCACGGTAGGTGTATTTGGTCTTAACCTGAGACTTGCACAGCTAATACTTGCGACAATCAGTATACTTTGGTTTTAGTCGTCCAGGGCTTTAACAGGTTCTGTATACACCTCTTCTGGGTATACTGAGAATCGTAGTGTATTGGGTGTGATGTCAAGATGAAATTATCACTTCAATCATATAGAGATGATGATCACGTAGGATACGGAACTAGTACTCTTAAGTACATCAGTCATCGGGATAATATGACTAGGTCACGATTATCCGATTATAGGGACTATTTACCAGAGATCCGATATATGCTTCGTACGGGGCAGACACAATTCTAGCCTCAGGCCTGGCATGTGACATTCGATACTGGATCGTAATACGCAATACTACGTATACTACGCCTGACAAAGATTTTGTATTCCGCAGAAGAATATATCTGGAGAATTGGGTAGGCACGGTGCTTTGCTAGAAGCCAACCATGTCTTGTAAATCGATAAAAATGTGGTACCGGGTACGCACGTGTTCGGATAGTCCGATGACCGTATTTATTGCCAACATATTCAGGGATCTCTTGGGTCGCTTCCCAAAGATTCACCGATGAGATTTGACTAGAACAGAAAATTAATATGGGATTAATTATGAGAGAGAAAATTAATCTGGGATAAATTACGGAAAGAATTAATCTGGGATTAATTGCGTCGAGAATTTATCTAGAATTAAATTCGTCGAGAAGAGAAAACGCGATTAATTTGGAATTAATCGGTAAAATAAATTTAATAGTTAAATTAGATTTTTTATTTATTTATTTATTTGGGATAAAATAATATATTAGATATATTAAATGAAATTAGATTTCATTGCGGAATTAAGATTGGATTTTAATTCGTGCGAACGAATTAATTTAGAATTAATTCGTAAGCAACTTACGTAATAATATTACAAGGCATTATTATTTAATTAAATTGGATTTAATTATGTCGCAACGGCAAATTCGTTTAATTCGGAATTAGACCAACCCGGGCCCGACCGAAGTTGTGTGCTCGATTGTCCGACTTAAATTTGGAATTTATAGTGGGGCCTACCAACTTTCTGTTGGGGTTGATGCTCAGAGCGCCAATTCCCGGTTGTATTTCTTTTGAATACTTCTGTAAAACATTATTATTATGAATAATATATGCAGTTTCTATAATATAATGTATCTTTTTATATGGTAAAGACGTAATGACCTTAGAATGATTAGTCATGGTACTGTTGCAAAAGCGTCGCAACTGACATTGAGTAGTATCATGACGTTGTCATTCTCAGACAGTTCCTGGTCAAGGTTTACACTACTTGGTCAGTAAAGTAAACCCGTTGAGACCGGTACATGTCGTATACTGGAATATATGATTCCAATGGTTTCTCAATGAACCATTAGTCTTGGAGACTAGTATAGACATGTGGGTGTTTATAGCGGATAAACACTGAACGACTCACCGAAGATTCTTAATGGATGATACACCAACGTCAATAAGAATCTTCTCGGGTTGAGTAGCATTTGTGATTCTTAGACTTGAGATGCCATTGTGGGCACATGAGACATCTTCTACACTTAAATGACAGTCACGTCACCGATCTATTTAGATCAGACCTCCGCCTGTTCGTTGGGTGTAGATAGATCCTCAGGGTGTCCTATGTGTATCAAGATAGGATCCGTCAGTTCTGTGTACCAGAGCATAGGTAGTCCATATGATTAGCAATAAGATAAAACCATGGGCCCGTGGTAAAGTTTAGAAGCTAGTTCTAAACATTCATTTTGAGATTGCTAATAGAATAGTCGATTGGATAATCCCCATAGAGATTTGACGTTTACATCTATATCTCTGAAATTTATCCGGATACCTGTGACGGAGGAATTATACATTTGCCTTGACCTCGACCTGTATGATTCAGCGAGTTTATTCGTGATCGTCATAATTTATGGGTGGATAAATTATGGACACGAAATTGGATTTCGTGACGGATATACCTGAATCTAGAGAGTCTCAATAATAAAACATACTCGTAGAGCACTAGAGCAACATTTATAAATAATATTGATTATTTATAAAGTCGTTTAAAGGTTAAACGCAAGTTACATGCTAAAGGGACCCGATAGTCATTTGCTTAATTATTGTGTATTTACATTTAGTACTTGATTAATTTAAATACACATTAATTAATAGTCAAATTGAGAGATTTGACTAATATCCTAAATGAATATATATATTTGATATTTAGTGTAAATATATATATATATTTAATATATTTGTATTTAATTAATTAATTAATTATTTAATTGTTAAATGATTAAATTAATTAAAATATAAATATCTTAACATTTGGATATTTGGATTAAATGATTTAGTTGCCTTTGTTGACTTAATTAAAATATCTATAAAGTGTTATTAGATATTTAAATCAAGTTGATCAAATTTATTTGAAATGAAAATGAAATTAATATTCTTGTATTTTTCTTTGACAATTCGGCCAAGGCATATTGTGTAACAAGTATATATTGTTTTCATTTCATTTCACTTTAATAACCTAATACACTTTTACAAAAACTCCATTAAAAGAAATAAAAGAAGCTAGAGAAGAAGAAAATGAAAAACAAAGAAAAAGCTTGGATTTAGTAAGTTTTCTCAACTTACTATTAGAAAGGAAAATGTTCCTTAGGATCTAGGCTACATTTTGTGATGTTCTTAAGTTATTCTTTTCTTTATTCTTTGTGTTTTGGTGAATGGAAGTTTGGTGAAAGTGTTGAGCATGTATAATGGTGGAAGCTTGTGACTATTGTAGTTATAAGTATTCTTTAAGGTTTTGGAAACTTTGTTGCTAATCTAGAGTTGTTGACCCACTCTTAAATGACCTAGATTTGATCTTGAGTTGTTTCATTGTGTTGAGACTTTGGTTGGATGAAAGAACATGATTGAACTAATTGATTTAACCAATTTGGTCTAATTTGTGTCCAATTTGAAGAAATTGAAAAATTAGGGTTTAAGACCTTGTCCAAATTTGGGGCTTTTTATTTATGTTGTGTATAAGGATGTGTATATGATGCATATAAAGTTTCATGTTGATTGGATTACATCTTGATGTGTTTTGAAGCATGAAATCACAAAGTGCACCATTTGGCACCCTAATGGTGCATTCGGCCAAAGGGTTATTTTTGGGATTTATGTTGCTTTTGGTATTTTAATGTTTTGATGTTTTGATTTTTTGATGTTTTGAACATGCTAAGTTCATCTTAGAAATGATTTAGTATCATTCAAAAATGATTTGATCAATTTCGTGTAAGAGCAATTCGGTAAATTCACTTAAATATGATTTATTGAATTTTATTTCATAATTTGATTATTGGATAATTAAATAAATATGTTTATTTAATTAATCCGGAAAAAGTTTTGAAATTGGAAAATTTGATTTTCCACCGCTTCCGCTGCGTTACCGGATTTAGCCCCTAAAACCCCTACAAAATGGTATCAGAGCGAGTATGATTCTAGGCCCCCTAAACTGATTAGCCTTTATTGAATCAATGTTTAATCATGTTTTCTTGACTTTATACATGCTTATTATAATCTAATTTGGTTAGATTTATGGTGTATAACACTTAGCGAAAAATCTCTGATTAATAAGGTTTTAATGTAATTATGTATTTGATGCATGTTATATGGTCCGTCTTGTCAATACGGTTTATGAATACTTCTCTATGACTACATCCGAGACCGTGCCTCTGCTGTGAGGGTGTAGCCGATAGAGTTTTATTTATACCGGATGTATATTAGATACTAGATAAATTCAAGCGAAAGCGGAATTCTGAACGTGCCATAGCTGTCAGGATTACGTAAGTAACTTGAGTTTATCATTGACGAGTTTAACCTTGGTGCGTCTCCTTATGGGCCTGCCTTCACAGCGACAACGAGAAACAACCAGGACCGGAAACCCATGAGTCACTATTGGGTGATTGACAAATGAGTTGTCTACCTGATGAATATACGTAGGCGAGACTGTGCCTCTGCTATGAGCTGAAATATATTCACGGGATCCACTTTTCACTATTTATATTTAATTTAATTATTAAATCTTTGTATTCTGTTTGGGGATTACAGTATTGCATGATTTAGTGGGAGGGGCATTTTTAGATTAAAAATCCATGATCTAGTTTATGCTTTTGATATTATAATAAACTGCTTAATTTATGCTAACCATTTTTCGTGATCTATATGATAGATTTGCGATGGCGGCACCATCCACAAATCAGTTTGCGCGTATGCTTGATGCGAACAAACTCAAAGGCGCTGAAAACTTCGCTGACTGGGACTTGGATTTGAGGATTGTCCTCGATTCTGAGAAACTGGGATATGTTCTTGAGGGTCTGTTACCACTTGCTGTTGGTGCGGATGCTACGGAGGAGGAACACCAAGTTTTTAAAAATTGGAAGAATGATGATTTAAGAATTAAATCATACATCCTTAGTTCACTGTCTCCAGGACTCAAGAAATAGTATTATGGCATGTCAGATGCCTATACAATGATGACTCGATTGAGACAGTCATTTGAGAACCAAGAACAAGTGATTGTTCACAAAGTCGCAATGGAATGTTCCATGCGCGGTTGGATGAGGGGCAAGCTGTTAGCCCGCATGTTCTTCAAATGATCGATTTGATCGATCAATTGAGGCAACATAATCTCATTCTAAATGACATTCTCGGTAGGAGTGTCATTCTTGGTTCTCTCCCAGCTTCATATCGCCAGTTCCTGATGTATTTCAACATGAATGGGACTATCTGTACCTACCATGAGTTACATAGGATGTTGCTCACGGCGGAGGAGGACCTTAAGAAGGGAGTACCGACTCGCCCTCCTAGACCCACTTCTCTTTCCGCTTCTTCCCAGGCCTGGCCAAAGGGAAGAAGAAGAAAGGGAAGAAGAAGAGGGTTTTGGTCCTCAACCGCAGGTAAAGATAGCTAAGCCCAAAGGGCTTCTGAAGACAAGTGCCATCACTGCAGCAAAGTCGGGCACTGGAAAAGGAACTGTCCTGACTACATCACCCAGCTGAGGAGGGAGAGAGCATCTACATCAGGTACATTTATTTTTCCAGTTATTGATATATCTTTGGCTTGTGAAGCCGTTACATCCAACTGGATTTTAGATTCTGCTTGTCCCATTCACATTTGCAATTCGTTGCAGGTGCTGAAGGAAAGTAGGAGGCTGAAGCCCGGAGAGATGCAGTTGCGATTCGGGAGTGGAGACTCTTTGGATGCAGTTGCAGTGGGAGTATGTGAGATCTCATTGCCGAATGAGACACTTTTGTTAAATGAATGCCATTTTGTACCAGGATGTGTAGCTAATATTATATCACTTTTTGTATTAGATACATGAGGCTTTTGTATTAATATTAAGAACAGTTCTTTATATTTATATGATAGAAATAATATTCAGATCCTTTGTTTTCCAAACCAGCATGGTCATTATACATTGCAAACTTCATAAGATATTTTAAATACTGGAGTTAATAAACGTAGTTTACCTGTAATTAATGATACTGAACTTTGGCATATGCGGCTTGGTCACATAGGCGTTAAAGCCTTACCCAATTGGTTAGGAATGGTTTGATACCAGATCTTACCATTGAATCCTATCCAACTTGTGAATCATGTATTCAGGGTAAGATGACCAAAGCCCCATATTCTGGTGTTGGACACCGCGCCACTAACTTACTGGAACTCGTACATTCTGATGTATGTGGTCCAATAAGTCAGACTGCTCACGGTGGTTATTCGTACTTCATTACCTTTACCGATGATCTGTCACGGTACGGTTATGTCTATTTGATGCGACATAAATCGGAAACCTTTGAAAAGTTCAAAGAGTTCCAAAATGAAGTAGAAAAACAAACTGGTCAATATATTAAATGCCTTCGATCTGATCTAGGCGGCGAATATATGAGTGGTGAGTTCATGGATTATATGAAGGAGAATGGGATTCTCGCTCAATATACTCCTCCAGGTACTCCACAGCACAATGGAGTGTCTGAGAGGAGAAATCGGACTTTATTGGATATGGTCCGATCAATGTTGAGTTTCACAGATTTGCCCTATTTTTTATGGGGCTACTCTCTTTTAACAGCTGCACATCTTTTGAACAAGATTCCTTCAAAAGTTGTTCCTACGACTCTGTATCAGATATGGTTCGGTAGGAGACCAAATCATAATTATATTAAGGTTTGGGGTTGTCTTGCCTATGTCAGGGTGACTCAGCAAGATAAGCTTTCGCCTGGAGGGCTAAAGTTTAGGTTTGTCGGATATCCTTCGAATACGAGGGGATATCTGTTCTATGATACCGCGCATCGAAATGTGTTCGTAGCTCGCTTCGCAAAATTTCTAGAAGTATAATTTTTGTCAGAAGGTGGTAATCATAGACAGGTTGAGATTGATGAAGTCCAACCTGAAAACAACGAACCAACGGAGGAACCTGAAGTTCAAGTAGATGAAGGACCTTCAACACACACACTCCATAGGTCGGAAAGGGTATCTAGACCCCCTGAACGCTTGTATTTGAAACAAGAAAAGAGTCTGGATGTTCTCTTAGTTGAAGAGACAGATCCTTTCACCTATAGAGAATCGATGTTGGACATCGACTCCGTGAAATGGCAAAGTGCCATGAAATCTGAGATAGACTCAATGCATGAGAATCAAGTTTGGGACTTGGTTCCGCTTCCGAAGGAATTCTTCCTATCGGTTGTAAATGGGTTTACAAGAGGAAGCGCGGGCCTGACGGTAAGGTTGAAACTTACAAGGCCCGACTGGTAGCAAAAGGTTACACGCAGGGACCTGGCGTCGACTACGATGAAACTTTTTCGCCAGTAGCAATGCTTAAGTCTATTCGGATTTTGCTTTCTATAGCTGCGTATCATGACTACGAGATTTGGCAAATGGATGTCAAAACGGGTTTTCTAAATGGATATCTTGATGAAGAAATCTATATGGAACAGTCGGAAGGTTTTACGTCCAGCGAAAACTCGGGCATGGTATGTAAGCTTAAGAAGTCCATTTATGGACTTAAACAAGCTTCACGAAGTTGGAATCTTCGATTCGACGAGATTATTAGATCGTCTAGTTTTCTCAAGAATTCAGAAGAATCCTGTGTGTATCAGAAGGCCAGTGCGAGCATTGTCGTATTTTTAGTCCTATATGTTGATGACATCCTGATCATTGGGAATGATTTAGGTATGTTACAAAGCGTCAAAGTGCCTCTGTAAGAATTTCTCCATGAAGGACCTGGGGGAAGCTTCCTATGTTTTAGGGATAAAACTCTATAGAGATAGACAAAGAAGGCTGATTGGGTTATCCCAATCAACGTACATAGATAAGATCTTGGAACGGTATAGTTTTGGTAACTGTAAGACAGCAAACATACAGTTCAGACATGGGATTCATCTTTCAAAGAAGATGTGTCCACAAACAGAAGATGAGAAGGTTAGAATGTCTAACCAACCTTATGCTTCGTGTTTGGGTAGCATAATGTATGCCATGTTATGTACGAGGTCTGATATCAG
Organism: Zanthoxylum bungeanum; assembly: GCA_019454045.1. Taxonomy (NCBI): domain Eukaryota; kingdom Viridiplantae; phylum Streptophyta; class Magnoliopsida; order Sapindales; family Rutaceae; genus Zanthoxylum; species Zanthoxylum bungeanum. The sequence goes on from SKCR01000165.1 coordinate 376,577, forward strand.
TTTTGCTGTTAGCGTAACTAGTCGATATCAGTCCAATCCAGGTAATGACCATTGGATGGCCATTAAACATATCCCCAAGTATCTTAAAAGTACTAAGGATAAGTTAATAATTTATGGAGGAAACGAACTGCAAGTTAACGGGTATACGGATTCTGATTTCCAATCGAATCCCGATGATAGAAAGTCTACATCTGGATTCGTATTTACCCTTAACGGAGGTGCACTTTGTTGGAAGAGTTCCAAACAGGGATCGACAGCAGATTCCACCACTGAGGCGGAATATATTGCAGCTTCTGAAGCTGCAAAAGAGGCTGTGTGGATAAAGAACTTTATCACAGAATTGGGAGTTGTCCCAAGTATCGAGAATGTGATTCCGTTATACTGTGATAATACTGGAGCCATTGCGCAAGAAAATGAACCGAGGGCGCATCAGAAGTCGAAGCATGTGGAACGCAAGTACCACATCATTCGAGAGATTCTGTCGCGAGGGGATATTGTCGTGTGCAAGGTACCGAGTGAAGATAATGTAGCAGACCCGCTAACGAAGGCCATACCTCCGAAGCTATTTGATAAACACGTGGAGTCGATGGGTATTAGATACAATCGTTATTGGCACTAGAGCAAGTGGGAGATTTTGTTGGGGTTGGTGCTCAGAGCGCCATTTCCCGGTTGTATTTCTTTTGAATACTTCTGTAAAACATTATTATTATAAATAAAATATGCAGTTTCTATAATATAATGTATCTTTTTATATGGTAAAGACGTAATGACCTTAGAATGATTAGTCATGGTACTGTTGCAAAAGCATCGCAACTGACAATGACTAGTATCATGACGTTGTCATTCTCAGACAGTTTCTGGTCAAGGTTTACACTACTTGGTCAGTAAAGTAAACCCGTTGAGACCGGTACATGTCGTATAGTGGAATATATGATTTCAATGGTTTCTCAATGAACCATTAGTCTTGGAGACTAGTATAGACGTGTGGGTATTTATAGCGGATAAACACTGAACGACTCACCAAAGATTCTTAATGGATGATACACCAACGTCAATAAGAATCTTCTCGGGTTGAGTAGCACTTGTGATTCTTAGACTTGAGATTCCATTGTGGGCACATGAGACATCTTCTACACTTAAATGACAGTCACGTCACCGATCTATTTAGATCAGACCTCCGCCTATTCGTTGGGTGTAGATAGATCCTCAGGGTGTCCTATGTGTATCAAGATAGGATCCGTCAGTTCTGTGTACCAGAGCATAGGTAGTCCATATGATTAGCAATAAGATAAAACCATGGGCCCGTGGTAAAGTTTAGAAGCTAGTTCTAAACATTCCTTTTGAGATTTCTTATAGAATAGTCGACTGGATAATCCCCATAGAGATTTGACGTTTACATCTATATCTCTGAAATTTATCCGGATACCTGTGACGGAGGAATTATACATTTGCCATGACCTCGACCTGTATGATTCAGCGAGTTTATTCGTGATCGTCAGACGGATATACCTGAATCTAGAGAGTCTCAATAATAAAACATACTCGTAGAGCACTAGAGCAACATTTATAAATAATATTGATTATTTATAAAGTCGTTTAAAGGTTAAACGCAAGTTACATGCTAAAGGGACCCGATAGTCATTTGCTTAATTATTGTGTATTTACATTTAGTACTTGATTAATTTAAATACACATTAATTAATAGTCAAATTGAGAGATTTGACTAATATCCTAAATGAATATATATATTTGATATTTAATGTAAATATTATATATATATTTAATATATTTGTATTTAATTAATTAATTAATTATTTAATTGTTAAATGATTAAATTAATTAAAATATAAATATCTTAACATTTGGATATTTGGATTAAATGATTTAGTTGCCTTTGTTGACTTAATTAAAATATCTATAAAGTGTTATTAGATATTTAAATCAAGTTGATCAAATTTATTTGAAATGAAAATGAAATAATATTCTTGTATTTGTCTTTGACAAATTCGGCCAAGGCATATTGTGTAACAAGTATATATTGTTTTCATTTCATTTCACTTTAATAACCTAATACACTTTTACAAAAACTCTATTAAAAGAAACAAAAGAAGCTAGAGAAGAAGAAAATGAAAAACAAAGAAAAAGCTTGGATTTAGTAAGTTTTCTCAACTTACTATTAGAAAGGAAAATGTTCCTTAGGATCTAGGCTACATTTTGTGATGTTCTTAAGTTATTCTTTTCTTTATTCTTTGTGTTTTGGTGAATGGAAGTTTGGTGAAAGTGTTGAGCATGTATAATGGTGGAAGCTTGTGACTATTGTAGTTATAAGTATTCTTTTAAGGTTTTGGAAACTTTGTTGCTAATCTAGAGTTGTTGACCCACTCTTAAATGACCTAGATTTGATCTTGAGTTGTTTCATTGTGTTGAGACTTTGGTTGGATGAAAGAAACATGATTGAACTAATTGATTTAACCAATTTGGTCTAATTTGTCCAATTTGAAGAAATTGAAAAATTAGGGTTTAAGACCTTGTCCAAATTTGCGGCTTTTTATTTATGTTGTGTATAAGGATGTGTATATGATTCATATAAATTTTCATGTTGATTGGATTACATCTTGATGTGTTTTGAAGCATGAAATCACAAAGTGCACCATTTGGCACCCTAATGGTGCATTCGGCCAAATGGGTTATTTTTGGGATTTATGTTGCTTTTGGTGTTTTGAACATGCTAATTTCATCTTAGAAATGATTTAGAATCAGTCAAAATTGATTTGATCAATATCGGACTAAAATGGACAAAATACCAAGTGTAAGGGCAATTCGGTAAATTCACTTAAATATGATTTATTGAATTTTATTTCATAATTTGATTATTGGATAATTAAATAAATATGTTTATTTAATTAATCCGAGAAAAAATTTTGAAATCGGAAAATTTGATTTTCCACCGCTTCCGTTGCGTTACCGGATTTAGCCCCTAAAACCCCTACACTTTCATCAAAGTGTTTGACACTTGATGGAAGTTGTTAATTGGTTGAAAAAGCTTAGATTGCTTTTTATACAGTCCAACCAAGTCCAACACACAACCTTGATATGTAAAGGCAAGCCAATTTTGGAAATTTGTATGAAGTTACTATTCACAGCACTTCATCTTCTTCCTTCTCTCCCTTTTGCCGTGAAACACTCTCTCCCTCCATGGAATTTTGTTGCAAAATTATACAAAGCTAGCACTCTAAAGAGACAAATTAGGTGATAGGGAAACCAATCCGAGAGTATGGAACACGACTTGAAGGCTTGGAGCTTCCATTACATCAAACAATGGAGGAATTTTTGAAATCCTAAATCCGATCAATGTGAGTATTCCGCAACTCCCTTTGATTAATTCACACACGAATCACTCTTAGATGCTTTTGGCATGTTCTAGGAACACTTACACGGACGTGTTCGGATAGTCCGATGACCGTATTTACTGCCAACATATCCAGGGATCTATTGGGTCGCTTCCCAAAGATTCACTGATGACATTTGACTCGAATAGAATTAATCTGAGATTAATTATGAGAGAGAAAATTAATCTGGGATTAATTACGGCAATAATTTATCTGGGATTAAATTCGCATAGAAGAGAGAACACGATTAATTTGGAATTAATCGGTAAAATAAATTTAATAGTTAAATTGGATTTTTTCTATTTAATTTATTTATTTGGGCTAAAATAATATATCAGATATATTAATTGAAATTGGATTTCAATACGAAATTAAAATTAGATTTTAATTCAAGCGAAAAAAATTAATTTGGAATTAATTCGTAAGCGACTATCGTAATAATTTTGCGAGGCATTATTATCTAATTAAATTGGATTTAATTATGTCGCGACGAAAAATTCGTTTAATCGGATTAATCGAACCCGAGCCCAAAGTGTGATGTGTAAGCCAACTTGAATTTTGAATTCAAACTGGTGGGACCCACTAACTTACATCAACATGTCACATGTGTGATGGAAATTGTTGGTTGCATTTAATGCAATCTTACACACATCTAAAGTGTGTTGAACAAGTTTTAGAATACTTAACTTTTGGTTTTTGGAAAACCAACACACACTAACTTTTGGTAACAAGTTGAAAACTTTTTCTCTCCTTTTCATGGCTTGGCCGAGAGCTTCTCATCTCCAAGGGAAAATTTTGCTTCAATTTTTCATTCTTGCTAGCACATCAAGAGTTGATTAAGGTGATAGGGAAACTCACCCTTGAGTTTGCAATTGGATTTTAAAGCTTGGAGCTTCCAACAAAGAAAGAAATTTTGAAATCTCACATCCGATCAATGTAAGTTTTTCCGCAACTCACTTGATCATTCACACACAATATCATGACTTAGAGACCTTGGGCACGTCTAGGACACTAACACCCTCGGCTCCTTAGCCTGCGTTTTGGCTCCGTTATTATCACAGTACAATGGGATCGAATCCGCAATACTAGGCTCAACGCCAAGTTCTGTGATAAAATTTCTAATCCAAATAGCTTCTTTAGCAGCTTCTGAAGCCGCTATAAATTCCACCTCAATGGTGGAATCATCCGTTGAGCCTTGCTTTGAACAACACCAACTTACAGCACCACCGTTAAGGGTAAATATGTATCCTGATGTGGATTTTCTATCATCTGGATCTCCCTGGAAGTTAGAGTTTGTATAACCCTTAACTTGTAACTCACATTCTCCATATATCAGAAACTTATCCTTAGTACTTTAAGATATTTTAGGATATGTTTCACAGATGTCCAATGATCATTAACTGGATCAGATTGATATCAGCAGGTCACACTGACGCCGAAACTGATGTCAGGTCTAGTACATAACATTGCATACATTATACTTCCAATGCAAGAAGCATATGGCAAGTTAGACATCCTAACTCTTTCTTCCTCAGTTTGAGGTGCCATTTTCTTCGAAAGATGTATGCCGTATCGGAAAGGTAAATTTGTTGTCTTGCAGTTGGTAAAATTGTACCTTTCTAACATCTTATCTATATACATCGAACCCTATAAGCTTCATAAGTCTATTTCGATAGAGCCTTATACCTAATATATAAGAAGCTTCCCCCATATGTTTCATGGAGAAGTTCTTGAAAAGGTAGGCTTTCACACTTTGCATCATCCCTATATCATTTCCTATGATAAGAATGTCATCTACATATAAGACTAGGAAAACTATCATGCTCCCACTCACTTTCTTATAAACATATGGTTCTTCCTCATTTTTCATGAATCCAGATAAACTAATTATCTCATCAAAATGAAGATTCCAGCTTCGGGATGCATGTTTAAGTCCATAAATAGATTTTTGGAGCTTATAAACCAAGTTTGAAGTCTCACTGGATACGAAACCCTCTAGTTGTTCCATATATATATCCTCTTCAAGGAATCCATTTTGGAAAGCGGTTTTCACATCCATCTGCCATATCTCATAGTCATGATATGCAACAATGGCTAAAAGAATCCTGATTGATTTTAGCATGGCTACTGGTGAAAAGTTTTCCTCATAGTCAATCCCAGGACGTTGAGTGTAACCTTTCGCTACCATTCGGGCCTTAAAGGTTTCCACCTTTCCATTGGACCCTCATTTCCTTTTGTAAACCCATTTACAACCAATAGGCTTAACTCATTCAGGAAGTTCAACTAAGTCCCAGACTTTATTAGCATGCATTGAATCCATTTTGGATTTCATGGCTTCCTGCCATTTTCCAGAATCAATATCCAATATCGCTTTTGTATACGTAGTCGGATCTGTTTCCTCCAAGAGATAACAGCAAGGCCCACATCATATGTTAAAACCAGTCTCTCAGGAGGCCTTGATATTCTATTCTACTTACGTAGAACCTGTGTTGTAGATCCTTCACCTATTTGGATCTCTAGTTCCATCTCAGGTTCTTTAATGTTGGGATCAAACTCATCAAGTTTAATCTCTCTACAATTCCCACTTTCTCTCAAAAATTACTTTTCAAGAAAAGTTGCAAAGCGAACAATAAATATATTTCATTTCTCGAAATCGTAGTATTGATATCCCATAGAATTATCAGGATATCCAACGAACCTACATTTATACCCTCTGAGTGCTAGTTTATCCCGTTGCGTAATTCTAACGTATGTAGGACAACCCCAAATCTTTAAATGTTTAAGACTTGGATTTCTATAGAACCATATCTGATAAGGGGTCATAGAAACAACTTTTGATGGAACCCTATTAAGTATGTAGGCATCATTTTGTAAAACGTAACCCCAAAGGTAATAAGAAAGATCTGTATAGCTCATCATTGTTCGCACCATATCCAATAAAGTATGATTTCTAGGCTCAGACACTCCATTGTGTGGAGGTATACCTGGTGGGTTATATTGGGCGAGAATTCCATTCTCCCTTAAATAATTTCTGAATTCTTCACTTATGTATTCATCGTCTCGATCTGATCTAAGGCATTTGATGAATTTACTGGTTTGTTTTTCTACTTCGTTTCGGAATATTTTGAACTTTTCAAATATTTCCAACTTATGTTTCATCAAATAGACATATCATATCTAGACTTGTCATCTTTGAAAGTCACAAAGTATGTGGAACCATCATGAGTGGCATGATTTAATGGACCACACACATCACTGTGTATTAGCTCCAGTAAATCTCCAACATGGTGTCCAACACCTTAAAATAGGGCCTTTGTCATCTTTCCTTGGATACATGACTCACAAATCGGATAAGTATCTCATGTAAGATTTTCAATCAAACCATCCTTTACCAATTTGGATAGATGTCTAACACCTATGTGGCCCAATCTCATATGCCATAATTCAATATTATTTAACTCAGACTTCCTACTTGTATTTTTCTCTCTATTAAAAACATCTCTATATGTTTCCAAAACATAGTGACTGTTTGATAAAAAACATTCACATTTCAATAAATTTTCTTTATCATACAAACATAAAGTTTCATCCTTAATGTTTATTTTATATCCCTCTTTATCTAATATTGGCAGTGATATTATTTGTCTGATAAGTGAGGGAACATAATAACAGTCATGTAAATCTAATTTACATCCATTTGGGAGATATAGAACAACTGTTCATATGGCCTTGACATCCAATGTCTCGTCATTGCCAACTCTAAGTTGGATCTCTCATTTATTCAGCCTTTTTTTAACCCTTATTTTCTGCAGGGAATCGCAAATATGAGTAGGACTGCCAGTGTCTAACACCCATCCACTATTTGCATCTATGGCTAATGAGACGTCAATAATTGGAAAAATACAAAGCGTACCTAAGGATCCTGTTATTCCTTTTAGCTCTGGACAGTCCTTCTTCCAGTGTCCAGACTTCTTGTATTGTACACATTGATCACGAGCTACTTTCAGTTTTACGCCTTTATGCTTCTTGGAGTTTTTCTTTGATATCTTCTTCTTCCCCATCTTTATTTTCTTTGACTTCCCAGAAGTCTTTGAAGAGCCATCTCCACCATGGAGATATAGTGTGGGGTTGTCTCTCTTCAAATCTTGTTCCGCCGTGCGTAGCATGTTATGAAGTTCTTCGTATGTGGCTTGCATCGAATGCATATGGAAATTTAATACGAAGCCAGCATAAGAACCAGGCAAAGAAGACAAAATCAAATTACGGCCCAATCATTCATCAAACACAATGCCCTGTCGTTCCAGAAATCGAATTTGGTCTATTATGTTCAAAACATGAGCGTCGACAGCTCCTCCTTCATTGAGTTCAGCACGGAACAATTTATTAGACCTTCGATAAAGTTCCATCTCTTGATTTGTCTTGAACAACTCTTTGAGTGCTCGCATGATGCTCCAAGCATCTGGTACTTCAATGTACTGTCTCAGCAAATCTGGAACCATTGATCCCAAGATGTAGGATTTCACCTTCAGGTTATCACCCTTCCATCTATCAAAACTTTCTTGCTCTTCTGGAGTGGAGTCAGGATCGATATCAACAGGTAGTGGATTGATCATGACATAAGTCAACTTTTCATACTCCAATACAAGGCGCATGTTCATGTTAGGGATATGCCCTATACCCAACTTGTGGATGGGCTATATGTACAAGTATTTGTAATATTTTCATTAATTAATAAAATGGCAATCTTTATTATACGTGTATTACATAAATTATATGAATCATCAAACACTGTAATAAAGCTCTTGGAGTAATAAGATGATGGCTTCCACGCCTTATGAGAATCATTACTCTCAAACGTTCCTAGTCATAGTTTTGTGAATAATTTGGGCGTTCACAAAGTGGAGAGACTAGCATGATGATTGATCCGCCCTTAGGTGGGGTAGCCGATCTCATAGGCTACTAGCGGAGATCCGTCCGCTTGGTGTATCACATGGATGCATGAGTTGCTCGTGTCCATCGAACTGACCGTTGAAATTTTTCACATGGAGTGTTTATCCCATGTGTCTGTGAGAACTTTCATGTATCGATTGTATGACTAGTCCTTAGACTTGAGGTCTTTACAATCTTATGTATGGATCAAATGACTTTGACATTCTCCTTCCCCGGTTCAAAAGATTCGGTCATAAGGGTATGATTGGGTCATTTGTTGAAACACATAAAGTTTGTAATGATACAATAGAGAATCGCCACTCTCTCGGATAATATTTTCTTATAAGAGTAGTATTCCAATTCGCGGGTTGATATGTGTGATCAGTGCTTGAGACTGTGGCCGCAGCGGAAGAATCATGTGAGATTCTTGGGTTAGCACGATTCATGACACTATCAACATCATACCTTTGACTAAATGGGTAGACACTTTCCATATCATATGTCAAACGGTGGGGATACAGTGAGGCGATGGACCGTATCATATGTAAATCGCATACATAATGGGTATATATCTTTCCTTCTCATTTGGGGGTCTTGGCATGTTGCTAGATGTCAATCTTGGTCATTGAAATCGAACGACCATCTGATCGGAGGATAATTTATGTTTGATTAATTTATCACGATTCATTTCATGTCCAACTTGAGGGGAACCCAAAAGGTCACACACAACAAAGTCGAAATCAATGGTTAACAGTGCACAATACAAATTTAACAGCATATATGATTGCTGTAGGAATTGTTCATAAATGGTTCAATGTGTTTAATTATTGAACAGATCATTTATGAGGTTCCAAAGTGGCTTAGGGATTGGTGAATGACGATAGGGGCACTTTGGGAATTGGAAAAATGAATTAAAAAAAATGTGAATAGTAAATTTATTTTATTTGTTTTGAATTCCAATTCGGCCCAAACTCTTATTAGGGTTTTATAATCTCATTAAACCATTATATTATGATCTAATGGCTAAGATTTAATTAGCATTTATCTCACATCAGATTCTTAATTAATTTTGTTGTCTTTAGAGCACCTATATAAACCCAAAGAATTCTTTACAAATTTTAACACCAAAACCTTTCATATCTTGGGTTTATATAAGTGAGCAGCTCTAAATTTTAAGAGTAAGTCACTGATTTTGAGTATTCTTAAGTCTAATTGACTAGAGGAATCTCAAGTTAAAAGTTTTGAGGTATTTGCCTAGGCTAGCACCAAGGGCAAAATATCCGTGCACTCAAGGCGTAGTCTTGCCGTTGAGTTTTGGCTTTGGTGTGTGCACCTTTGGAGGCCACACACTTGGGTGGCTCTTTGGAACATGGAAGAGCTTGCTGAGTTCGAGAAAAGCTTATAGATTGGAGGGAGGACTGGAGGAGTCTTTGGTTCAAGTGAGTCTTTTTCTTTCTTTATTTTAATTAGAGTTTTTATGATAGTTAGCATGTTTAGGTTTATGTTCTTTGCATGTTTTATGAGTTTTTTATGCTTAGAATATATAGTAACATGCCTAGGCTTGTAGAATAATCAAAACAAATGGGTCTTGGGCAAAGTGATAGCAACATCATAATTTTTAATTTTCCGCTGCGCACTCGCGGTCGCTTCCCAACAGTTCATTTCCCATTCGAAATAGTTTTCGGCTCCTTTTAGCTTATTGGAATGCGAAAGTTTCATCAATGGATTAGCGGAAGCCATCTATAAGACAACATTTTTGAGTGGTAGCAGAATAATTTTCATTTGAAAAGTGATAACACTAATTGATTATGGAATTTTAAATCTATTAGTGTCCTTCCATTACTTTACGTAATTCTGTAATCTCCCTAAACGAAAAAATAGAAATTTGACTATCAAAATTTCATAGCGGGAAGTGGATCCCATGACATTTACTCCAGCCTCACACTAATGACGATATTGGCCTTTATAAACTCATTAGGTAGACCTCCAAGTTCAATCATTTCATGTGACTCTTAGTTTGGTCCTGAACCGTTTCTTATCCTCACACTAATGACGATATTGGATTAAGACGTGTTATAGGTGTATACTTTTCAATGTGCACTAATGAGCTTCGTATGTACACCCTCACACTAATGACGATATTGGGCGACTATGTTAACTCATCACGCTACATCTAATGTTTTACTGGAGCGACCTAAGTTCTGAGCACTTATACCCTCACACTAATGACGATATTGGATATAAGTGGTAAGAACCCATTCATCACCGTATTGACAAGATGGACCATCCAATAATGCTCCAACATTATTAATATTATTACTTAAAAGTAATCACCTAATCACGGGAGATTTATGACAATCAAGTCATTAACTTAACTAGGTCAAAGTTTTAATTTAAAATATGTAATACATATCCAATATGTCTTATACATAATTAAATTAAAATTACTATGGTATATATTCAAAACATGTGTTGTATGGTTAAACCTGTGCTACTGATACCATTCTGTTGTGGTAGTTGTGGAACCCCTAGGACCGGATCGATGTCTCGGGCAGCGGAAATGGGTATAACCCATGGAAATAAAGTATGGGTGTAATTTTAAATTATTTAATGAAATACTATATTTCATTATAAGTGTATATGAAAAAACCGGGATTTAATCGGAGTCCGGAAGCTCTAGAAGGAAGCAAAACAAAATCGGCGCATGCACACATACAGACGTGAACAGTGCACGCCTAAATTTTGAATCCAATACACAAGCAAAATTAGAATCCCAATAAGAAATGTCTCGTGAACAATTCAAGGTCACCCAAAGGTGGTCAAGTGATTCTAGAATGGTAGCCATAACTCTAAGCTTTAATCAAGAGTTCCGAACTCTAAATTAATTATTCCATGTCCAACATGAACATCTTTGACCTAATTACAAGCATGTTGTGTTTATACTTCTAAAGTATTCTAACACAATTGATTAGTCTTATTTCAACATTATGTTATGTGATCATGCATCTAATACACAAATGAACATAGCTTATGGGAAGATCAAACATTACCTAGTAAGCTTGATGCAAGATCCAATCTACTTCTTCTTTGTTGAAATGGTTGGAGAACCTCCAAGTTATGCAAGCTTGACTCCAAGATCCAATCTTGTTTCCAATGCTAGCAAGCTTCACTTCAATATCTAATCTTGATTTCTCCTAGTTGAAATATTGTAGAGACCTCACAAGCTTCTCTAAACACTTCTCTAACTTAGGCTAATCTCTCTAAGAATTTGCTTGTATTTTTACTTGTAATTAAAACATTTCCTAAAGCTTGCTATTTATAGCAGAACTTACGCAATTTTTAATTAATAAAAGTTGTAATCAACTTTTAAGTGGGCTTAATCTAATTTATCCAAATATGTATAATTAGGTGTGACTAATCTCCATTGTCTCCCACTTTAATTTAATCTAATTAAATCAAGACAAGGATTAGGAAATGGATTAGTTAAATGTTTGCCACATTGATTTAATCCAATTAAATCAAGCCAAAACCACCTATTATTACATACTTATAATTACCATAATATCCTCAAATGGTAGAGATAATTATGATTTTACAATTACGTTATTGTGTAATTATTGAATTAATCCAATTAATCCAATTAGGTCAAAGTAAATAATCAATGTTATCCAATAACACTTGATTATCTTAGTTGATAATTATAATATCGAATATTATCTTTTATCAAAATTAATCAGGTACCCAAGTGCTCAATGAGTACACTTTATATTGGGACTCTCTAAGTTCAGACACGTTCGTCTTATAAGCCTAGCTAACATGTACGCAATTCGGCCACCTCCGAATTTGCCAAGAACACGAACGACCTTTATGAACTATACAAGTCGAGGTCATCACATATGTTTAACAATCCCTCCGTTGAGGATATCCGAGTTGTTCTTAGGAAAAATAGAATATACCGTCAAGTTTCCAAGGCGCACATCTCATATCGACATATCCACGATTCTTTACAACTAATGTGATCCACCATAGGTGATCGGCTTTGGCCAAAGTCTTAAAGAATCATGACTTTACTCACATGGATACCTAAACCCCTTATGGTACACATACGGGCCGACGGTTCCTATCTTTCTTTGCACTTGATTATTGAGTGCATCTGTCTACACCCAACGAACATCTAGAGGCCAGACCATGAAAGGTTTCTGATATACATGGCATCAAAGTGTGGAGGATCTCACACAAAATCAATGATATCCTATAGTTAAAGGATTAAATATGCTACTCAACTCGAGGAGATTCCTATTGACGGTGGTGTGTACTTCCAACTATTAGGAATCACTTGTGAGTCATTCATTATTCGCTTCAAGGAATACCCACATGTCTATACGAGTTTCCAAAACTCATGGTACATCGGGTTAAACCATTGGAACACCAATTCCAATATACGACATGTGCTAGTGTTCTAGGTTATAGGAATTCGACCGTATTCCAAAACCAACGACTAGGAATATTTACTTTAAGAATAGTTTACACCTAGTGTCAAAACTATTCTAAGGTCGATGTCATTCTTAGCATATCTATACATCAATCTAATACGCATAATGACAATACCATTATAAGGTATGAAATGAAAAATGTAGTTATTTTATTAATAAATAACAAAATGTAGAAATCGGATTGGCACTCTAAGTACCAACTCCATCATTCTCCCTCGGCGACGTAAAGCAGAGTTGACCGAAATTCAAATCAGTGAGTGGATAACTTCTTTTCCAAATGACATTTACTGAATGTTTTCAATTTGAGACTTACTTTCAAACACTTTAGGGCGTTAGTCACTTTGATTATCAGTTATTTCTTATGTAAGAAAGTTTTGAGATTTAAAAGCATGAGTATTTGTGATTTTGGAGGAATGGAGGAAAAATCCACCTCAGCTCTGACTTATGGAATTGACGAACAGAGAACGTGTGCACACATAGTTTAGGGCTAGGAAGACGGCGATACGTAACGCCCCTAGACCCTAGTTTCAGGGTCAGGTAGTAGTATGGATTAGCACTTCTGGCTCTAGTTCAGTGGCTTGGGGGACGGCGATATGTAACACCCCAAGACCACAAGTTAGGCGTATGGGGGGACGAAAATACGTAACGCCCCCATGCGTCAAGTTTTCTACAGTACCAGAGATTCTTATGCAGAAAGTATTTCAGAAATGGTTTTTCTCAAGTTTAAAAGAAAAGAATTAGTTTTCAAACAAGGATTTCAGAAATATTTTAAAGCTAAAGTAAACTTTAAATAGTTACACTGATACAATTTATTTGATTTTGTAGCTCCACTCACTGAGTTCCATATGACTCACCCCCACCACTTCCCAGTTCTTTGGCAGGATCCGTCTTTTGGTAAACCACGTGTAACTTTTGGAGACTCAGCTCGAGGATAAGATTTCTGATGCATTCACTAGTTATGGGGTCCATCATTCCGAATCTATATTCTTATAGAATGTAGTTCTCTGGGATTTCATTTTGATGTATTGTAGACATATGTTTGATGATGTGTGTACTATAATTGCTTTTAGATATGTATATATTTCATGATTATGCATTTATATTAACTTTAAGTTTGCATGTGTAACTAGCTATAAGTTTGCATGGTATTATGATAAAAGCAAGTGTTCATTTGCATAAGTTAAAGGCTTAGGCGGCAGTGGGATTTGTTGCCTGCCGGTAACATTCCCATAATGAGGATGTTACATAGACAGTAATAACAATTCCTTATGGGATCAATATTTTAATATTACTTGTGTGATATGTATACTTGCATGCTATATAAAATCATGATCAATTGTATCTGTTTGATGGTATGTAACAAACAAATATTGAACTTTATCTATTTGAATATTTCATATATTTATGGGGAATGATTAAATTTCTTTTTTTTCAATGCTTGAGGGAATTGAGGTGCATGTGAATAATCATTATTCTCAACTATAAGTACTTTTTCTAAAACTCATTCCTTACCCTCAGAAGCTAACTCATTTGTTAGGGCGGATATGGGACCACTAGGGTTGGATCGGTGCTCTGTGCAGCGGAAGTGGGTCTAACCCATAGATATCAAGCATGGGTATATTTTTAAATAATTTAATAGAATATTATATTATATTCCATTACAAGTGTATAGGAAAAAACCGGGGCTGAATCGGAGTCCGGCAACTCAAACACGGAAGAAAACAAGTTTCAGCACGTGCATTGTGCGCACGCTGATCATTCATTTTTTTTTAATGCAATGTTTTCCTTAAGCTCTCTGGAAACATAGAGCTGAAGGAAATAAGATTTTTAATCCAATATGATTCCAATCTTCTCTAAACACTTCCAAACACCCAAAATTAATTTTTAACATCAAAACCAATATCAACACATATTATAGAAAAAAATCATAATTTTCAAAATATCAAATATTTTTACAAAAACATAAAATTATTCTAAATATTCACATGTGTAAATTTTGAATCCAAAACACAAACCAAATTAGAATCCCACAATGAAGTGACTTATGAACAATTATAGGTCACCCAAATATGGTCTAGTGATTCTAGAATGATAGTCATACCTCCAAGCTATTATCTAGAGTTCCAAACTCTAATTTTATGTTTATGTCCAATATAAATATTTTGACCCAATCACAAGCATATTGTGTTTATACTTCTAAAGCATTCATACATAATTTATTAGCATAATTTCAACATCAAGCTATGTTATTATGTATCCAATACATAAAACATCATTGTATGTTTTACTAATGATAACTCACTAATGAAAAATATAGCTTTAGAGAATATCAAACTTACCTAATAAGCTTGATTCCAAGATCTAATCTTGATTTCTCATTGTTAAAATGTTGTAGAGAACTTCCAAAGCTTATCTAAACACTTATTTTACTTAGGATAATATTTCTAATTCTTGCTTGTTTTGGCTTTCACAAGCTTAACTTTTTTAAACTCAAGCTTAATTAAAAACTTGCTCAAGCTTGTCTTTTATAGCAAAACTTATGCATTTTTTAATTAATAAAAATCTTAATCAACTTTTAGGAGGGATTAATCCAATTTGTCCAAATATGTATAATTAGGTGTGACTAGTCACATTTGTCTATCACTTTGATTTAATCCAATTAAATCTAGACAAAGTTTAACAAATGAATTAGTTCACTATCTACCACTTTGATTTAATCCAATTAAATCAAGACAAATACAACTATTATTACATATTTATAATTTCTAAAATATCCTCCAATGGTAGAGATATTTATAAAATTGCAACAAAGCCCTTGTGTGATTTTAGATTAACCCAATTAATCTAATTGGGTCAAAGTAAATATTTAATGTTATCCAATAACACTTTATTAGTTTAGTTGATAATTATAATATCAAATATTATTTATTATCAAAAATTATCGACTACACAAGTGCTCAACGAGTACATTTCATATTATGTGACTCTATTAGTTCAGACAAGTTCGTCATATAAGCCTAGCTTATATGTACGCAATTTAGACACCTCTGAATTCACGAAAAACATGAACGATCTTTCTAAACTATACAAGTGGAGGTCATCACATATGTTTAACAATCCGTCATAGGTTATCTGAGTTGTGCTTAGGAAACATAAATTACACTGTCAAGTTTCCAAGGGGCACATCTCATGTTGACATATTCATGATTCTTTACAACTAATCAGAACATCATTTCTGATATATGCGATCCACTCTAAGTGATCGACTTTGGCCAAAGTCTTAAGAATCATGACTTACTCACATAGATATCTAAACCTCTTATGGTACATATATGGGCCGACAGATCCTATTTTGATACTCACTTGATTAACGAGTGCATCGATCCACACCCAACAAATATTTAACGGTCAGACCGTGAAAGGTCTCTGACATGTATGGCAACAAAGTGTGGAGGGTCACAGATAAAATCAATATTATCTTATAGTCAAAGGATCACATATGCTACTCAACTCGAGGAAATTCTTATTAACAGTGGTATGTACTTCCAACTATTAGGAATCACATGTGAATCATTCAGTATTCGCTCTAATGAATACCCACATGTCTATACGAGTATTACTACATTACTATTCTAAGCTCGATGTCATTCTTAGCGCGCGCACACATATATATCGATAATGAAATTACCATTAACAAGATTGAAATGAAAATATAGTTATTATATTAATAATTAATAAAATATAATGTACAATACCTTATTCCAATTTGCGCTCCAATTACTAACTCCATTATCATTTTCAACTTCACAAGCCAAAAATGCGTCTTTTGATGACCTTACCACTACGAAGAGTAATAACTAATTTAACTTGGTTTATTTTTTGACTACTATAACTACCCTCGTGGGAGTTTTGATGACTTTTGGGGTTCAATTATGGTTGGGCAGAAAACTTTCCTTTTAATGAATGGTCAATGCATATGTGAATTTGGCAAATGTATCTGTCAAATCGCTCAATGTTTGGACGGTTTGGTTATTGATGGCTTATTGTTTCTTGATAAATGCATGCAAGGTATCCTCCAGGGTTTTACTACGAGGTGTGATATGTGGTGTATAATTTTGAGAATTTTGAAAATTTTAGTGTACCTTAGGAGGTTGTTACGATGCTTGTGCTCAGTTATCATTCCTTCAGCTGAAGTTTGGATGGTTTCTCCAACCAGAAATGAAGGGTTTGGGAGTATGGGATTGAATTTGGTCTCTTGAATGTGTTTATAGAACTGACTTGGTCATTGGGACATTCTTGTATAGCTGGCAAGATTGGGCAAGTTTATGTGGCATGTTTATTTGAATTACAAATATGACATGGATCTTCTTGAATTGATTTGACATGATCATTCTTCCTCATTTCTAATGCCTCAACTTTTTTAGTTAGAGATGCATATTTTGCAGAAAGGTTATGATCTTCCCTAAGGTTAACATGTTTCTACCAGATAATTATGGTTTAACAAACAACTCATAAGTGCCAACCGTGTCCCTGTATCGTGCATTCTCTGCTATGTGTTCTAAGTAATCTAGTGAATCTTCGGGACTTTTATCCCTAAATTCACCATTACACATCATTTCCACTATTTGTCTACTTTAGAGTGTTAAGCCCTCGTAGATGTAGGAAACCGGCCTCCATGTTTCGAACTCGTGATGTGGGAAAATGTTTAGCATTTCTTTCAATCTCTCCCAATATTGGTAAAGTGTTTCCTTTACTCTTGTGTGAAAGCCGTGATTCTCCTCTTAAAAGAGTTTATCCTATGCAGAGGAAATTTTTTTTTAAGAAATTGCTCTTACAAATCATCTAATGTACTGATGGATCTTGACCTAAGTTTATACAACCAAATTTTAGCTTTATCTTTTAAAGAAAAAAGAAAAAACTTGAGTCGAATTATATTCATGCTGTAATTTTGGTATGTGCATGTATTAAATACCTCTTCGAATTTCCTTAAGTGTTGTTAAGGGTTTTCTGATTTTTGACCGTGGAATGTGGGTACCGATTTGAAATTGAAACGTGATGCATCTTGGGGGAATGCAATGCAAGATGATGATTATGTCCAAGTGGGATTCATGTATTCTTTGAGTGTCCTAAGATGATTAATATCACCATGTTGTGACTCGTGTTCTACCCGATCAACTGGATTTTCATCTTGGTTATCGACCATTTTGACTTACAGTAAAGGTGATTGAGACTATCTATTTAATATGCCACTAGATGATCGAGACCAATATCTCATGCAACCTAAATGCAAAATATATGCTAAAATTTAAATATGCAAATGAATACTTAGAAAAAGGAAAAAAAAAACAAGTGAAGAACAAAAAGTAAAAATAAATGACAAAAGAAAATAGCACAAATATATTGATTGTATCCTAAAACGTCATCTAATTATTGTCAATTCAGATCTCATTTGAATTTCCCGTTCAACCATCTCTATTTCTCGTTCTCAGCAAAATCTCTAGATATGGATGGTTCAAGAAATTCTTTGTCAAAATTCAAGATCTATTTTAATTGAGTTTTTTTTTTGTCTCATGTAATCTTAAAAAATCAATTACATAGTCTGTCTATATGTTGGATGTCTATATTCAGTATTCATTTAGGATTAATCAGTATATCTTGGGATCTACACAGATACAAGGAAGGAAAATAAAGAAAAAAAGTGAGATGCAGAAAAATAAATAAAACACAATGCAAGGATGTTAAATTATTATTTTATCTACTAAATTATATTCTCTGGCAATGACGCCAAAAACTTGACACACTTACAAAGTGGTGTTTTACTCCCAAGTATAAGAGCGTCGAAATAATAAAATAACCTTGTGAGTTTGAGGTCGATCCACATGCAATAGATTTAGTAGAATAAAATAACAATATGAGTAATAAAGAAAAAGACTAAATTAAATAAAGTGATGAATAATTAAATTAGATGTTGCAATAATAAAATAAAATACTAAGGCTAGGGGATTCACTCTTGGTGTTTCAAATATAAAAATAATTTTATTTTTTATAACACAAATTATTATTATTTCTCAATTAATTTATTTCATGATTAAGTACATTAATTAGAGAAATATAAATTATGAGGTTCAAGTATTAAATGTGTCAGTTAATATGGATCCATAATGGCAGATCTAAGGACTATCTACAGAGAATCAAGTCCCTCACAACGAGAAAAGTACATAATTAAATAAACAATAATATAATTCATGGGGTTCAAGTATTAACTGTACCAGTCAATATGGATTCATGATAGCAGATGTAAGGACTGTATACAAGGAATCTAAACTCTCACATAAACAATAAATATATAAATATTAATTTGGAAATAACATAATCTATATTTATAATATAAGTAAAAATTATTTATATTTTTATACCAAGAACTTCATCATTTTTCCCGAGTTGGATGTAAATTAGCTACTCATTGTATAAATAAAAACACACATAATTTAATCAATTAAAATGAAAGAAATTATAAGAACCGAGACACAAGAACTGAGACTCTCCACAAAGCATCAAGAGAGAATTATGAAGACTGTTCTCTACCATTTGAGGTACTACGCACCTCTATTTATAGAAGGCGTTCAACACCTTTATGCATACAACTTGCGAAAATTTCATGACTTTTGCATGCAAAAGGACATTCGTGATTTTTTTTTTATTTTTTTAATATAAATTATCGTTGAAGCCAATTTTACAATAAGTTCATCAAACAACGAATCAAACATGATTAATATTTTTACATCCTATTTGAACTCAATTTATGTGCTTCTTGGAGCTTCTTGGTTCTTCGAATTCCAATTTTCATATTCATTTTCATGCTGAGCATCCAAAATTATTTTTTTTGCCTATACAAGAATTAAAAATCACAATAAAAATAGATAAAAATAAATTTAATTATTATTTATAAAAATATTGATTTTAATAGAATCAATAAAACTAAAAGTATAAAATGACGACTTCTATATTTTATTAATTGTACACTTTTTAATGTTCATAACTTTTATTAAGAAGTTGTTTCTTTCGCATGCTGCGTGTTATTAAGTAGAGTTGACAACGGGTCGGGATGAGACGAGACGAGATTTACCAAATATCGTCCCGTCCCTTTCATATAAAACATGATAAAAATACATCCCGATCTCATCCCGTTTTATAAAAAATCTCAACCCATCCAATGAAATCTCGGCCCGTCCCGTGAAAATCCCGGCCCATCTTAGTCCCGTCCCGTTTTCAAAACGGAACAAAAAAATTATCCATAATCCCATCTCAAACGGGACGGGACGAGACGAGTCAAAATGCTTACCCTATTTTTAAGTTGGCCTTTTCTTCTCTCTTAAAAAAAAAAAAAAAAAAAAAGGACAATCACAAGGCAACAATATTTCATAAGTAAGCATTGGTTCATGATTCGTACATTTCTCATGTGATAATACATTTTTTTTCAAAATTGATATTTGCACAATTAATTATACAATTATATGTATTTAAAAATAATTTATTCCCTTTTGTTCTTTTTATTTTTCCAAATACATATTGTGCAACTGGTTCTACATATATTATAATTGTTGCTATTTATTTTTATTTTTTTTATTTAGCCTAACATACAATAATTAAATCCCCTCACCAGAGTAGAGTTCGAATTCCATATCTCATATTTTCAGCACAATTTTTTTTTTATCAATTTAAATAGTTAACACCCACTCATATCATTTATACAAACTAAAAGAAAAGAACATACAAAAAGATCCAAAGACAAGTTAGTGAATTGCTCTTAATTTAATGTAAATGAAAAATGAAAAATTAATTTTTATAGCCATATATGTATATGTGTGTATATAGATATATGTATGTGTGTGTATATATATATGTGTGTATATATATATATATATATATATATGTATATATATATATATATATGTATATGGTCATTCATGTCATGTTAAAAGATTAAAAAAAAAAATTACCCGTATTAATTCACTAATAGATAAAATATATATATATATATATATATAATTTTTAATATGATTTTGGTATCTTTTAACATACCTGAATGCCATCACCTAATAATGATTATGTGTGTGTCTATATATATATATATATGAACAGTTGAAAGCCTCCAGCAGCAAATATTAGGACTAATAATAATAACGTCTCATTCACATGCATCCAAAGTTGTGT
Organism: Zanthoxylum bungeanum; assembly: GCA_019454045.1. NCBI lineage: Eukaryota > Viridiplantae > Streptophyta > Magnoliopsida > Sapindales > Rutaceae > Zanthoxylum > Zanthoxylum bungeanum. The sequence continues at coordinate 397,602 of SKCR01000165.1, forward strand.
TTAAGATTATTTTATATGATTTATGTTACCTCAATGTACGTAATTATGTTGTTTTCAAACTCTATATACAACTTGCTCCACTAAGCAAAAAAGCTTATCATTTTGTTAACTTAGTTTAATGATTTGGGATTTGATTGTTCAAACACATCATTATCTGAGTTCACATGGGTGGCAGTGATTAGGGATGATAATTTTTACTGTGTTGTCCCGTCTCAACATGATCACGTCTCGTTTGGGATGGAATTTGGGATATTAAATTATGTTATATTTAAAAAATGGGACGATTTTTTGTCAGGAAAATTCAAACAGGATAGGACGAGACGTGACAACGAAATGGGATAGGTTTTTACCTAATCAGCTTTGTCCGGATCGGGTGGTTTGACGACAAGATTTCTCACGTTTCCAAAAAAAATAATAAAAAATTAAATTAAATTAAAGATGATAATGCAATAACTATACAAAAATGATGATAATGATGAAAGACGAAGATGCTAAATCTGATAGTGATGGATATATAACAACAATGTGACAGGAAAGGCTTAATATTGGGATTGATAGAAGATGAAATTTAGCAAGGGTGAGTAATATGACCAAGAATCTAAGTCTAGATTCAATGAAACATCTTATAATTAATAAGAGCAAGTCCATGCTCGAAAATGACTTTTCAATTGATGTTCATAATTATTTTTCTTACTTTCTTATTTTTGATTTTTTTTCAATATTTAAAAAAAAAAAAAACAAAAAATTGTGAACATTATGTGAGGTTACTTTCGAAATTTGGTTTGATTTTACAAGACCCACTTAGTGCAATTTCAAGGGAGAGAGAGAGTTGGAACAAAAATTAAGTAAAAATCCATATTGAGTTTGATAATTATGAAGACCAAGTTGGTTCAAGTAATGTAATTAACGAATTAAAGTCGAATCAATGGACTCACAATGACTTATAATAAAGTCAATAAGAAACGAAAGTATCTTTTAAAAAAAAACAAACAAACGAAATTAATTTTTTTTTAATTTTTTTTTTTGTTGAAGTTAAGTTGTCTTTACACGTGGGTTATAAGGAATTTTTTATTTCAATTCATTTGTTCAAGAATTTGATGTATAATTGTAATTACATTTTTCATGACTGCATCAGCATGCATGTGAGTGCTTTAACTAGTTAATTAATTCCATTTATCATTGCCTTTAAGATTTGAAAATAAGAGATCATAGTGTTCCTTCTAACCCAATTCTTTAAACTATTTTTCTAACTTGGAAGCATTAAAATTAGGATTTTTTTTGATTGTGTGTAGGGATGATAATTTGGGTTAGGATTCGTTTATTCGTTCGAATCGATTCGCTTTAAAGTGAATATGGGTTTGAAAAAATGGATTCATTTAATAAATGAGTCTATTCGATCCGATTCGTTTTTTAAATGAATCGAATACGAATTTAAAGTCATTGATTCGTTTATTCGTTTAGAATTCATTTTATTATTTTATTTTACTAGTTATTGTTATTTTTCAATTAAGATTCGAGAAATTATGGCTAATTACCATAGAAAAATAATATTGTTGATATTTGGAGAGCTATTTTTAGTAAATATATTAATTATGTATTTCATATGTATATAATTATAAAGAATTAATGTAAATAAATTATGGTAATTTATGTTATTGAATAATATTATGATTAAACGAATATTCATATTCGATTCATTTAATAAACGAATCGAATACGAATCATGATATTAGGATTCGTTTAATAAACGAATCGAATACGAATTCATCACATTTTGGTTCGATTCGTTGATGATTCGATACAAATTCGATTGTCAATTCATTTTGCCACCCTTAGTTGTTTGGCAGTCGACTGTTGAAGTCAAACGGTGTAAGTATTGGGTAAATATTTATAGTTTAATTTTAGCAAAAGAGTAATGATATGAAAACTAAACGGGAATAAAATAAAAGAAAAAACTATCATCAAAATGATATTGTTTTAATTTTTTAATTTTATTTAATATCAAAACAACGTCATTTTGATGATAATTTTATTCCCATTTTCTCCCGATTTAATCTTCTTAGCATTTTTGTTAGTAGAATAATATGTTATTTTTCAACAACTAGTGTATTTACTAAATATTAAGAATTTTGTGACAAGTCATCAAGGGCCTAGTTCAGTTAAATCTCTCACTCTAAGAGTGAGATATTGATGAGTTCGAGACCCTTTAATATGTGGTCTCGAAAATGACGAGTTGGTGTGAGTTGTTAGGTGAAATCCATATTAAAAATTGGACTCAATGTAGGTCCACTCATAATCCAATAGAATCCATAGTTTGGCTAAAAAAATATATATGAATAATATTAAAAGAGTGGTGTTTTTTCGCCCCTAAATTTTATCTCATTAGCCCCTATTTTATATTATTTAGTATTAAAATATATAAAATAATTCAAATATTTCAATATATCTATTTAATTTCAAAATTACCCTGCTCCTAAAAGAAGACGAGTGAAGATTGATTATTTCAAGAGACTTCATCACCACCATTTTATTTTTAATAATTTTCCTAAATCAAAATAGTCAGTTGTTTCATTTCATCAACTATTTATTGTTAAATAAATCAAATAATAACAATATCTACGGTATATAACTTTTTTTTTTTTGAAATCGTTGGAAATCCAACCGTCAAACCATCAATTTCGGGTTTAAGCGGAGAAGGTAAAACTACCGACTGTCTCAGACTCTTAAAAGAAATACATTTACTGGATTCGAACTCAGAACCTGAACCTACACCACCAAATTACACCCCTTGAGGACTTAAAAATAAACTGGAAAATTTAGAGTTTCTTATATCTTTTTTTCGTAATTAAAATGAAAGATAAATAATAAATAAATAAAAAATAGTAATGGGGCTAATGAGAGAAAAAAAAAATGATGGCCAAATAACACCACTCTAATAAAAAAATATATATGTATATATGTGCTCAAAACTGAGGCAAAACCTCACCTTTTAAGTCGGTGGTTGACAAGTTTGAACTTGATAGTGCATGAATCTATCTGTATACATGAACTATTTATAAAGGAAACATGTTAATTTTGAAACAAACAAGCCCTAAAAGTGGGGGGCAAATTAAACAATCAACACATTTTACTTTATTTAATTTGTACTAGGTTTTGAAACATTAGGTTGGTTAAAACCCCACATTATAATGGATTAAATTGAACCAATACCCATGTAGGATCTTAATTAAATTGATTAATTATGTTTACCAATATTTTAACCTAACCTTATCTCAATGTGAACATTTCAAGCCTTTGATTTTAAACTATCTAACACTACGAACAAAACAAATAATTTAAATGAGAAACTTTTGTAACTTTTATCCATCACTATATTTTCTTAAAGGACTTAAAAAGTTTCAACACCTATATGTTATTAGTCTATAAAAAGCCACTCATCCGCTTGTTTAGTTGCTTGTCGCTTCTCTAAATTAAAAATTATTTTAAAGCTTGATTCGAAATTGGAATGATTAAAGTATGAGATTATAAATTTAATCATGGTCAAAAGTATGCTACCGAAAATTCTTCCAAGTTGAAACCAAGTCTTTATTACAACTAATGGGACAAAGTTTGTGCTATATTATTTCAAAGAACTACAATAATCAATTATTTGTTGTCAATTCCTGTTTAAACCCTAAAAGAAGTGAGGCAAAATAATTCTTTTTAGAATATAAATTGACCAAAAAAAAAATTAATTAGTAATTATAGAACAAAAAGTTGGATTAGAAGTCTAAATTAAAAATACAACAGTTATGGTGTTCAATAAAATAAAACTTGAGAAGCTAATTATTAGATCACACAATGTTATTATAAAGCACACAATACCTCATATATAATTTTTTTTTTTTTTTTTAAAAAAAACTCTGATTTTTGGTAAATCGAACTACTTCATAAATTAAAAAGTACCTTAGTTAATACGTTGGGCGAAACCCACTTTAGAAATATATTTATATTGGACAATTAGTGATTTTATATATGTTTGAATTAATTAATCTAAGCTATATCTCTAATATTTTTTTTAACATTGGACCAAAAACTCAACCTTAGCAAATATTTTTTTCAACAATTGAAGAAGAAGATTAGCAAAGTCATAACCAAAGTTTGACAAAAGGGAAAGTCAAAAGCTTAAATAATGCTAGTCATTTGTGTTTCAAAAAATTAAACAACCATGCATTGATATTGTTGTAGTCAAATAGTTTTGTAATGTTTTAAAATTTCATCTTGCTCATTGGATTAGAATGAAGCACTTCATCAATAATTAATTTACAACTATTTATTTGCACTAACACCTAATCCCTTTTGACATTGTAATTAATTGGGTGGATTTCTATCCAATTATTATTGAGAAGTTTCGAATGAAATTGTTAGGTTGTTTTTTTTTTTTTTTTAAAAAAAAAAAAAAAAAAAAACTATAGAGCTCTATATAGGGTTGGCCTTGACGGCCTAAGGCTATTTTCAAAGTCAAGTTTAATAATAATAATAATAATAATAATAATAATAATAATAATAATAATAATAATAATATAATAATAATAATAATAGTAATAATAATTGAGAATATTTTGATTTTGGAGTCTATTGGATTCTGAAAATTTACTAAGAAAATGAGTAGATTAGGTACATTTGAGTTTATTTATCTTGCAAGGAACTTCAAATTTTCATTTCGAGGCTAGCCCATATGAAAATGACCCATTTTTCCAATTATATGGGCTAACGTTAGCTAGGCTTTTCGAGTCTAAGGGTCAGAACCCATTTATGTCAATTATAATGGCACGTTTCAATTCAAATTTTATTTTTAATTCTTCAAAGAAAATTGGAGTGTGGTTCATTTATATTTGATAGGGGTGACTGGTGAACATCGGTTGGGTATCCAGTTCCGAGTGAAATCGGAATCTATCCAATAAAATCTTGATTATTAGATTTTGAAATGGAAATCCATAAATGATATTCTATTTTATCGGTTTTGATTTGATTCCGAACATATTTCAAAGTACCCTATATTAAAATAAAGAGCGGAAATATTTTATGTTGTGTTATCGATGCAACAAAGTATAACTTGTAAATATAAAGATAAAATATTTTATGTAAAGTAATGCTAAACATCCCATGGAATTTCGAGATTCTAAAATGCATTGATGTTGTTATAAATTGTGTTGGGAAATGAACTCACTACAGCGGAAACAACTATTTCCCTCTTTGTGTGATTAAAATGGATTGTGTGCCACAAAATAAATTATCAGAAACTAAACAACCACAATTAAGGCAATAAATAAATACAAACAACCACAAAATGAGACACCGATATTTTTTTGTGGAAAACCCAAATCGGGAAAAATCACAGAACAGTAGTCCGATATAAACTTATACTAGCAATTAATGGGATTACAACACAAGTTCTTGTTTAGGTGATACTAGAGGTTCACAACATCAAGAATCTCAATAATCTTGGCTCCCCAATAACAATATGCATTTATAAGTGGGTATCTCAAATATCAATGAAAGAGAGACTAAAATTTAAATAACACTTATGATATTGTAGAGTGCGATGTCACAAACTTAACCCTATGAATATGGGAGAAAACGAAGTAGGTTTCAACATCCAATCATCAAGCTGAAGTTTTGAAGAGCTTAGCCCCACAATGAAATGAAGCTCTCGACATTTTTTTTTCACTCAATCTCTCTCTTTCTTCTTTTTGCTTCAATTAGAAAAACACACATACTGCCTCCACTTTTCTTCATTTTGTAGACATTAATGATTAAACTAATAAACAAAAAATAATATGTTGACAAATGCACTCCACATTTTTTCTTCTTTTGATTTTGAAGCAAACATATAAAATGAGGTGGACCCAATAAATCTCTCCTTTGCGGTGGGGTTCCACCAATTCTGTTTTCTTCTTGTAACTCTTCATATTCTGTTTGGGCAATACTTTTGTTATCATGTCGGACCCATTCATAGTTGTATGAATCTTCTCAAGCATATCCCGTATCCAATGATACCTCACATCAATGTGCTTCGATTTCGAATGATATGTAGAATTCTTTGCCAAGTAAATGACACTCTGATTGTCACAGTTCACAACATAATTTTCTTGCTTTACACCCAACTCTTATAGAATATTCTTCATCCATAAGGTTTCCTTGCAACCCTCAATGATTGCAATGTACTCTTCTTCTGTAGTAGACAAAGTGACACATTTCTAAAGCCTAGACTGCCATGAAATTGTTCCCCCTAGAAAGATCAACAAGTATCCTGATATGGATTTTATAGAATCAACATCTTCAACAATGTCTGCACTGTGTATGCATGTAACAAATGTTTATCACCACCAAAACATTAAGATGGATTGGAAGTGCCTATGAGATATCCGAGAATCCATTTCACAGTTGCCCAGTGCTCTTTTCCCGAATTCGAGAGAAACTGACTAACTACACTAACTACATGAGCAATATCTGGTCTAGTGCAAACCATGTCATACATCAAACTGCCAACTGGTGAAGCATAAGAAACTCCTATCATCTTTTGCATCTCTTCTCCTATCATCTTTTGCATCTCTTCCTTACTTATAGAGCATTGTTGTGAACTAAGCTTGAAATGATCTGGAAGTGGAGAATAAACAGATTTTGACTTGTCCATGTTAAATATTTCAAGAACCCTTTCAAAATATGCTTTTTGAGATAACCATAACTTCCCGCCTTTTCTGTCACATGAGATTTTCATGCCAAGAATCTGTTTTGTCGGCCCTAAGTCTTTCATAGCAAAAGATTTGCTAAACTCTCTCTTCAAATTATCAATCTTATTAGTATCATAGCCAACAATCAACATATCATCTACATAAAGCAAAATAATGATAAAACCATTTTCACCAAACGTTTTCATAAAAACACAGTGATCAGATGCAGTCCTACTGAAACCATTATTCTCCATGAAATAATCAAACTTCTTGTACCACTGTCTAGGTGTCTATTTTAGCTCATATAAACTTTACTTCAACTTACACACAAATTCCACTTTGCCTTTGACATTTAATCCTTCAGGTTGCTCCATCTATATTTCCTCCTCCAAGTCACCATATAAGAGAGTTGAATTTACATCAAGTTGTTCAAACTCTAAATTCATGCTAGCTGCTATACCCAAAATAACTCGGAAAAAAACATCTTCACCATAGGAGAAAATATTTCTTCAAATTCAACTCATTTATTCTGAACATAGCCTTTCACAACCAATTAGCCTTTAGCCTTTCACAACCAATTTAGCCTTACACCTCTGATGTGAGTTACTTTTTGTCTTCAAATTGTAAACCCATTTATTCTTCAGTGTCCTTTTACCATTAGACAATTTCACTAAATCATAAGTGTGGTTCTCATGCAAAGATTTCATTTCCTCTTGCATGGCTTTAACACACACATTTTTCTGCTGATGAGACATTGCTTCTTCGAAATATTCTGGTTCTCATCCATCTGTAAGCTGTAGGGAACGCTTTCCCTCACGCAGCGGAAGCGGCTTAGTCACCCGGGATCGACTTTGAAATTTTTTCTGCTCTCTTCATCGTAATCCAGAATTTTTCTTCTAAAATTCGAAATCTGAACAGCCCCGAATCTGCCTCTCATGTGCGCACATAAAATACACACACAGCTCACACCACAAATGTATTCACTGCTCGTCATACACGAGCCATAAACCACAATTGCGCATGCGTCCGTTGATCAACATCATGCCCATGTGATCATACGCCACACTTTGGTCATCAACCAGTCACGCACGTCAGCCTTACCCGGTTTCATGCACACTGCTAAGTCTCGCATTATTCATCAACATGCACCGATCAGCCCCATGGTTTTCACAGTGACCGTACGACTTCCATGATCCATTATCTAGCAGGTACCAACATCATCCGTTGATCATGTTTTGATCATGTGCACACATAGAATTGCTTTCATCAGTCATTAACCAGTCACGCACATAATGATTAAACAAATTTGCTCACGTCCAGATTTGCCTCTACCTCAAAGCACGGGTGATGATCTCAAACCACAAGTAATATTTGACACACACATTACTGATTTTAACGAAGGGGGAAAAATAACTTTGAAAGCCGTGAGATGAATTGAAGGATTCGGTCCACCAATCGATCTTCCGTGTTATGACTCACCACCAGAAATCCGTGAGGATGGGCTCGGATCAACTCACTTGATGAAAATTTTCTTGAGAAAATTTTCTCTTGAGCTTTCTCTCATTTTTCTCTCTTTTCAATCTCATTGAGAAGATGAGAAATGAGGCTATGGTTTTTTGAGAAGAGAAAAACTTCCTTTTTATATGTAGAGTTTAGGTTAATTAAATATACACTTATAAAATTAACCCTAATCCTAATCACATATATAAGTATTGGCCAATGATATTTTTGTCACAACAAAATTATTAATTTCAAAAATTAAATATAATATCAAATATCATTTAATTTTGAAATTAAAACTTAACATGTAACTTATATCATGATATAAATTACATATTTAATTTTGAATTAAATCAAATTTAATTTAAAATCAAATTCTATATTAAATGATTTTTTAATAATCATTAATATAAAAAGTATATATTAAACACTTTAATCTATAATTTCAAGGTGTAACATTATATAATTATTAATCAAATTAATAATTATATCAATAAATAATTCTCAATTATTTATTATTTTCAAGTGAGTTCATAATTGGACCATCCAATTATTCCATGGATTCCTATAGTGTAACGAGCTAACACGGGGACCAAATGGACCTACAGTTCTGAGCTCCAATAATCTCGAAATATTAATTAAAACTCTTTAATTAAATATTCCGAATTATTAACTTTAGGTTATTCCACTAAAAACCTAAAGTTGCACTCTCGTCACTGCAGATATATTTTCTACCGAAAGTCAACGGCGTCCACCGATATAATCACTGCATACAGATTGACCCTCCATGAGTATCTCATAAATAGAGCCGGGTCAAAATTTCCGTTATACCCCTCTAATTATTTTATGCCATAAATATCATTGATTCTCTAATGAACGATTTATTCATAACTATTTTGAATATTAATCTTTCTATTCGTAATAGAAAGACTTGAGCGCTCGAACCTTTCAAGTACTGAATCAACCCTTAAGGAAGATACTCATCCACTACTCGCAAGAAGGAGTGGATTCCACTATATAAAATGTCTCCAGCTACACACCAAACCATGCCCCCAAAATACGTAGCTATTGGTCGGGATTGCTTCACCAACCCCACCTTTGTAAATCAAAGGACATAGCCTGCCATGTAGGAGGTCGTAGTACACTCAGGATTAAGATCAACCCATATATGATTATCTATTAGACTGATATGAATTTCTTTGTTTAACGAATATGCATGATAACAAAAACTACCCCAAACCAATTTTTAGCCGTGAAAATCAGAACACCAAACTCCCACATCGGCCATTGCAAAGGCAACATTCTGAGATTAACAAAAGACTATCCCACATCGATTCCAGAGAAATCCTAGGAGCAAATTAGCATCCCACCTCGCCAAACTATAAACCCCGGAGAGAAGCTAAGCTCAAATCAGCTAAATCCAGTCAACTCAAGTTCCATATCTGCCTGATTGCTTCTGGAAAAATGGTGCCATTACCCAAAGAACACAGTCTGCATCTAATAGCTCCTAAAATCTCATCCACAACTTGATCGACTGACATTGAACAACTGTAAAAAAAAAAAAAAAAAAAAAAAAAATTCCTATTCCGTTCGTACCAGACATAGTAGACCAATGCTGCCAAAGTTATTCTAGCAGTCACTCCAAAAAGATCCCCCTTCTTTTTCAATTTGATCGTCGCCCCATAGTGATTTCTTCACGTCTATGCTAAGCCGACAAGCTCTCTCCACAAGGTCTGCTGCATCTTCAAGTTATTTATGATATATTGCTTTCTTACTGGTAGAGGACATCCATGGCGCTCTGGTCTCCCATTTTGGCCAACAAATTGACTCGAAACTTCTGGATCTCGCTCTTCACGCCCTGCTGGATCTTCACCTTCGGTACTGCTCTCACAATCTTACTAGAATCCACGCCTACTGATGATCCCCTAGCCCTTACCAGATGGAAGACTGATTGATCACCTCTGGCAGAATCGACGATCCTCCGTAGCCAATAGGAGCAGGGTAAGACAAATTGGGATTAGGATTTGGCGGGGTAAGTGGATGTGTTTGTCCCCAATCTTGGTGAATGATGATTCATCTCAAGTGCCCTTGGTGTCTTCAATCTCTTTGGATGCGTTCTTGGTGGCTTCAAGCTTGGTGGTAGTGTGCTTCACGTGATGTAAATGCTTGATTCGACATTTTCATGTCGCGTGGTTCTTCGTTAGCATTGTTGGTAGTGATGAAATGGTGTTTGTGGGCTCCTACGCTTCTCGATTTCAACCTGCTTTAGGTTTCATTGGAGATGTCTGTTGTGATATGGATTCCTATGCTTCTAGGCTGCTTAGGAGGCTTGGTGAGCTGGCTTCGGTTTCTACTTATTGGATCAGTATGCGCTGGTCCTTGAAGTATGGGCTGTTTGCTGGAAAATGTAGTATGGGCCGTCGCTTTTGTTGTAGACTGCGGCATTCGCCTATCTCGTGAGGGATAAGTTTTGTTGTTAATGGCAACTTTGACTCTGAGCATATCTCCACGTGCTTTGGAATTTAGGCCTTTGATTAATTGGCAAATGTGCCTTTTTTTTCTTATATTTCACTTGGGCTTGTAAATTTTAGCGTGGCTTCTTGGGCTGGATCTCGTGAGATTCCTTCTTGTAAGTTTGAGAGTGGTCCTCTGTGCTTGGCAGCTTGGGCCTAAATTCAGATTTGGTTGTTCCTCATTTCATTTTTGTAAAACTTAGATGCCCCATGTCTCAGCTGGATTATTGTCGTGTGGGCTTATTGTCGCATGGGTAATGGGTTTGGTGATGGGCTTTATCATAGAATGCGTTTGCGTATGGACATGGGCAGCATGTGGTGGGGGGCTTTCTTCGAGTGGAGCATTTTCTTTAAAATAGGTCTACTGCCTCAATATGTCAAGTGAGACACTCACCACATAACGAATCTTCACAAGTGTTAATTGGAGCATCTTTATTGAGCCGAGTCTACATTATTGTAGTGTCGAAAGGTGTTTCTGCCTCTAGCTAGTAGTTCTTCCTTATTGTGCGGGGGCGGAACCTCAACCAACTAGCTATGACTTCTTCCATTTCAGGTCAAATGAGATCTTGACAAGTGACAAGCCTTATGTGTGGAGTGTCGAATTGAATCTCAAGCAAATGACAAGCTATATATATAATAATGACAATTGGGACATCCTCTACAATACACTAATGTCTAGTGGAAGATCCCTTACTAGTCTTATGCCACACATTGTAAATGTCGACTGAGACATCCATAAAAAGTCTGAGACTATAAATTGTAATGTCATCTATGACGTCTAGAATATGTCCCAAGCTGCACATTAACGTCCAATGGGACATCCCTAACAAGTCTCATGTTTTACTAATGTCGATTGGGACATTCTTAAAAAGTGCAAGCCATATCTGGTAATGTTGACTGGGATATCCACGCCAAGACTTTATTCGGGTATTGTCGACTGGGACACCGTCTTCATGCCAAGTACTCGTTCCTTATAGAAGTCCATGAGATACAACCCAATCACGTAGTATGGAGCTGAAGGCAATCCACGCATTCTAAGGAAGATGACCACCATTTCACATGTAGTGAGAGGTTGATGACAATCAACCCATGAATCGTTATGTGTGAAAGGGTCGTAGATAGAGATGTCTTTGCTTGCTAAAAATCGCTAGGGCCCCACGGTGGGCGCCAAACTGTAGACTCTGGTTTTCGCCCGAGGTCCACAATTGAGATTTCATAAAAGGGGGCACTGGCGATCCTGCAAAACAAAGATGTAGCGTGAGCGGGAGTACTGCCCACCGGTGTGGTGGGTGCCGGGGGCACTCTGTAGACTCTGGTTTTCGCCCGAGGTCCACAATTGAGATTTCATAAAAGGGGGCACTGGCGATCCTGCAAAACAAAGATGTAGCGTGAGCGGGAGTACTGCCCACCGGTGTGGTGGGTGCCGGGGGCACTCCGACGCTCAAGTCAGTGAAGGAACTGAGGAAGTAGTAGGAGGAAGGTCAAAGTAAGATATTACCTTGAGCTTCGTAGGGTGCCGTGAGGGCGGTTGATGTGAGATACTGAAAGCTATGGAGAGAATATGGTTGAACTATGAGGGTCCCCGTGTTTCTCGTAGACTTTCTTCTCTTATATACACACTCGGGAATCGTGTGTATTTATCACCTTTAATTACTCGTCCATTGGATGTAGGAAACTGTCGAGTTATGTGAGATATTCATGAGTCTGGACGTTTCGGATTGAGGTAACTGATCAGTCAAAGGTTCGTTGGGTATGGCTCTCTTTGTACGTGGGCCTGAGGATGTAGTTGCCTAGTTGGGTCTTTGGCCCAAATTTATTCTGGGTACTATCCGGAGGGATTGGGCTGCCACTGGTGTAGGGCCTGAAGCGAAAAGTCAATTTTACCCTTGGGCCCAAATTTGGCCCGTACACCTATATGGCTGATTTTATTTATTTTTCATAATTGAGTACCTAACTGGACTTATTATAGACAAAAGTTATCACTGCCTTTATGGCTGGTTTTATATGGTTTGACATAATTAATTCATGAAATAAATTAATTAGATAATAATGACAATTTATATATTATAAAAAGTAAGATTTCTATATTTGAAATATTAAAAGTGGATCCTCTAACCCCCGATATTTTATTTTATTATTACAGTCTAATTTAAAATTCAACAATCACTTCAAACAACTCAGCCTTTTTTTATTTTTCACTCAAATTATTATTTTATCTTATTAAATCTATTCTATGTGGATCGACCTCAGACTTATTGGGTTATTTTATTACTTTGATACTCTTATATTAGGGATTAAAGAATCACTTTTTAAGTGTCATGTGTCGAGAGCTAACGATCGCCCATGTGTTGGACTCTCGAAAACATGATTACGTTGCTGGTTAACCGTATGTGTAGCGCAACACTTGTTGATTGTTCATTGGCTGCATGTCTGGGCAACATATTAAATAAATATTTATGTTGGAATGTTATTTTTAGCTATTACACGATAATTTAGAGTAAGAAAAAGCCTAGCAAATTAAATTCGGAGTTTATGAAGCTTTTCTTTTTGCTATAAAATTATATTTTCCATTTTAAAAAAACGACAATTTTAGGCTGTAATTTCATTAAATTTAATTTATTTGAATTATATAAGGATTATGTATTTTCAAAAGTTTTTTCTTTTATCTATAACTAGTATAGGGCCCGCGCTTTGTGTGCGGGTTGAGAATATATTTTAGGTATTGATATTGTAAATATTTCAAATCTTGTCGGTTTTATAGTGTAAATGAGACAGTTAATTTACTTATACGTAATATTTATGTCTCATTCATTTGTCTATCAGTTATCAAATAATATTTCTATGATTCACTATAAAAGAGCTAATAGTCAGAGTTTACATCATAAAGTATAGTAAATAATAAAAAAATTATTAAATAAAAAACTTATAAAAAATAATTAAAAAAAAATAACAAATAATATAATAAATCTGAAATCCAAAAACTTGGCTAGTTTTTATGGACAGCGACTATTTAGGTTTCTTATTTTAGTATGAAATTATATTTTTATATTATAGTGGGTTTTTTATTTTAATAATTTATTATTTTAAGTTTATAATTTAATAATAAAAACACCAATTGTCAAGATTAGTTATCACATATATTTTTTATTTTAATATAAGATTATATTATATCTTCTTATTATAATATGTGATAAAAAATTAATTGTGGAGATTAAGTGTCATGTGATGCGATGAGAAAGTTTAAAAATAATTAAATACACACATATATTTTTTTCCGGATTATTTAAATATTAATCGGATAGTATAATATGTTTTCTTGTTATAATAGAGTTCCTATTTATAAATTTATTAATTTAATTTTATAATTTAATATTTTTTTAATTATAATAGGATAGTATAATATATTTTCTTATTATAATACAGTTCTTATAAAATTATAATATGTATTTTTATTATAATATATTTTTATTTAATACAAAATTAATTGTAAAGATATTTTAATTTTATAATTTAATAATAAAAATTAATTGTAGAGATTAAGTGACACATATGTTTTTTTTATTTTAATGAGAGATTATAATATGTTTTCTTATTATAATAAGTTCCTTTATTTTAATTTTATAATAATAAATTAAAATATTAATTAATTAATAGGTTTCTTACTGTAACATTCCACTAGATGTGAGATGCTACCGGCAAGAGACATAGTTAATCCATCTCCATAAGCCTCCAAAATTTAAGAAAAATTGGACATGAACCGTCCTAAAACTAGACAACCTCGATCAAAGTCCAGCATCAACAAACCCAATCATAGCATCCAACACAATACAGGGCTTCATGTCATTCATAACACATCAAAATCAAAGTAAACACTCAAGGGCTCCGTGCCTACAACTTCACATCACATATAATATATCAAAATATTACAAAATTTCCAATTACATTTATCCCATATAACTAATATTCCCAACATTCTAAAGCCCAAAAGAATAACTCATGGTGACTTTACAAAATAATATATGTCATCAAAGCATTATCTCTGTCAAAAGTAGAGATTGCGACAAAGAAAGGGAAAACCTGCAATCATGAAAAAACTGGTGGGGATGAGACTTGTGGACTCAGTGAGTAGATACTAAAAGAAAGCGAACCATAAGAAAATCAAAAACATGTCAATAAACCGATTTTCATGCATGACTCGTCAAAAACATATCAAGCTTTCAACGCCCAAGTCACGCACATAGACTGAGCGAGGAACGAACGATCACTTGTCGACAAGATAGCGGGTCAATCCATTTCTGATGGACGAGACCCTAAACAAGCACCCCGACGGAACAAATGATGAGTCGTAAAACATAAAAACATGCAACAAGAGTATGGGCGGAAACATATCATCGATCGAGCATCTCAGCGGAAACATATTAATAATTCGATAAATCATGAAAATATTTAACAAGCGCTGAGACGGAAACATTTGTTCATATGCATTTTCATTATCAAATAAAACTTAATCAAATCATGACTTTAACATTTAAAACCTTTAAAACTTAAACAAAGAAAACATAAGTGAGACACCTACTCACAATGACGAGTTGCAGAAATTACTAAGAGGTGGGCGGTTGATCAAGCTGTCGATCTACAATAAGATGAGAATATGTAAGATTCTTGACTTGATTTCTTAAAACAAATGAAATGCAACACAATTAGATGCAACTCAATCAAGCTATCTATGATTTCAATCCTTATTCATCACTATAAGACTATAGGGGTTTCAAGCTAACCGATTCTCTATATTAAGAAATTTTTCTCCTAAATGAGAGGCGAATGACTGACGGCCATTTACTTATCTTTCCAGTAGGCATCTTTACTATCTTTAAACTTAGAGGAAATGCATTTATTTTTCACACGTTTCTCATCCTCAGCAACATCATCCATGCTGAATTAAATTATTAAAATCACTTCACCAACTATTGACTTTTACATATTAGGGCATCCCTCATCCATCAATCCAATGTTCACGCTATTAGCTTCCTAATACTAATAAAATATTACTACCACTCCAATTTACCCAAGACCAAATCAGCCCCCCTTTTTACGGTATCATCAGGCCTAATATGCCCTCTTCTGCCCACGGTATTACTGGCAAAATATGCCCCTTTCATTTCTTAAACTCAAATCACCACAACTATAATAATAATCTAGTCTCGTCTCACCTCACCTCGTCCTATCATCAACAAAACACAAAATGGTTCCACATTAACCTAACTAACCAGTAACAACCTCACCATTGCCAAAATCACAAACCAATTCACCACAATATTTCCTCCACCATTATCGCCACAGAACCAGAAAAAGAAAATTAAATAAATAGAAACATCAAAGGGTTTATAATTCTAGCTCTTTTCACCAAATTTCAAAAAAAAAAAAAACTAAGTTATACCCATGGGGCCATGATAAGGAATAATCCAATTAGAACTTCATTATCTTATTTGAATACCATAATCCATTGGTTAGTTCAAATATAACAGATGAGACTCATTACCTCAATCAAAGAAAGAATGAAAGCTAAGATTAGGGGTATGCATTAATGGTTTTTAACCGATTAACCGAACCGTTCTGACTGATTTTTTTAATAACATTCGGTTATTGTGTTAAATCGGTTTTTTTTTGCGGTTAAAATTTTTAACTTTCTCAGTTATCGTTCGGTTACGGTATAGATTCATATAACCAAACGACTAATTAAGCGAAAATATACATGCTTCAAAACCCTAAATAAGTAAAACCAAATTTCATAGACCGATTGTTGATAAATTTTTTTAAAAAAACAAACGAAATTATTAAATTATTAGTTATTAAGAACCCCAAAATCTCATAATATTGGGTTAATATTAAATTTGATGAATATGAATTTATCTTGTGTTAAATGCTTTTGTTGAATTTTAAGTTGATGATTTATATTTGTTGGACTGATTACTAACCTAATAACCACTACAAGAATTAGACCATTTAGCGTCGAATTGTTTCGACGCCATAACTTACTATTTCGACGCAAATGATATTTAGCGTCGAAAAAATTAGACGCCAACAATGGACGATAAAATGTCGACGAAAACCACTTTTAGCGTCGAAATAATTAACTGCGACGCTAAAAAACAGTATTCTGCGTCCAATTTATTTCGACGCTAAAAGTAAAATTTCGACGCTAATTGTATATTTGGCGACGAAATATATCGACGCAAAAATTTAAACTTTTAGCGTCGCAAGGTGTCGACGCTAAAGTATATTAAAAAAGTATTATATGTAAGCTTATAGCGACCATGTTTTTTACTATTAGCGACGAAATATATCGACGCAAAAATTCAAACTTTTAGCGTCGAAAAATGTCGACGCTAAAGTATATTTAAAAAGTATTATATGTAAGCTTATAGCGACCATGTTTGTTACTATTAGCGTCGAAATATGTCGACGCTAAAGGTCACTTTTAACTAGTCGACGCTAACATATATTTAAAAAGAAATATATGTACGCTTACAGCGGCCATTTTGTATACTATTAGCGTCGAAATATTCGACGCTAAAAGTAAATAATTTATTTTCTTAAAAATTAGTAATTTACTTATTTTTTGGTCTAAAATATTTAATTTAGTTGAAAAAAAATGTAATTAATGACGAAATATTATATTGAAATTTGTTTTAGAAAAAAAAATTATATTAAATATATTTGTTCAAAATGTTTATACAAAACTAAATATAAAATTAATTGCTACTGTGATGGGGGGACGCTCGAGCCCGATGCACCATGACTCATTGAGGCCTCGAACATCTGACGGAAAGCCATCAGTTGCTGTTCCAACTGCTCCATCTTCTTCTCGTGGTCCACCATCTTCTTCTCGTGGTCCACCGTGACCTGTTGTAGCTTCTCCTTAGTCTGTTGCAGCTCGTCTCGGGTGCTGGCTAGGTCGTCTTTGGTGGTGACTAACTCGTCTCGAAGAGAGACATTGCCCGAATTACCACTATTGCGTGCAGATGACGTTGGCTTCTTACGAGTGCCAAGACCAACGTTGTAAGCTGTCTGATTCTTGAAAACCAATTGCGACAGCTGCTCATCTGGTATGGGGTCGGTCCCTGTCTCCTGAGTTTGATGTTGGAGTTCCATCATTTCGTTCTGTTTCAAAAAATAAGTTAATATTAGAATTTGAGAAAAAAATTTAACATATATAATATTAATTATTTTATTTTAAAAACTGAAACTTACATAGCAGCGTTCGGCTTCTTCATTTATCCATTTATTCTTGTCATTGTAATGCGTCACACGGAAAAAATCTGGAAATGATTGCACCTCACATGTGCTACTCTGTTAAAACATAAAATAAATTCAATATTATTCCAGATAGTAAAAACAATTAACTGTTAAATTTTACGTTAGGATATATTTACCTCAGAATGTTCGGCACGATGTTGGATAAATGGCTTCGAACCTCCACGGTGGTTAAAACGCAAGTGACTTCGATTTTCCGCATTTGCGTGACATTTATCCTGTATTCACGAACACTGTAAGTACCGAAAACAAAGACAATTATAAATTTCCGTTTATTTCAAAATTTACCTCGTGTTTTTTGCTCGACCAAAGCTCACATAAAAATGTCCAGTCTTGTTCCTCTATAAAATCAGGTTTGTGTTGTGGAGCATTTGAAGGTCCATGTTCGTCGAATATTGGTTTCAAGACTTTTGTTCTATAATCTTTATAACTTTTCCCCATGTGGTAGTCAATATATTGTTGGACATTCACTTGGGTCAGATCGAAGTCGAACCATTCCTACATGAAAATTCGAGTAAAAATAAGTATAAAATAAAAATGTTAAATAACAAACAATATCGAAAACTTACAAGTAGCGAAGGGAATAGCTGGTTCAGTTTCGTCTCCCACGGTATCTTTCTCCAAGATACGTAGCTTTGGGGAGCTTCATATCGAGCTGTAGCTCCTATGGCTGTATTAAACGCTGAATTATGTTGTCCGACTTGAGTGTGTCCATCATCTGATATCTCTATCCGGATACGACCGTGAGCCTTAACGTACTTAGCCAACCCCAAGGCCACGGGTGCGTCCTCGACCCTTCACTGTACTGGACTCACCTGTGCTAGCAGAGAAATCACCAGGGCCAGTTGCCCTTGCTGATGTAGATGGAGTCGCGGTAGCCCGTTTGCGATTGCCCGGTGCCATCTGCAAAACCCCGTCGCATTAGCGTCATCAAATTCCAAAATTCTTATACATATACATACATATCCATACAAGTCAATACAACTTAACAAAAGCGCTTATAACATCGAATGCTCACTTTCGTTTTCAAATTCATTCATTTCACATATGCATTCATTATCCATATAATCTACGAGTTCCATCATACACGTTTTAGGGATACACAGTCACACACTCAATGGGATACATATAACCAACCACGAAGCAGACAATCACACGACTTCTCATGCACACGTTCGTATGGCGTTCACGAACGCGTTCGAACGGACCAATTCCAGTGAGCTCACGTTCGTGTTGCGTTCTCAAACGCGTTCGAACGGACCAATTCCAGTGAGCTCACGTTTGTATGTCGTTCTTTAACGCGTTCGAACGTAAAATGGGTGTTCGAACATATTAAAGAACGACATACGAACGTGAACTCACTGGAATTGGTCCGTTCGAACGCGTTCGAAACGCCATACGAACGTGAGCTCACTGGAATTGGTCCGTTCGAACGCGTTTGAGAACGCAACACGAACGTGAGCTCACTGGAATTGGTCCGTATCAAACAGTTATAATTAACCAAAGAGGGCACAAATTCAAACTTAACATTATATAATATTAACCAAAGATGATGATGATTTTGAAGACGAACAGCAGCAATTGCTGCTGTTCTTGGCCCAGAACAGCAGCAAATGCTGCTGTCTTGCCCAGAATCCTCATCATCATCATCATCATCATCATCATCAATTTCATCAAAATAATTCATCATCAATTCATCAATAATATCATCAAACTCATCCTCAAATTCATCAAATTCATCAAATTCATCCTCATAAACAATTTTAAATCAACAAAGGAGACTTACCTGTTGATTTCCTTCGTTCGTCACTGATGGAGAATGAGAAATGAGTTTTTGCTTCTGAGCCGAGGAAGAAGGAGGCACTGGTTTTAGGGATTTAAAAAACATTTAGCGTCGAAATAATTGACTTTTAGCGTCGCAGTAGTCGACGCTATTTGTTAGGCGGGTTATTGAAAAATTAGGTTTTTTTCCGGGAAATTTAATTTTTAATTAGCGTCGACATACTATATTCGACGCTAAAGTAGAGACATATAGCGTCGAAATATTATATTCGACGCTAAATTAAAGATATATAGCGTCGCAAATTGTATGTCGACGCTAAATGTAAGACATATAGCGTCGAATATAGTATTTCGACGCTACATAAAAATTAAATTTCCCGGAAAAAAACCCAAATTTTTCAATAACCCGCCTAACCATTAGCGTCGAAGTAATTGACATTTAGCGTCGATTACTTCGACGCTAAATGTCCTTTACATCCCTGCAACCAGTGCTTATCTTCTTCCTCGGCTCAGAAGCAAATAACTCATTCATAACATAGTTATACTATTAATCATTACGTTAATATTTCAACAATATCTAAAGAGTAATTAAAATCAACAACCATACATTAATCCATAAAATTATTCATCCATCACAAAATACTGTAACTTCATAATTAATCACTATTATCGTCGGTATTTGAGGATTCGTGACTGGAATCGAAGTCATCTTCAGTGTCAAATTGTTCTTCACTTGCTACTTCAACGCTCACTTCAGAATGAGGAATTAGCTCAACGTCTGTACTAGATCGAGTTAATGTTATATTTTCAGGAACGTTGACAGTTGGTCCAACAATATCTGTTCAGGAACTTCAAAATTGCCGGAGACTTCTTGTGTTTCATCTGATATGTCAACTCTATCTTTCTCCTGCGTGTCCCAAATGGCCCTATGTTGTAACTTTTCTACCACCATCCATCCAGTTCCTAACTTAGGATCAGGTATATATATCACTGAACGTGCTTGCGTACAAAAAATGTATGGATCATTCTTGTACCAACAACGTTGAACATTAATTGACGTGAGATGATTACTAACTTGAATTCTCCTCTTTCTGGCATTAGTGTCAAACCACTTACATTGGAATAGCACAGTATGTCGTCTGGGTCGATATACGAACTCAATGACCGATTGCAATACGCCGTAGAAGTCAATTACATCTGAGCCGTGTTCTCCTTGGACTACAATTCCAGAATTTTGAGTCACATGATTAACATCTCGCTGTTCGGTATGAAATCTAACTCCGTTGACAATACATCCACTGTACTCATACGCCTGCATTTGAGGCCCATAAGCCAAAGAAACCAACGAGGATTGCGAGTCCAATTGACCATTTTCCACTTGATTAATAATCTGACAATGAAATATATGTGTTAATATAACAAACTGAAATGTCTAATGTTAGGATCAAAATAAATATAAAATATTATAACTTACAGTTGTCTCAAACCATTTAGGAAATTCTTTTTTGTGGGTTTCATCAACATTATGGTCACCAGCAATTTGTAGCATTGTTAGATGTTGCCTACAATAAATTATCACGGTTAATGTATGGAAAAAATTCAGTAATGATGCACCAGAAGAACTTACGTTAAATACGGTTGCACTTCATCACAATTACTCAATATAAACCAATGCGCACGTTGAACTTCCTGACGGGTTAGTAATTTGACACCTACTGCCCCAAATGGTCTGTAATTTTGAGACGGAACACTGTGATCTCTTGGCTATTACTTGCATCTCCATCATAGTTTCGTGGCCGACGATTGAAATGAGTTTCAATATTCTGCATGTACATCGAACAAAATGTTATTGCTTCATTTATTATAACAGCTTCAGCTATTGAACCTTCAGGTCGTGCCTTGTTTTTGACATATTGTTTGTAATCTCCCAAAGCTCTGCAGATATGACAACAAGTTTGCATTAACACTAAATTATATGCAAAAAAAACGGTTACAAATTTTCTTATATAAAACTGTATATATATATATATATATAGTACCTCTCAATGGGATACATCCATCTGTAATGGACAGGACCTCCCTTTCTAGCTTCATCCGGTAAATGCACAGCCAGATGTACCATGACATCAAAGAAAGCGGGTGGCAAAATTCGCTCCAGCTTGCATAGGATTATCACGATTCCTCGCTCAAGGTCGTCAATAACAGATGTGCTTAATGTCCTCTGACACAATTGTTTAAAGAAGCCACATAGATCAAGTACGGCGTCGCATACATTCGGGGGGAGATAAGGTCGAATGCCAACAGGAAGGAGAATCTCGAGCAGCACATGACAATCGTGACTCTTTAATCCCGTTATTGTATCATCTCTGACCCAACGCCCAATATTGGATGCATAATTATCAGGGAATTTAACCATTTTCAGCCAATCACAGAATGATTTTCTCTCCGATTGATTGAGCACATAACTAGCAGGAGGCTTAATAAAACCTCGAGAGGAGTCTTGTAAATGCAATTCACTGCGAATTCTAAGATCTTGTAGGTCCAATCTAGCATTTACAGTGTCTTTTGTCTTACCCGGAATATTGAATAGTGTACCCACTAAACTCTCACAAATATTTTTCTCTATATGCATTACATCCAAATTATGTCGCAAACTCAGAGTCCCCCAATATTCTAACTCAAAGAAAATACTTTTTCCTGTCCAATTCAACTCTTCAGGTAACCGTTTTCGATTTTTATCTCTATTATTAGGATGTTTACCTGGTGTGCTGTCTTTGAGCTGTTGATGTTGGCAAAGTATGTCAAATGCAGACAATCGACTGGGCTTACTCTGAGGTTCATGTTGCCCGTTAAATAATTTACTCCTCCGCCAAGGATGACTCGACTCAAGAAATCTCCTGTGCCCCGTGTATCCGATTTTATTCCGTAATCGTTGCGAAGGTGTATGATCCGCACAAACTGGACATGCCATGTATCCCTTAGTGCTCCATCCAGATAATGAACCATAGGCTGGAAAATCATTAATGGTCCATAATAATGCGGCATGCATCTGAAAACTGCTCTGAAGCTGCATCATAGGTATGCACACCCACATTCCATAATGTTTGTAACTCCTCGATCAATGGTCTCAAGTAAATATTTATATCTTTACCAGGTGAACGTGGACCAGGGATAAGCAATGACATAAACATGAACGGATCCTTCATACATTTCCATGGAGGTAAGTTATATGGAATGACAATAACGGGCCAGATGCTATAAGAGTTGTACATATTCCCAAATGGGTTAAAACCATCAGAGGCAAGACCTAACCTGACATTACGGGGGTCCTCAGCGAAACGGGGGTACATGTCATCAAATTCCTTCCATTCGGTTCCGTCCGCAGGATGTCTAAGTATGCCCTCCGCACCGATCCTCTTTTCATGATGCCACATCATATCAGTCGCTGTGTGTCGTGACATGAACAATCTCTGCAGCCTGGGCGTTAAAGGGAAATATCGCAATATCTTTTGAGGCACTTTCTTCCCCATACCACGGACTTTGTACCGACTTTCACCACATATCGGACAATGTTCAAGTGATTCATACTCGGCACGAAATAATACACAATCAAACTTACAAGCATGAATGGATTCATACCCCATTCCCAGATCACGCAACATTTTCTTTGCCTCGTAGTACGACTTAGGCAATTCGCTTCCAACCGGTAACATTTGGGCCAGTAACTCTAACATCATATCGATACTTTTGTTGGTCATTCTGTTGATCACTTTAATGTGTAATAATTTCACAACGAAATTCAAGATCGACATTCCAGCACCTTCGAATGGAATTTTTTTTGCCTCATCAAGTAGTTCACTAAATAAATTTTGATCATTTCCACTTAACACTGGCATGTCGCCACTAACACTATGACCAAGTTGTGGACCTTGTAAGTCATGCAAAATATCGGCGATATCATCGTTTGCAGGTTGATTGTAACTACTGCTCCCTTCGCCGACATCAAAAAACCGTGACTGAGAATGATACTGCTGCTCCCGTGATAAATCCACGTACGGTAAGTGGGTGATATTCCTGGCATGTATAAATGATTATGAACTTCATCTAACCGCTTCCTTTTCCTATTCAAACAATTTGCACATGGACAACGAACACGACCTTCTGCATCAATGTGTTGTTTTGCGACTTCCATAAACTCAGACACTCCATTACGATATTCAACACTCAATCTATCCAGAGAGCTCATCCAATTTCTATCCATTTCAGCAGAATACCTAAATATAATAATATAATTATTAGATATCATTTTACATTGGAATCAACATTACTAATTCAGTAATACTTAATTTAAGCATATATATATATATATATATATATATATATATATATATATTTGGTTGATAAATTAATTAAATAGTTTACAGAAAAATTCTATTTTGTTAATTAATATACTTACTCTACATATATGAATCATAAATCACTAACAAACAGCATATAACAACATATATAATCATAAAAATTGAAAATAATAAAGAAATATGAAAGAAGATTTACCTTTTTGGAAATTGATTACAATTTTATTGAAAATTTTTAGGAGAGATGTGAGGCTGTAGAGGAGAAATTCTCAGATTTCAGAGGATTTTTACGAAGAGAATGAAGAAAAAACAGAGGGGGAGAAGGGGTGTCGACCTTCTGTTTTTTAATCTATCTTTAGCGTCGCATTTAGTATTTCGACGCTAATTGTTGCCGTTTTTTTAGCGTCGAAAAGTTGTTTCGACGCTACATGTTCCATTTTTAGCGTCGCAAAACGTTTTTTCGACGCTAAATATAAAAAATTAGCGTCGGATTAATTTAGACGCGAAAGAATCAAGTTCTGTCGGTGCGAAGCTTCATAACTCTTTAGCGTCGAACAAATATTCGACGCTAAAAGTATTATTTTTGGCGTCGAATATTCAAATCGACGCTAATTATATACGTTTTTAGCGTCGACACCGTTTTGTCGACGCTAAATATCAAACATATAGCGTCGAATTAAATTTAGACGCGAAAGAATCAAGGACTGTCGGTGGAAGCTTCATAACTCTTTAGCGTCGAACAATATTCGACGCTAAAAGTATTATTTTTTTGCGTCGATTATTCACATTCGACTCTAATTGTTTCCTTTTTAGCGTCGAATGTAAATTAGACGCGAAAGAGTCAAGGATTTGCCGGTGGAAACTTCATACACCTTTAGCGACGATATATGTTCGACGCTAAAAGTTAGTTTTGGCGTCGACTCCGTGTTTCGACGCTAATAGTGCAATTTTTGGCACCAAAAATTATTGCAATAATATAATTATTCAGCGTCGAATATTTTTCGACGCTAAAGGTCTGTTTTTAGCGTCGAAACTATATTTCGACGCTAAAAAATTAATATTCTGCGTCGAATTTTTATTCCGTCGCTAAAACATGACATATAGCGTCGAAACGAATATTCGACGCTAAAACTAACTTTTAGCGTCGCATATTGTTTCGACGCTAAATATTTGGACGCTAAAAGCCATAATTCTTGTAGTGAACCAAAACCGACCGAAATATAATGGTTTAAATTGGTTAATGGTTATGTGTCATAATATAGTTTAATCGGTTACTATTTACTTAACCGAAAAATCATTTCGGTTCGGTTACAAATCAGGTTAACTTACTGAACCGACCGATGACACCCCTAGCTAAGTCCCCAACAACGACAGAATTGGCAGGTGAGGGAAATTTGAGGATTTTGATTTTCTTCGTCTCTTTTCAATTAAGCACTTCTCCAAGGTGGGGGTAAATGGAATTTGGCAGTTAAAATAGTGGTTGATGGCAGAATTAGGGCTACAAATGCTCACAGGAGCCGAAGAGAAAATGGAGAAGAGGGAGTGGTGGGGGACGCATGTGAAGGAAGAGAATAAAATGGGAGGAGTTCTGCTTTTTTTTTTTTTTTGAGTAAATGAAAATAGGCCTCACGTTTTTTTTAATGGGCCTCACGCCCCTGTATTTTGCTTTTCTTCTATTTATTCATTTCATTCCTTTTATTTTTCTTTTCCTTTAAATTTTACTAGCCCACGGTACAAACATATATATTTATGAATAAATAATACATTAGTAAGGTAAAATTGGATCCACTAACTCCTTAAATTTCTCTACCACTTTCCCTACTTCAAGTAACTACCTTAACTTAAAGAGATTATACCCCAAAAAAATTTCAAGTTATATTCCACGGGTTATTACACTATTCCCCCTCTCCCAAAAAATAATTTGTCATCGAATTCAAAAAGTAGTACGAAACAAAGATAGAGTGACAATTTACTAACCAGACTCAAATAGGTGTGGATATTACCAACGCATAATTTCTTCAGGTTCCCATGTTGCTTTACAATCACTATAATTCTGCCACATAACCTTTACCGATGGTATATTCTTAGAACGGAAGTTTCTTTCATCTCTGTCAATAATGACCACAGGTTGCTCTATATATGTTAGATCTTGTCACAAATCCAATACTTGTTGCTCCAAAACATGAGACTTGTCAGAAATGTACTTCCTAAGTATGGATATATGAAAATCGGATGTACCTTGTCCATAGCATGTGGTAAAGCTAGTTCATAAGCCCTTTCTCCTACCTTTCTTAAAATTTGAAATGGCCTAATATACCGGGGCTTAACTTCCCTTTCTTACCAAAGCGCATACTCCCTTTAAATGGAGAAACCTTCAGAAACACATAATCTCCAACCTGAAACTCAAGTTCTCTTCATCTGTGATCTGCATTAGACTTTTGTCTACTCTGTGCAGTCTCCAACCCTTCTTTAATCAACTTTACTTTTTCTATTGAGTCTTGAATTAAATATGCACCCAATAATTTAGTCTTTCCAACTTCAAACCACCCCACGGGAGATCGACACTTGCGTCCATATAAGGCTTCAAAATGTGCCATTTGAATACTAGAATGGTAGCTATTGTTATAGGCGAACTAAATCAACAGTAGATACTTGTCCCAGCTTTCCTCAAAATATAAAGTGCAGGTTCTCAACATATCTTCCAAGTTCTGGATAGTACGTTCAGATTGCTCATCTGTCTGTAGGTGAAAAGTTGTGCTAAACTGTAGCTGAGTACCCAAAGCCTATTGGAAAGATTTCCAAAACTTTGAGGTAAACTGTGTACCCCTATCAGAAACAATCAAAGTAGGCACACCATGTAACGATACAACGTTATCCAGATAAATCTAGGCATACTGAGACGCCGAATATGAGGTTTTTCCTGGAAGAAAATATGTTGATTTCGTCAGTCTGTCCACAATCACCCAAATCGAGTCAAGAACCTTTATGTGTCAATGGAAGACCCGTGACAAAATCCTAGGTGATTTTATCATATTTCCATTATGGAATTTCTAACCCCTAAAGAGTACCTGCAGGTTTCTGATGTTCCGCTTTCACCTGTTGACAAATGAGGCACTTAAATACAAATTCTGTCATGTCTCTCTTCATCCCTTCTTACCAATAGAATTGTTTTAAATCCTGATATATTTTTGTCTCACCATGATGCATAGTATAAGAAGATACATGAACCATATCCATAATCTTTCACCATAAGTCCATATCTGTAGGCACCACAATATGGTCATTAAACCGTAACACACTCTGGTTATCGATCCGGAACTCCGTTTTATCACCTCGTAATACAATGTCCTTTATATTTTGAACATATGGATCGGTTGTTTGCGCTTCCGCTAACTCCTTCAATGAGAATGGACTTAACTTGAATTTGTGCTAACAATGTTCTGGATTCAGAAAGCCGAAGTTCCACTCCACTTTGTAAACATTAGTGCAATTCTCGTACTCTCCTCCTTCTATAGATCGGCAAATAGACTAGGCTCCCAACCGATTTCATGCTTAGCGCATCTGCCGCCACATTCCCTTTACCTGGGTGATACAAAATGGAGCAATTATAATCCTTCAAGAACTCTACTCACCTTCTTTGCCTCAGGTTTAAATCTGTCTAATCAAAAATGTACTTCAAACTTTTGCGATCAGTATAAACCTCAAAATATTTGACGTACAAATAATGTTTCCAGATCTTGAGAGCAAATATTACGGCAGCCATTTCTAAGCCGTGGGTAGGGTAATTTTTTTCATACAGTTTTAGTTGCATAGATGCATAAGCAAATAACTTCGCCATGTTGCATTAACACGCAGCCTAAACCTATTCCGGAGGCATCACAAAACACCACTAAACCACCAGAACCTGATGGTAGAGCTAGTACCGGGGTGGAGGTCAAACGTTTCTTCAGTTCCTGAAAGCTCTTCTCACATCCATCAGTCCACATAAATTTAACCCATTTCTGAGTCAGGCGGGTTAAAGGCGCTGCTATGCTAGAAAATTTTTCCACGAACCTTCTGTTATAACCAGATAGTCTTAGAAAACTTCTAATCTTTGTAACACTTATAGGACGTGGCCAATTTTACACTGCATCCACCTTTTTCATATCTACACTAATACCATCTTTAGATACCACATGCCCCAAAAACCCCACTTCAGTTAACCAAAATTCGCACTTGGAAAACTTCGCATATAACTTATGCTCCCTCAAAGTCTGCAAGGTCAAATGCAAGTGACGCTCATGATCTCTGGTGCTCTTAAATCAATATGTCATCAATGAAAACGATCATAAACTGATCCAAGAACGGTCTAAATACCTGATTCATTAAATCTACGAACGTTGTCGAAGCATATGTGAGACCGAAAGACATAACCAGAAACTCATTGTGCCCGTATCGAGTCCGAAATGTTATTTTTGGAACATCCTCACTTCTAATCTGAAGCTGATGATAATCAGACTGCATGTCAATCTTTGAAAAGCATTACGCCCATTATAGCTGGTCAAACAAATCATCAATCCAAGGTAGGGGATATTTATTCTTTACAGTAGTTTTATTCAACTGCCGATAATCAATGCACAACCGCAAAGTACCATCTTTCTTTTTAACAAACAACACTAATGCACCCCACGGAGAGGTACTCGGCCGAATGAAACCTTTGTCTAAAGGTCATAAAGTTGGAATTTTAGCTCTTTTAACTCGACATATGCCATTCAGTAGGGAGGGATAGAAATAGGTTGAGTCTCTAGAACAACGTCAATACAAAACTCAATCTCTCTCTGTGGTGGTAGTCCCGATAACTCTTCTGGAAATACACAGAGGAAATGAAAGTAAAGAGATTTTTCAATGGACTACATGACTACTTTTTCAGGTCTATCTTGATAACCCCAATGACAGTGATAGTCTGGTAAACGCTATATCGTACTCCATTACTGTCATTCGTTCACTCTGCATCAACTGCTCAAACTCTCTAGCTCTGACATCTCTTACACTCTCAGGCTGGAACCGAGTTAAGAAAGCTTCACTGAATTCATCCCATTGAAGAGGTGGAGTTGTAACCGACATATTCTGACAATACGACTGATACTAGACATGAAGTAAATCTTGAAGTTGAAAACTCACCAATTGAACTGCCCTAACAAGGGTAATGCCTAACAAATCTGATCACATTCTTCTATGAATCCATTGGGGTCAGGGTCAGGGTTAGTTCCGAGAAAAGTGGGTAGGTGCAACTTTATGAACTCTTGTAATATAACAACTAACTATTGCCCTTGACCAACCAGAGCTTGAGGTTGCATTTGGATAGGTGGTGGGAAGGTACAGCTTGAGCTTGAGCTTGTTGCTGGGTCAAAAAGTTCACTAGAGTTTGCAAAGTCTGATGAATTTGTTGCATTCCCACAGGAGCAGCCTGAGGTGCTGGTGCTTCGGCTGTAGGAGGTACCCTAATCATGTGCCTCATACGAGCATTGCGCCCTCTTCCCCTGGGCATTGGCTAATGTTGTATCGATGAGCCTTGATCTGGAGCAACCTCTTGTAGGGCTCTCCCACATGCTCATCTCCTTCGCGGAAGGCATAAAGTAGATCTATAAAAGGAACTTTAAGATATTAGTAGAAAGAGGAGGAGATTTTATTGAGAATACATGATATGAACATTTGAAGATATGCTCGAATGATACATATATCAGATAGTCAACATTTTACATACGAGTATCCTAGACATACTACGAATGTAAAATGCCTCTTATCCTTCATTTCCAAGTCACCATACTCTTATCCCAATCTTTAAACCCTACTCCGATACCATAACTGTAACATCCCACTAGAGGTAGGATGCTACAGGTAGAAGACAGGGTCAACCCATCTTCATAAGCCTCCAAAATTTAAGAAAAAACGGACATGACCTGTCCTAAAACTAGACAACCTCGATCAAAGTCCAGCATCAACAAACCCAATCATATCATCCAACACATTACATGGCCTCATGCCACTCATAACACATCAAAATCAAAGTAAACACTCAAGGGCTCCGTGCTCACAACTTCACGTCACATATAATATATCAAAATATTACAAAATTTCCAATTATATTTATCTCATATATAGCTAATAATCCCAACATTCTAAAGCCCAAAAGAATAACTCATTGTGACTTTACAAAATAATATTTGTCATCTGAGTATTATCTCCGTCAAAAGTAGAGACTGCGACAAAGAAGGGAAAACCTGAAATCATGAACAAACTAGTGGGGATGAGTCTTGTGGACTCAGTGAGTAGATACTAAAAGAAAGCAAACCATAAGAAAATCCAAAACATGTCAATAAACCGATTTTCATGCATGCGTCATCAAAAACATATCAAACTTTCAACGCCCAAGTCACGCACATAGACTGAGCGAGGAACGAACAATCACTTATCGACAAGGTAGCGGGTCAATCCATTTCTGATGGACGAGACCCTAAACAAGGACCCCGGCGGAAACAAATGATGAGTCGTAAAAACATAAAACATGCAACAATAGTCTGGGCGGAAACATATCATCGATGGAGCATCTCAGCGGAAACATACTAATAATTCAATAAATCATGAAAATATTTAACAAGTGTTGAGACGGAAATATTTGTTCATATGCATTTTCATTATCGAATAAAACTTAATCAATTCGTGACTTTAAACATTTAAAACCTTTAAAACTTAAACAAAGAAAACATAAATGAGGCATCTACTCACAGTGACGAGTTATAGAAACTACTGAGAGGTGGGCGGTTGATCAAGCTGTCGATTTACAATAAGATGAGAATATGTATGATTCTTGACTTGATTTCTTAAAACAAAGGAAATGCAATGCGAATTAGATGTAACTCAATCATGCTATCTATGATTTCAACACTTATTCATTACTATAAGACTATAGGGGTTTCAAGCTATCGATTGTCTATATTAAGAAAATTTTCTCCTAAATGAGAGGCGAATTAAAATCACTTTACCAACAATTGACTTTTGCACATTAGGGCATCCCCCATTCATCAATTCAATATTGACGACATTAGCTTCCTAATACTAATAAAATACTACTACCACTCCAATTTACCCAAATCAAATCAGCCCTCATGTTCACAGTATCACCAGGACAAATATGCCCTCCTCTGCTCAGGGTATTACTGGAAAAATCTGCCCTCTTTCATTTCTTAAACTCAAATCACTACAACTATAATAATAATCTACCCTCGTCTCACCTCACCTCGTCCTATCATCAACAAAACACAAAATGGTCCCACATTAACCTAACTAGCCAGCAACAACCTCACCATTGCCGAAATCAAAAACCAATTCACCACAACATTTCCTCCACCATTATCGCCACAGCCACAGAACTAGAAAAAATAAAATTAAATAAATAGAAACATCAAAGGTTTATAATTCTAGCTCTTTCCACCAAATTTCAAAAAAAAAATATCTAAGTTATACCCATGACAAAGAATAATCCAAGTAGAACTTCATTATCTTATTTGAATACCGTAATCCATTGGTTAGTTCAAAAAAATAACTGATAAGACTCATTACTTCAAAAGAAAAGAAATGAAAGCTAAGATCCCCAACAGCGACAGAATCGGCCAGGTGAGGGAAAAATTGGGGGTTTTGATTTTCTTCGTCTCTTTTGCCAATTAAAGCACTTCACCAAGGTGGGGGTAAACGAGGGAATTTGTCAGTTAAAATAGTGGGGTTGATGGCGTGAATTAGGGCTACAAATGCTCACAGAAGCCGAAGGGAAAATGGAGAAGAAGGTGTGGTGGGGTGACGTGTGTGAGGGAATAGAAGAAAATGGGAAGAGTCTGTATTTTTCTTTTTTTTGAGTAAATGAAAATGGGTCTCACGTTTTTTTTTTTTTTAAATGGGCCTCAAGCCCCTGTATTTTGCTTTTCTTCTATTTATTCATTTCATTCCTATTATTTTTCTTTTCCTTTAAATTTTACTAGCCCACGGTACAAACATATATATTTATGAATAAATAATACATTAGTAAGGCAAAATTGGATCCACTAACTCCATAAATTTCTCTACCACTTTCCCTACTTCAAGTAACTACCTTAACTTAAAGAGATTATACCCCAAAAAAAAATTTTCAAGTTAAATTTCCACGGGTTATTACACTTACTTTAATAATAGATTATGTTTTTATATCGTAATATGTTTCTTATGTTAATAATTTATTATTATAATTTTATAATAAAAAATAATTGTAAAACTATTTTAATTAAATAATTTAATAATAGAAAATTAATTGTAGTGATTAGGTTAATTTTAGATAATTTAATAGTGTTTTTTTTTTTTTTAATATGATAATTTAATATATTTTCATATTATAATAGAATTCTTATAAAATTATAATATGTATTTTTACTGTAATATGATTTTTATTTTAATTTAATTTTTTAATTTTAATATGAATTCGCCACGTGGAGCGATGAAGAGGCTTAAAAATGTTTAATTTTTATATAGATATAGACTAGTCTAGGCCCGCACTTTGATCGGGTTGAACAATTGAATTGAATTTTTAAGATTTTTTTTAATTTTCTTAATTTGATATTATTATTTTCGTTTCATATGAGAAATTATTTGAGAAAGAAATATAAATGAGGTCTATAATTTTTCCTTCAAGACTACATTATGTGTGAATTTTTTCACAGTGTGTTCTGTTTGAATTGATTATATTAAATATATTTTTTTTGCATGTTGTTTCCTCCTATTAAGCCATTGTTTAGACTATTATTGCCTATTTTTATGGTTTTTAAAAAATTTTGTTTAAATCTTTCGCCTACTACATTAATTACAAATGCTTAATTTCTTTCTTTTTTCTTTTTTCTTTTTTTTTTTAATTCTTTTTTTCCTCCTCTTTTTGAATAAATTAATATATACAGGAAGAAGAGATCATGTAATAGAAATAGACTGACATAATATGCAGGGAAATAAACACCTTAAATAATGTTACTGTCGTTTTTATCTTCTAATCTTCTTCTAATTTTCTTTCTATCGATACAATTCCTTCTAAATAATAATATATGTCTTGGTATAAGCAAATTTTATTTTTAGTTAATTTAAATATGGGTAAACTTCTGATTAATATGTTTTGATTTACTCAATATGAATAAATTTTAAAATAAAAAATACGATTTAAATCAGTTTGAAAAGAAAATAAGATTTCAAATATAGGGTAACAAACAGATTTTAAAAGAAGATAAATATCAATGAGGAAAATATTGTTTTGCGAGGTTATTAAGAGGTTAACATAATGATTAGGAAAACCATTAGTTATTATATTAAAATTGTTATTAATGAATTAAGTAAACTGATAACCTTTAGAAGGAACTTGTCAAGCTATATAAATTATGGATTGCAAATAAATAAAATTAAATAAATTATAGTAAATATTTAAGAGAAGTAACAGTAGCTTTATAATTTAAAATTAAATTCACCTTCAAAATCAAAGTTCATGATACAATTTCTATCAAAATCTTACATCCTAAAAAAGCAAAAAGCAAAAAGCAAAAAACAAATAAGCAATATAAAATCAACTTAATTGAACAGTTCTCTTTAAATCAGTTATTATATTAAAATAGTCATTAATGAATTAAGTAAACTACTAACCTTTTTTTTTTTTTGGAAACGATGAAACCCCACCACCAAACCACCCATTCTGGGCCGCGGCGCAGGTAAAACCACCGGCTGTCCCAGGCTCTTACAAAAAGTGCACCCCCTGGATTCAAACCCAGAACCTCAAGTGAGATCCTGGACCCTACACCACCAAGTCACACCCATTGGAGACAGTAAACTACTAACCTTTAGAAGAAACTTGTTAAACTCTATAAATTCTGGAATGCAAACAAACAAAATTAAACAAATTATAGTAATTAATTCACATAAGTAAAGTCGACTTACAAATTCAAATTAAATTCGTCTTCAAAGTCAAAGTTCATAATGCAATTTCTACCAAAATCATACATCCTAATCAACTCAATCGAACAACCAACTCTAAATCGCGGATCAGTTTTAAATTATTTGATCTAGAATAATTTTATAAATTTACAAAAGAAACCTGAGGCATCTTGGAAGCGGTGGTAACGAACATGTCGCCCAACTTATACCAACTTATACCACTTATGGAAAGAGGCCAATGTTATTAAAATTATAGTACTTTTTTTTTACTTTTGCAATTTAATAGTTGTTAACGTCTATTTTTCGCTCCATGAGTAATTTGGGAAAAACCACTCGCCGAACAAACATCCCCAAAGCAATGAATTTGTTTGGTTTGTTGGGAAACAAATGCAAACTTAACAGGCATAAAGTAAGCACACAGATAAACAAATGATTTAACGTGGTTTGGCGGAATGGATCAAACCTACGTCCACGGACACCACAGAAAATGAATTTTTTATTATTGGCTCAAGTCTGACCTACCTCTTTTCTTTCTCTAACTCGGGATTCTTTTTTCTCTATTACAAGTTACAAGTGCTTGTGAATAAAAATGATCAACCCTCTATAATGAACTCTCAACATCTTTATATACTAAGTCAAATTACACTGTTACGCTAACTCCGTGACGTCGCCCACGTTGCCAAGCCATTATTGTGTAGGCTCTCTTCCTCAATTACCCTACAGATTATAGCCCAGCCGCTTGTCACCCGTACGAACTTCCACATGAATCTCATTAAACCATTCTAAGTTTGGTAACGGCTACACTCTATGTCACAGTGTCAACCTGTATTCTAACCATTCCCATTAGATTACGTGTGTTAGTCAATAAACTTGCAGCCCTGCTTTGTCTCATCAGTCGTTGGCCTACTTCTATCTCATCAATCATTGGAAAATCCAAACTTTCGTTTAGGGCTCACATCACCCAAACTTGAACATAATACCATTACGTCGACCTACCTCCTTGAGCCAATAAGTTGAGATGATCTTCTGAAAGCTGAAATGATCGACCGGTCCCACCAGGTCGGGTCGATGTTAGGGCCTTTACTTTTCTCACTTTTCTAGGTTGGGTCGGTCTTCACGGATGCTCAAGTGATGTCGAACTTGATGCCTTTATATCAGATCGGGTTTGGTTCTTTCCTCATGTCCTTCTGCGCCTCGGGCTTTGACCCTTTCATCTGACATCTCATCCTCATAAAGTCTTTGGACCTCCATCTGTTCAAGTGAAAATCCCATTATACCCATCTTCAGGCTTCAGAGTTTCTCGGGGAAGAAAATCAACATCAACATCTATCTCATAGTTTTTGGTATCAACAAGTGGTGAGTTGATGCCGGGAACTATGAAAAGATGGTGGTTTTCTCTCACGCTGTTATTCAATATTGATCAAGTCTATAATCTCAAGTCTGCCCCATCTTATAACGGGTTTCACAATCTACAAGCATCAGTGCTCTTTTTAAAAAATCCATGTTGGGTTCGTAATCCTGACCTAGCACCTCTGCTTCTGATCCACAGCTTGGCTATTGATAAGTGCGATTTATACCCACTTATTCAGGCATTCTTAGCTTACTATTTTGTTAGGTCTTGTGTCATTTAATGTATTTTGAAGTTTGCTTTTTATGTTTTATTGATAGAAAGCATTGGAACATGGATCTAAATTCATTAACAATGAATTGTTAATTACTAGATTTTTATATGGATATCGATGTTTGTAATTGATAATAAATTCACTCGGCACTCGGGAGATGAAGTTAGAATAACTTAGGATTATTAGCTTACAAATTACTAAATTGAATGAGAATTGATTGGCATAACCAATACATAGGGGATAGTTAGGTGAAATCAGACTCTAGAATCTCTCATATCATAGTCTATCTTTATCAAACGTTTTATTTATTAATTATTTAGCTTTTAATTTAAATTTAGTTGCTTTCTAAGTAAAGTTAGGTTTACTAATTATAGTACTTAGTGTGAGTTGAATACAATCAATGTGGGTTCGATACTCTTTCACTTATCTTTATTAAAACTTGACACCGTACACTTGTGGTACGATAATCTTGCAATAAGTTTTTGGCGTCGTTGCCGAGAATCGTTAATCTTATTCACATTAATATTATTACCAAGTAACCTTGACTTTAATTTAGATTTTTTTTAATTTTTTTTTCTTTATTTTCTTTCGTGAAATGAACATTGCAAAAGAAGTGATGGTAGCTGAAAACATAGAGAATAACCCATGCCACGTGGCAATCAGAGATCACTTTAGACCAGTCGTTGATGATAACTACTTTGGGATTGTGCATCCACCAATCAATGCCAATAAGTTTGAGCTGAAACCTGCATTGATCAACATGGTGCAAAAGAACCAGTTTGGGGGTTCAGCTGTAGAGGATCCCAATGAGCATTTACAGATGTTATTGGAGGTGGCAGATATAATAAAGATGAATGAAGTAACTAAAGACACCATCATGCTACACTTATTCCCATTCTCTTTAAGGGATAAAGCGAGAGGTTGGATGTATTCTATTCCGACGAGGAGCATCATGACATGGAAGGATATGACTACAATATTTCTTGTGAGGTTCTTTCTACCAGCTAAATCAGTCCAACTGAGAACAAAAATAAGCATATATAAGCAGTTGGAGACTGAGAACTTATATAAGGCATGCGAGTGCTATAAAGATTTACTTAGGAGATGCCCACAACATAATTTCAAATACTGGGTTCAGATTCAGTTATTCTACAATGGGTTGAATGGTCCTAATAGAACTATGGTTGATGCAGCTACTGGAGGAACACTGTTCAAAAAATCTGCTGAAGATGCTTATGCTCTACTGGAGGAGATGGCCATTAACAATTTCCAATAGCCAAGTGAACGCACTACTGTGCCTAAGGTGGCGGGTATAAATGAGGTAGATCATATTGTTGCACTTACAGCTCAAGTATCATCCCTTATGACTCATCTAACAGCATTAACCAATCAATGGGGTCAACCATCTATTGAAGCTACTGCTGGTAATAGAATGATCTTACCTGACGGAGGATATGAGCAAGTCCAATATGTGAACAATCAGAACTTCAACAATTATAGAGGCAATCATATGCCTAACCATTATCATCCGAACTTGTCATATGCTAACACATAGAATTTGTAACCTCCTTCTGGCTTCAACAATCAAATATCATAGCAGAAACCTTCCTTAGAAGATCTCATGAGAACGTTTGTTGCTAAAAATTCAGAGAGGTTTGAGAAAAATGAGTCGAGGCTGAACAACATTGAAACCCATATGGGCAATATAGGGGCAACAATGAAGTCCTTAGTTTTCTGATTTATTCAAGAACTTGGATTTTAGTTGCATTGACTACTCTAGAGGTTCTCTGATTTCACTGGTAAGTATTCTTTGAGGACAATATTATGTGTAACTATCAGGACTCCTTTGTTTTAATTGCTTTTATTATTTTTTGCATGATTGTGTGTGAATGACGTTTATGGGTGTCATCGCTATAAGCCCTCAAGACTATAACTCGTCCACTAGGGTTGTCTAAGGGTTTAAAGGCTTGTTGCATACGCTAAATTCAATCGTGATCCCTACGAAAGTAGCCTATAAAATTTTGTTATTTTTGTTTGTTTATTTTTATTTAATCTTTTGCTCGGGACTAGCAAAATCTTAAGTTTGAAGGTGTTTGATAAGTGCGGTTTATACCCACTTATTCAGGCATTCTTAGCTTACTATTTTGTTAGGTTTTGTATCATTTAATGTAATTTGAAGTTTGTTTTATGTTTTATTGATAGGAAACATTGGAACATGGATCTTGGGGCAGATAAACTTATTTTGGGACCTTACGGACGCACCAGAAGCACGCGAGAAAGCAGAAAATACTCATCCTGAAAAACAGAATGGCGTTGCGATGCCACTTTTGTCATCTGGCGCCTCACCAGGATGGCTTCATATAAATTTCCCGAGAGTTTGGAGTCGCGACGCCAATTATAGCGCCGCGACGCTACGACAGAAGGCCAGAATCTTAATAAAGTCGTATTTTACATGCACAAGGACTCCAGGACTTCCCTATAAATATAGAAGCTCGTCTAAAATCCTAAAGAATAGACTAATACACAATTAAAGAGTTCAAAAATATATTTTAGAGAGATCCAAAGAGAAAGATTGAAGAACGACAAGAGGAGACGAAGACGGTGACGTCCGAAGACGGAAGGATTCGATTCGGGTTTAATCTTCTAGTTTCTTTCTTTAACGTTAATGATTTCTATTAGATTCATGACCATATTTTCATTGTTATTATCTTTAGTCATGAACTAACTATGTTGTTATAGAGGATGATGTAACCTATGCTTGAACCTATGTGTTGATTGCCAATTTAATTGTTATAAAGTTTTGAATCAGTTTATTTATATTCTCTTGCGTTTAATGCTTCTTATTTGTTGGCTACAAATTGAGATGATGCATGTTTAGAATCTATCACTCGGGAGAGGGAATTTTGAATAGGATCTAAAGAATATAACTTAGGAGATTTGTAGAGTTCGGGAGAATCTATAATCCTTTTGAAGTCGTAACAAAGAATCACATAGCGTAATGAATTATTAATTACTAGATTTTTATAAGAGAGGCATTGAGGATACATTTACCTCGGGCTGTCTCACAGCAAAAGGGCCTTGGCAGGATGCAACCCTGCCCCGAGAAGATCTGATAAAGAGAGGCATTGGGGGAAAGATTCCAACCCCACGCTATATATGTCACTTGGCCGCAAGGGAACAAACCCTTCTTACGCCAATACACAGCAATAAGGCCTCGAATGGACCTAACTCAGCCCCGAGCCGATGTAGAAAATTTGGCCACAAGGGAATATACCCTTCTTGTGCCACCAACACGCGGTCATGAGGGAGAAACTTCAACCCCATGCCAATGAAGATAGTAAGGCCTCAGTGGGATGTAACCTGATCTCAAGCCGATGCAATAACTTGGTCACAAGGGAATGTATCCTCATTGTGCCACCAATATAGCCTCGGCGGAATGAATACAGCCCCGATCTATAAAACAAACTAGCCCCAATGGAATATACCTTCCTTGTACCACCAACACGTGATCATGGGGGAGAAACTCCAACCCCATGCCAATGAAGATAGTAAGACCTCGGTGAGACGTAACCTGACCCTGAGCCGATGCAACAACTTGGTCACAAGGGAATATATCCTCATTGTGCCACCAACATAGCCTCGACAAAACAAATACAGCCCAAATCTATCAAACAAACTGGCCCCAAGGGAATGTAGCATCTTTGTGCCATAACATGGCCTTGGCGGAACGAATACAACCCCGATCTATCAAACAAACTAGCCCCAAGGGAATGTACCCTCCTTGTGCCACCAACATGGTCTCGACAGAATGAATACAGCCCTGAGCCATCAAACAAACTGGCCCCAAGGGAATGTACCCTTCTTGTGCCACCAATACGAGGTCATGGGGGAGAAACTCCAACCCCATGACAACGAATATAGTAAGGCCTCGGTGGGATGTAACTCGACCCCGAGCCGGTGCAATAACTTAGTCATAAGGGAATGCATCCCCCCTTGTGCCACCAATATAGCCTCGGCAGAACGAATGCAGCCCCGAGCCATCAATCAACACTATAGACTCGGCGGAACGAATATGGCCCGGAGTCATCAATTTTCTTTCCACGACTTAACCGCGATGTAAGATTTTCAACCTCCGGAGATCACTATGGAGACTAGAAATGGTGTCCCACTTCGAGTCATCCATCAAAAACAAAACCATGATAAAAAAACAAGATAAACAAAACGAGGATGATATATCACATACCCCGTGTAGACCCCAAAAAAACAATAATGGAGCCTGAGACAGCGTCCTGCCCCATGCCACCCAAAATAATAATTTTGAACCTCACAGTTCAACGTCCCGGAGAACCAAGCTACGGATCGAGGGGTTGGCCAATGCCATGAGATTTTTCCCATGCTAGGCAAGCCCCGAGTTTGCAAAATCCAAAATAGGATGGCTAATGCCACATATGTATTCTTCCTCCCCGTGCTAGGCATATCCCAAGGCTACAAACACCACGGAGGCCCGTGGGCTTTCCCTGTGCTATGTATCTCCAATACTGGGTGACAAACGCCACAGAGGCCCATGTGTATTCCCTGTGCTATGTAAACCCAGAGGTACCGTAGTACCGAAGCCAATAGTCATCCGTACGTGCTATGATTACCTTGAGATACCAAACGCCATGCTGACTCGTTCGCCGAGCATGCTATGGATACCTGAGGCGCCAAACGCCACACAAGTCTTTATGCTACGATCATTCCTCAATGATGCAAGTTATTGGGTGTTAACGTTCCAGCCCATGAGTTTGATAATGACACCAGGGAATGACGTGCCGTAGGGGTGAACGCTTTTCCCACAAGCCTTGCATCCCTTCATGCATTCCAATCACGAGTATTTTCACAAGAATATTAAATATGCCTTTCCCATTCAAATAATAGACAAGCATAGATGAACAAGCTCTTATTTAAAAGGGGAAAGTCTTATTCATATTCAATGGATCTACTGCCATTCTTACAACTTTTTGAGGGTCATTCTATGCGAGGCTCTTATTGACAATATCTTATTTAACACCTTCTAATAATTTTTGACAAGTGTTGCTTACGAGTTTGATCGGGGGCTTCCGACTTGTATCTTCTAGTGATCACTTTCTTCAGGTGTATGTGACTCGACCTCGGCTTCGTGGAAGAATGGAAGAAGACGTTCTCATGACTTTGGACCACCAACCTCGTAGATGATTATTTCTCATTTTATTCCCACTCGTGGATCCACCCTCAGATGTTTCACCCTCTATGCAATAACAAGCACGGAAAGCCACCATATGTGCATAACAAGTAGGAGGCACTATGGAAATCGATCAAGCACATCTTGCATCCCCACAAGTAGTGAATTTGTTTGGTTTGTTGGGAGCCAAATGCAAACTTAGTAGACAAAAAGAAAGCACACAGATAAACAAAGGATTTAACGTTGTTCGGCGGAATGGATCCGACCTACGTCCACAGACACAATGGAAAATGAAACATTTATTACTGGCTTGGGTCTGACCGACCTCTTTTCTCTCTTTAGCTCGGGATTCTTTTATCTCTATTACAAAGTACAAGTGCTTGTGAATAAATATGATCAACCCTCTACAATGAACTCTCAACTCCTTTATATACTAAGTCAAATTACACTGTTACGCTAACTTCTTGATGTCGCCCACGTTGCCAATTCATTATTGCTTAGGCTCTTTTCCCTAATTACCCTACAGATTATAGCCCAGCCGCCTAACACCCCTATGACTTACCACCTGAATCTCATTAAACCATGCTACTTTTGATAACTGCTACATGCTATGCCACAATGCCAGCTTGTATTCTAACCATTCTCATGCGATAGCGTGTGTCAGTCAATAAACTTGCAGCCCTGCTTTGTCCCATCAGCCGTTGGCCTACTTCTATCTCATCAATCCTTGAGAAACCCAAACTTCCATTTAGGTCTCACGACGCCCATACTTGAACATAATATCATTACCCCAACCTATTTTCTCGAGCCAATAAGTTGGGATGATCGTCTGAAACTGAAATGATCGACCTGTCCCACCAGGTTGGGTCGGTGTTGACCTTTACTTTTCTCACTTTACTAGGTCGGTCGGCCTTCACGAATGTTCAAGCGTTGTCGAACCTGATGCTTTTATATCAGGTCGGGTCTGGTTCTTTCCTCATGTCCTTCTACGCCTCGGGCTTGTGCCCCTTCATCTAACCTCTCATCCTCACAAAGACTTTGGACCTCCACTTGTTCAAGTACAAATCCCATTATACCCCTCATCAGGTTTCAGAGTTTCTCGGGGCAGAAAATCACCATCAATAATAATTAAATAAACTAAGAAAACTTCTTTTTGAATTGATTACATTCTCCTTATCAAGTACAGCAATGACGAGTGGTTTTAGGGAAGATTTGAAAATATATATAAACATAAATTGATGAAAAAAAAAATGAAGAAAAAGAGATAAAGACGGATTCTTGTTTGTATGTTATGTAACACGTTTAGATTTTAGTTTTTGTAATAACAATAAACCACTAATATTATGTATGTTAATCTTTTGATTAGGAATATGGTAGATCAATTTATTATTTTTTTTATTAGGGATAAGATAATTAATGTAATATCATTCATTTGATTTAATCTGTAGTTACAAATTGAAAGAATCATCGTAGATGAAATCATGTTGATAGACTATATAGATTTATATACGTATTTGATTAAAAATGTGATAGATCAATTTATTAATTTTTATTAGGAATAAGATAATTTAATTTAATATTTAATTAAAATTATTTTATTATTTTATTATTTTATTTTAAAATTGAATCGCTATCGTAATGATTTTTTCGTATTGATCACATCCAAACGGTGCGTTTCGATGTGCTAAATAAATTTGGGACGAAACGAAAGTTCGATTAATTTAGGCATTTAGCCACTTGGTAATTTATTACATAGCATTTGGTTTCTCTCAGTCGTGGTTCTGTTTCCTTGCGATTTCCCCAGTCAAAGCTAAAATGAAAATGCGCCAGAAAGCGTGAGAAAATCTTTACGACTTTCCTTTCATTCCTTCGATCAATTTTCTCTCCATCCAAACACGTCTTCTTTCGCTTAGCTTTTGTCTCCACTTCGTCTAATTCTAGGTCTACAATACAACAGGGACGCACTCTGATTGATTCTCGATTAACATCGTCATTTTAGCGTTAATTAGGGTTTGAATTCGACCGAGTTCACTCGGTGAAGATGTTTTTCTCCGGCGATTCGACGACTCGGAAGCGAGTCGATTTAGGAGGTAGGAGTTCGAAGGAGAGAGATAGACATAAGCTTCTGGAGCAGACGAGGTTAGAGCGTAATCGTCGTCTCTATTTGCGGAAACAGAATCAGGCTGCCATCAAAATACAGGTCAGGTTCTTTGAGTTTGAATTCAAATGTTTAATTGCTACGTTGCCACATTCTCTGTGTATTTTGTACGAGCTACAATTATTGTTTCAATGTATATAAATTGCTTTGTTGTTTTATATTTGATATGTTGGTGTATGTTTTTGGAGTTGCATTAGGATGAAATGTAATGTTAATACAGTTAATGTGTGTGAGTTAGTAGAAAACGAATGCTACTTGATTTCACTGTGAATAATGCTAGGAAGCAAAATGAATATATGGAAGCTTTTGTATTTTATTAATGGAATGGTCTATATTTAGTAGGAGGGATTTGTCATATTGAACGGTAAAAAGAAT